>CM019063.1:495919639-496431152 GCA_009667805.1 Leptobrachium leishanense
GCCACCCTACCTGAATATGCTGCTTCCCCAGCAGTTCCCTCATCCTATAGCCTCCGATCCAGGACCAGCACCTTACTTGCAATACCACAATACAAAAAGAAAGTGGCTCGATCCTCATTTTCCTACAGAGCACCGCAGTTATGGAATAACCTCCCAGACACCATCAAATCTTCCCCCAGTCTAAAGTCACTCAAGAGCTCCCTATTAACATACCTCAATACAGAAACATAGAAACATAGAAAGATGTCGGCAGATAAGAACCTTTCGGCCCATCTAGTCTGCCCAATTACATAGATACTTTACTTGGATTTATCTTTTGTTTAGGATAGCCTTATGCCTATCCCATGCTTGCTTAAATTCAATTAGAATGCACCTGTAAACATGTAACATAGTGACTATTTCCTACATATTTAATTTCTGTTAATCTGTATATTTGTGTTTTTTTTCTTTTTAAATCTTGTATTTTATTACTTTGTATTTCTGTAACAATTCAATGTTCTGGTATCCAGGACATACTTGAAAATGAGAGAAATCTCAATGTATCCTTCCTGGTAAAATACTTCATAAATAAATAAATATATATATGTAATGTTTTTAAATAAATAGATACAGACCATTAAGGCTAGGGTCAGACTAACGCATTTTTCACGTTGTCCGTGAAAATGTGCGTTCGAAGAATGGACGTATTTGTTCACGGAATACGCAATAGCGGTCATACTATGCGCAGTTTCATCCGTGATTTTGTACGGATCATCAATAAAACACTTCTTGCATCTGGACGTTATGTTAGCCGGACATTAGCAGCGTCTGATGTCTCCAATTCACGCACACACGCCGCTAGCGTACGCAGCGCACTCTGTACGTCAGTACTAGTGGTTTAACGTTCTCGAAAAAATGCGTTCATTTTCCACTTGCGTTGCGCAGCCGGACTTTTGTGCGACCGTACTTCGTATATTGGGCGTCATTGCCCGGCATCTGCTGCTAGTACGGCCGTGATTAAGTGCGCCAGAACGCGCGTTCGCACTGCCTCAGTCTGACCCTAGCCTAAGAAGCGTAATACTCACTCACACTGTACCCAATCAAAAAACAGGCTTAATATTAAATGACAACCAATTTAAAAAAAGACACATTTCCAAAGTAAACTTAATATAAAGATGGCAGATTTATAGTCTTGTCCTTCCCTCTTGCCAAATATGGGCTGATTAGAAAATAGATATTATTCTTACAGATAAACAATCTTCTTTATAACTAGGACATAGCAAGGCCTTCAAATGGAGATCATGGAAGGACCAAGGCAACAATATGATAAAGGTCATGGGCCGGCATACAGGGCTAAACTCATGGCACAGATAACAGCAATCCAAGGCCCAGCCTCCTTGATAGCCATTAGCCAATAAGATCCTGCCTTGTATTTAACTATATCTTTAATAATGGACGCACGCTACACACAGTAAGACCCAGACATGTGCAATCATTTGTGGATGAACTGAATTTTTATTAAATCATTTATTAGTTATGTATGCACACAGCTTCATTCACCTGTAATGAAATTATTTTTATCCAGCTGAATTGATTTGTCTGATCATCAGAGGAACCAAATCAACAGTCCTGCAAAGTTCGTACAGTCACTGGCGTCGCTAGGTGGGGGCGGGGGGTGCGGCTCGCACCGGGTGACACCACCCCTAGGATGACACCCTAAAAAAAAATTTTTATTTTTTTTTTACACAAAACTATTTTACCAGGAAGGATACATTGAGAATTCTCTCCTTTTCAAGTATGTCCTGGGTAGGCAAGGCCTAGGCTGGAACTTTCCAGGGGGCAGCAAAAAAAACACCACTAAAGGAGATATTCACAGAGCACCGAAATGACGCAGACATTTCAGTGTTCTGTTATTCTCTGCACTTCAGGGAATCAATCTTCCCTGGTGAATTCACCGCAGGGGAAGGGGAAGTGCAGGGAATCAGCCACCGAATGCCACCATGAACTCATCCCCCGCTGTTTTCAAAAAACTACTGAACGAAAATGTCTGAAATTAACATATAAGATCCTATGAATGATAACAAAAAGGGCTGTTACAGAAAAAAACCGCTATTAGAAATTAAAAAAATTAGAATTTGTTTTTGAAAAATGTCTAATAGATACTAAGAAAAAAAATCAACAAATAAAGAGACTAGGGATGTGCACCAATGTTTTTTTTTGTTTTGGCTCGTTTCGTTCGTAATTCGACAAATTTCATTTCGGATCATTTCGGCCGATTTCGGTTTCGGTTCGTTTCAGCTCGTTTTTCGGATCGACCTTTTTTTCGTGATTTGAGACATTTTCGTGTATTAGGTGTGGGAAATGTTTTGCCCCATAGGCTTCAATGTTAAAAATATTCCCGTTTTAATTCAATATCTAATAAACCGTTTATTATTATATTCTGTAGAAAAGAGTCTCTTTATATTTAGATTTTTTGTGATCTTTTAAGCATTTTTTGAAAATTACCGAAGTGGAACCGAAATTATGAATTGAATGAAAATGATTTTCGATTCCGAAACATTTTCGTTTCGGATCGGAAATCGTTTTGTTTCAGACATTTTTGGATCTGATCTGATTCGGAAAATCGCTCGAATCCGAATCACCGAATCGGGCCGATTCGTGAAAGAAACAAATCGGTCCGAAACGAAACGCACATCCCTAAAACAGACTTTTTACTACAGATTATTGGAATAAACGTTTTATTAGATATTGGGTAAAAACGGGAATATTTTTAACATTGAAGCCTATGCAGGGTTATTCAGAGAGAGGTGAAAACCTTGAGAATGACTGTAGAATTGAAAATTCTAGGGCAAAATAGTCAAACCAGAAACCATTTATCTCACTTTCCAAATCGGCTATTTGGTCTAGATTGTTCATTCTCCTGGCAATTCTCAAGGTTTTCACCTCTCTCTGAATAGCCCTGATGGTGTTCGCCTGAATAAACCTGTCTAATGAAACCACTGAACATCAGGACATTTCTCTGCTGTTCGGTGTCTCTGAACAGATTTACCATTACTTCTCTATGGGGACTTTCACTGCCGTCGAACAGCACCGTACTTGCTGGCAGTTCACCAAAATTTGTGTGTGAGTATATGAGAGAGCTGCACAGCAATAAACCTCACAGTAATGTGCGCCGTGTATTATGAGCATTCAGTATTATATGGGAGTACTGCTTCATGAGTAAGAGTAGTTTAAAAAAATTAAAATAAAACGTAAAACTCGGGGGGGGGTGACACCATGAGTTACCGCACCGGGTGACCCCAACCCTAGTGACGCCGCTGTGTACAGTCCAAAAAAAAATCCTAATTTTTGGACAAATCACAAAATATGAAACTATCAGGGTTATTCAAAGAGAATCGAACAGTCACTGCACGTTCGGTGACTTTTCGTTCTCTTCAATTCGGTATGACTTGACGATCCCATTTTGGCGACCCTGCGGTGTATTCAGCAAGCACCACAGGGCCGTCGTAGTGCAGGGAAAAGTCGCCGCAAACCCGACGAACACTCACCACTAAACGAGGGCGAACGCTCACCAAAACCCTCAAAAACATCTAGATTAACCCACTGAAGACGCCGGAGAAACCGGAGCAGGAGCTGATCAGAGCACAGAGCGACCTCCGGAAAAACCCGACACCGCAGACGAAGGAGGTGAAGAAAATAAAAAAAAAACAGTATGCTTGAATGTTTGAAAAGTGAAACTCTGTTTGCAAAGAAACTACTGAGCGAAAATGTCTGAAATTTACATGTAAGATCCAATGAATGATAATAAAAAGGTCTGTTACAGAAAAAAGAAAAAAACATTTAAAAAAAAAGGAAAAAAAATGTTTGCAAAAAAAAAATCACAAAAAATGCCTAAAAGATCATGCCTGCAAAAGAATGCCTGCAGAATATTATAATGAACGGTTTATTAGATATTGAATTAAAACGGTAATATTTTTAACATTGAAGCCTATGGGATTCGCCTGAATAAACCTGCCGAATGAAACCACCGAATGGCAGGGCAATTCGGCAACTTTCTCTGCTGGTTTTTGTTCTCTGAATAGCCGAAGCAGTGCTTCTTTATGGGGATTCACTGCCCTCGAACAGGCACCGAACAGGCACCGTATGTGCAGGCAATTCCCCAGGATTTGGCGAATTGCCTGCTCTCTGGATAGCCGTATGGCCAGGAAAGGTAACCGAACGCTAAATTTCAGCGTCTGCCATCTATAGTTAATGGATGACCACTTGCCAGACCTACACATACAGTAAAACCTGTTGCACTAAAGCTGTATACAAGTTGAGCACCCATTATCTGGAATGCTTGGAACCCCGAGCATCTAGCTTCCTTTGGATTTCAGAATCTGATGTCGGAGAGTAAAAGGTTTGCGGCAGGAGAGCCTTGATCCGTCTTCTTGCAGCAGCCACTGGCATGTACACATCCTGTGAGTGCTGAGCAGTCTTTCTCTGCAGACATAATGCACAGTCAGTGTGACTCCGGGGAGTATGTCACACGCTGGGGCTGACCAGACGCTCCCAGCATGTACCACAGTCTGCTGCAGGGATCAGAGTCACATTCCTGAGCGGCGGGGCCCCATCTGAAGCGTAAGGAAGGGGAGTATTACTAAAATCCAGAAAGTTCTGAAATTTCAATTTTTGGGGGTTTTACAGATTTTAGAATTCCGGATTAGGGGTGTCCAACCTGTACTAGGATACAACCACAAAACCCTTAAAACAAAACACTAGAACCCATTACATATTGTGATATAACCACTGGACACATGGATCAATGCTTCGGCTTTTTCTTCGTGCAGTCATGGAGCTTGCAAGGTACAAAAGAAAAATAAACAAATATATAAAAAATGACTAGGCTAAATAAACATTCAGAATTCCTGTCTGAAATATGGGGCGGCTAAGCCACTTACCAATCAGTAAAAACAAAGTCAAACACACTTTCCTTCTTTTCAGGATTTCACTTCCTTCCCTGCTGCACTCAGCACCAAGACTGACCTCTCAGAGGGAACCACATCTCCAGTAAGGGCAAGGCAGTCCTAATCGGGAATCGGCTATGCGTTAACCCTATAGGGGGAAAAGGGGATTTCTCCATTTGCCTGCTGATAAACCTGCAGTCTACTGCCGCGCCCCTAATCGCACTGTCACAATATATACACATAACATTAAGGCAGGTTTAAGCCTGATAGTTTAATTGTAATTATTATGGTGCTTTTTGTTACAGTAATAGGACCAGAAAGTTTTAGAACGTGACATTTTTCTTTTTTTTTCCAGAAGTCAGTTAGGATAAAATCCACAAATGTCATTTGAAATGCATTAGATACATGTCCTGCCTGTGTTTCTGTCCTAACTGTCGATTCATTTTATGTGTTTGCGCAGACGAATGAAAGAACAGCAATTTTCTTTTTCACGGTGAGGTTTCTTTTACCGTCGTTGGAAGCACTTATCTTGGACATCTCTTGTAGTGATTGGTAGGCTAGGCTGACACACGTTTCTGTAACCATTATCCTGCAGCTGCTGGCAATCAGGGAGAAAGAATAAATATTTTAAAAAAAGCATCGTTAGTATAGCACTAATTACAGAGGATAGACAGGACTACGGCCTGCCCCTCTTCTGATTTCATTACGCGGTGTTACAATTATCTGATGTCTTGAGTTATAACTGTGTTCCTGGAGGTATAAAGAGGCCTGGCCTCTGAAACATGCCATTCTTCCAGTCACTTTTATCTTATCTCCAGGAAAATGAAGGGTTGTCAGTTAAATTCAATTTTTCTGGTTTGAGTCCTTCAAGCTTACAGAGAAAAAAATGAACCAAGTCCCTTTACCTTTACTATACATAAAAAACAATAAAAGCAGGCAATAGGTTACAAAGGATAGGACGTGCCATGGTGGCATTGACGTTATGGCAGGCTTATGCAACGTATGATCATTATGACGAGAGTGGGGATAATTATTATTATTATTATTATTCTTTATTTATAAAGCGCCAGCATATTCCGCAGCGCTGTACAATAAGCATAGTATAGACAGGGTTACAATACATTGAACAACATTTGACAAACAGTACAGGAGGAGATGAGGGCCCTATTCCCGTAGGAACTCACAATCTGGGAGGGTTGGGGTTGGAAACAGGAGGAGAGGACTGTAAGGTGAGAGTGATTGATGGTTGTGTCAGTGAGTTGGGTGGTAGGCTTCCCTAAATAGGAACGTTTTAAGGGAGCGTTTGAAGGAAGAGAAGTTAGGGGAAAGTCTGACAGTACGAGGGAGAGCGTTCCAGAGAATGGGGCTGCGCGTGAGAAATCCTGCAGTCTATCATGGGAAGAGGTGATGCGGGGAGAAGCTAGGCGCAGGTCACTGTTTGACCTTAGGGAGCGGGCTGGGGTGTATTTGGTGATTAGTGAGGACAGGTAGTGGGGAGCTGAGTTAGTGAGGGTTTTGACTGAATTGGGTTACGGTTGTGGGACTATGGGTTCTGGGGGGGGGTCTGACACATCATTTTATTCCCCAGCCCTCATATCTCTTACTATTGCTAATATGATTACTGTGTCGGTCACTGTAGCCTTTTCCAACTCCACTGTGACGGTAGACACTTGAGACTTGGGGTACATGGATCTAGAGATGCGTTTGAGAGGCACGGGCTTCATGTGTTATATTGTTTCCAGACCTCTCCTATGTTAAAGTCAGCCTGTACCTACACTTCTAGGTAGAGGGTGTTTGTGTTTTCTGTGCTATATTCCCTGATGTATGGGGGTATATTATTATTCCTTATGTATGTATTACAGAGTGTCGCGTTTTATATACTGTGCTGTTTTCTTATGTGTAATCTGTACATAAATGATAACTTTGCTTCTCTATGCTTCCATCCAACCCCCCAAGATCTTGCTTAAACCAGAGGTCTCTACCCCTTCCTCAGGCTTAGTTACATCATGGTGTGTGTGGGAGGGGGAAGCTACTGGGAGGCTATTCAGTATGAAAACGCTGGGGCGTGTTTTACCTTTGTATTCTGTACATTCCCCCATGAGTGTTATTCCAATTCTATACTCTAAATAAAGTCATTCCCAGTTGTGTTTTAACCCTGAAAGGAGCTCAAGCTATTGACTGGGTGGGTCTGGGCCAGAATCAGTAGTACTCCTTCAGGATACTGACCGCAAGATGGAGCCTTTATGCAGGTGGATACCCATGGTTACTGATACCTAAGACAGATGTTTTTAAAAACATTATAGCTTACTTAAACTGGAGTGCGCTAACATGAGGAGGAGAGAATTCCAATTCATAGCTCACTGAGCTTGCTCACAAGGGCTTGTAGTGGTCTACTCCTAAGTGGGCTATTTTCAAGTGGAGTTAAAAACAGGAATTCTACCTGTACTGGTCTGTGGTTTGTATCTCTAGAGGGAGGGAAACCTCTGGTTTATTTATCAATTTGTTTAATTTCTTTGGGTTTTTTTTCTGCTGTTTTTTTTTTCTGTTGTGCTTTTTTTTTCCCTGGGTGGCTGGTGGCTTGTTAATTGGGGGCGTGTAGCCTGTCAGGTGATTTCACTTGTATGGCTACATAATCTCAGTGGCAGCTCACTGAGCTTGCTCACAGGGGCTTGTAGTGGTCTACTCCTAAGTGGGCTATTTTCAAGTGGAGTTGAAAACAGGAATTCAAATAACAGGTACAAATTGTGATATATATTTGCTCTCTTGTTGTGGGTAGGAGTGTTAGCAAGCTTGAAGGTTTGACCCAGTGCACATCCTGCTGCATGTATGCATGTCTGGAGGAATCCTTCCAGGGTCCATATCTCTGTAACAAGTGTGAACGTGTAGCTCTTCTGGAAGCTCATATTGGAGATCTGGAAGGGCAAATCGTAACGCTGAGGCAGATTGACAATCTTGAAAGGAGCCTGCTTCTCACGGAGCAAAGTATAGTTGAGGAATCTAGGGGTGTGGGAGGAGTGGAGTTAACCGGGGAACAGGTTGGTAGCTGGGTGTCAGTGACACATGGTAGCAGGGGGGGAGGGAAGAGGAAAAGGTTGGCTAGTCCTGATCTTGCGCACACCAACAGATTTGCCCCTTTGAGCGAAGATGTTGGGTGCATCAGCTCAGGTGTAGCAGTGAAGTGAGATCAAGCTGAAAGATGATTGCTACTATGAGCCAGGCAGCCATCTTGTTCAGAATATTGGTTCACCAGTAAATAGAATAGATTTTTATTAGATGTGCAAAGCAGAGCTTACATAGAATTCCAAGAATGCGTGGTAGATTAGAAAGCTAGCAATAAAAACCAGGCAGAATCCGGCCGGCTCTTGGCACGGAGAGACAGGAAGATAAATGAATGGGGCAAGGTCACTGAGACGAGCAGAGAAACAAAGAGATCATAGAGAACAGACCAGGACCCTAGCTATCTCAATAAACATAGCCTATAGGGAGGGCGGCGCTGCCCTGAGAAAGACAGCACAACAAATCACAGACTGTCAAACTAACATGAAGTGTATCAATTTATAGTTAAATGAGGAATTCCTTTGTACTAACGATGGGAAGTACTAACCCATGTGGGGTGGAATAAAGTGTCATTGGGAGGTGGGCTAATTGGGATGTACCTAATTACGTATTTTTGGGTATAAGATCCCTTGCACGGGTGAAAGGGGGGGCTCACTCTTTGCGATTCAATCCTGTGTGGCACTTGTGTGACGACACAATAAAGTTTGCCTTTCCTGAAGAGACTCGTGTTCTGACAATCCTTACTTGTGCCCGGTCCGGCGCCGTCTTGAAAGTGAATCTGTTTTTGTCCGCCTACATTTTTGGGGGCCTCGTGAGCCGGGATACGGGCCCTTTCCGGGCACACAGTAACGGGCTGCTGAACACAGTGCGGCGCTTGACTGCAGCAGGTGCGAGAATCCCGCTGGTTGGGCGTCCGTTGAAGGTGAGCTGACATCTGCAGGCGCCAAGCAGGATTTCCTGTTCAGTGGACCTCGTCTCGCCCCAAACGGACCCCTGACCCGGGAACTGGGACACCACTGAGTCTGAGGAAACAGCAAGCAGCGCCGGCGATAGGTAACGTGTCTTCTATGTTTTGTATGTCTAAAGGAGATACCGGTATCTAAGGGAAACGTCCGACTGAGATAGACGGATAAGGGGATGCGATGGCCACCATCCCATTGGCATATCTAGCCCGCCGCTGATAGCACTGACATTGCTAAGGAGCCAGAGTGGCTAGCGGGTGTCTGGATTCGGGGGAATTGAATGCCAATCAAAGTGTAGTTCTGTAAGAGAGGGAGAAGGTAGCCACGTGGAGTTGCATAAGTCATTAGTCAGTGTTTGTAAATAGAGCTTCGCCACGTGGGTAAAAGGGAAAGGAGGAGGGATTTTCTGTGACTGGGCTGAGAGCCTGAGTCGGTGCTAGTGTGCACGTCGTGTAGTGAAGAGGGCTCATATTGGAGCCAGCGGTAGCTGCAGAGATAGTGGTGCCGGGTGGGTGAGATTACCCATAAGGCAAATTGGAATTGCAGACGAGAGTATAGATATAGAACGGGGTGCACATAGTCACAAGCAGTCAAGAGTTAGAGTTCAAATTACGGGGTATAAGGAGCCACAGAGGAGGGACTGAGTACCCCTCGGCTAGTAGAAAGAGTTGAAGTGTCTATGTTCTGTTATGTGATGAAAGCATCTGATACGGTATGTGTTGTGAATGAATTGACTCGAGTGCTGTGAGTGAACGTGCGCCTACTCGCTCCGCGAGGAAGCAAATACGAGTTTTGACCCCGAACGTACGTTTCCGGCTCAGGCGACTGCAGACGGCTACTGAAGGGGAAGCGCCTGCAGACAAGGATGAATTGTTGGCTGAAGTATCAGACTGTAGATTTTAACTGTTGTTGAAATAATATATCTGTATTGCAAAGAGTACTGTTTTCAAGAGTAATAATGGGTAACGGGTCATCTAAGCCCAAGAAGGTGAAGGAGGGTGAGACGCCCCTAGAATATATGGTGCGGAATTTCGAAGTATTATATAAAACTCATGACTATGGTGTAGAATTGACAAAAGAGAAGTTAAAAGTAATGTGTACAGTTGTGTGGCCATTATTAGTCCCAGGATGGCCAGAGCAGGGGTCAATGGACTCGGAGTTGGTACAGAAGGTACACTCCCAAGTCACAGAGCAATACGGACATCCTGAACAGTACCCGTATATAGATATATGGAGATATTGTATTAAAAACAAGAGTCATTTTATAATGATAGCGGGGAGAAATAAGAAGCAGGACCCCCAAAATAATGGAGAGAGAGAGAGAGCGGTGTTAGTAGAACAACCGGAAGAGAGTGATGTTTTGCCCCCGTCCTATCCATCATGTTATGGGGCAGCCAGAGAAGCTTTGAGTGCCGCGGTTGCGCGGGCGGAGAGGGGGGAGCGGGCAGCTGCTGTGTCTCGGTCAGCTCCCTCTGCTCCGTCCCGTGTGACTGGGGAAGAAGAGCAGGGCGCAGCGGGTGGAGGGGACAGAGAGGCTCCACCAGGAAAGATTGAGATGCCCGATAGAAGCATATATAAATTAATTAATATTTTACGGAGTGAGATGATTGCGGTGCTGTATGGCTTGTGTGTGTGATTCGGACTGATTTTGTCCGATTGTGTTTATAATTGATCTATTAAACTGTTCAATTAAAAGTAGGAATGACTGAGAGGTTGTGAGATTGGGCTTCGTACTTGTTTTTTTTTTTTTTTTCTTTCCTCTCTTCCCTGGTGTATAGGCCCCCTCCTTTCTGACAAACTGTTTGCGAGGGGGAAGGGGGAGGGAGTCAGTTTGTTTTTCTTTGCTCTCTGATAGCTGGAAAGAATAACCCTTTGTGTATCTGTGCAGCGAATTCAAAGTAAAGAGAAATAGAGAAAAAAGGATTACTATGCTTGGCTAATTTTAATGTGTGTTACAATAGAATATTTGTCTGAAGTCTGTTGAGTGCAAGATATATGTTTATATTTTGTGTTGATATTATTCCGAAAGTTTTAGTTTTGTTCAGAGCTAGAATTAAATAATAAAAAAAAGGGGAGTCCTGGTTTTTATATTGTTACACATAAACAATAATAAGTACGTAATAATATACAATATTGTCTACCAAAATATAAAATTTATTAACAAATTAAATTGAAATATATGAAACGGTTAGAAAATTAATATTAAAAGAAAAATTCGAGAAATAATTAAAGTAGCTTTTTTTTTACTGTTTTTAAAATGTATGTTTTTGTTTGATTTTTGATGGAATGGTTATTTTATTGTTATGAGATGTTTGGAGTGGTCTTATGACAATGCAATGATTTTTTTTTTTTTCGATGTGGTATTAAGAGTCTGTTTTGGGCTACGGGAAAAGATCTCTGAGAATATTGTTTATACAATGTGTATATGTATATGCCCGAATGTCCCATCCAGCTCCTGGGGCGGGATATCCTTTGCAAATTGCAAGCCCAAATTACGTTCCTTCCCGGGGGTCACGCTCAATTAGACTTGCCGGAGGGTGGCAGCTTTGCTCGGCAGCATAACCCAGCCAGCCCGCACAACCCCCAATCTGTGAAAATCGCAGTAGTTATGCCAAGGGAGGAAGAATGGCGCACGGCACCTACTCTGCCTGCCACGCCGGATCCGCACGCACTACTCCTTGGAATTCCTGAGGTGTGGGCGGAGGAAAACCCGCCCAGATTAGTTGAATTAAAGCCCGGCGCAGCACCTGTGGCCCTAAGACAATATCATATCCCACAGAAAGCCAAGCAGAATATACAGATACATTTACAGAGACTTAAAGATCACGGCATATTAAAATTCTGCGTGTCACCATGGAACACACCTCTACTGCCAGTCTTGAAAGAGGGGACACAAGAGTATCGCCCTGTCCAAGATTTACGAGCTGTCAACGAGGCAGTAGCAGGCCAGATTTGAAAGACGTACCCCTAGACAAATACGATCTACAGCTATTCACCGATGGTAGCAGCTACATGGATGATGGGAAGAAAGTCTCCGGCTATACAGTAGTCTCAACAGAAGAAGTCATCGAAGCAAAGCCACTGCCAGGCCATACATCTGCACAATTGGCCGAAATAACAGCTTTAACCAGAGCCCTTGAAATCTCTGAAGGCAAAAGAGTAAATATCTACACAGATTCCAAGTACGCCTTCATGACAGTCCATGCACATGGTGCACTCTACAAAGAGAGAGGCCTACTTACGTCTTCAGGACAACAAATCAAATATGCAGCTGAAATCGCGGCCCTCCTGGAAGCAGTATGGAAACCAAGTGCTGTCAGCATCATGCACTACCGTGGCCACCAAAAAGGCCATGATGAAATTCCAAAAGGTAACAGACGCGCGGACCAGGCCGCAAAAGCAGCTGCAAAACCGCCACCGCCAACAGAAGATCAAGCTCGTACACAAGGCCGAAATTCCTACTCTACTCCCCTAAATCCGCAGGAGACACGCCTAATGGTTAACACCTCAGAAGTTCAGCAAAGACTGCGCAGAGCCTACAAGATGATGCTGAAATTCTTCGGCGTAAAAATAGTGGGGGAGGAGGAAGACAAAGAAATAACTGAAGTTGAACGAGCAGAAAATTTCGCGTCACGTTTTGAAAATTTGACAATCAATCCTCACAATAATCTACGAATCACACGAATACTGCACAGTCTGGGAGAATTGGGAGCAGAAGAATATCAAGTCCCACTGGTGAGGTTCTTCCTCAAGGAGATCCTTATCAAGAACAGACTGCCGAGAATGAAGAAAAGTGCAATGAACTTTTTCATACCAGCAGTAAGAGATTCACAAGACAGACAAGATTTGTTATTTTTTTCGCATGGCGATACTATTTCCCAAAAGAAGAATTCATCTGGGGAAATCATGGAGAATTGGCACGATACAAACAAAAACCAGTGGTAGCTGCACTTTTACCGGCGCCACTGAGCGAATGGACACCTGTGTACTCAGAGAAAGAAAAGAAGTGGCTGACAGAAGAACCCGGAGGATATGGAGAAGATGGATGGTTCCAGATGGAGAATGGACGAATAGTCCTACCAGCAACACTGGCTCCTGAAATCGTAAGAGCACTTCACGCAAGTACCCATGGAGGGAGAGAAATGATGGAGCAACAGTTGGAGCCACATTTCTACGTACCAGGATTGTCAGCAATCTGCAAAGCAACAGCTCAGCAGTGTGTAACATGTGCCAAAAACAACCCGAGAACAGGCCCGTCTCAACCCCAGGGAAACAGCCAATCGGGCTATCCCCAATGGCATCATTACAAATAGACTTTACAGTGCTGCCACCCTGCAAAGGATACAAATATTTACTAGTGATGGTGTGCACTTTGACAGGATGGGTAGAAGCCTTCCCAACGAGAACTGAAAAGACGACAGAAGTGGTAAAGAGCCTGATGAAAGAAATAATACCACGTTACAGACTTCCACTTGAAATAGGGTCGGACAATGGCCCTGCATTTATCCAGAACTGTTTGCAACAACTTGCCCGGCTACTGGGCATCACCTGGAAGCTATATACCGCCTACAGGCCCCAAAGTTCGGGAAAAGTTGAAAGAATGAACCGTACCCTAAAGACTTTGATGTCCAAACTGTGCCAAGAGACGTCATTGAGCTGGTTGGACTTGCTGCCGATAGTCCTTTTGCACATTAGGTGCAGACCAACCCCCAATTGAAGCTAAGGCCGTACGAACTTATGTTTGGACGGCCAACCCCTCTAATTAATGGACTAAGGGGGGACCTTCGGGCATTGGGAGAAACTAAACTAAATGATCAGGTAGTAATGCTGGGTAAATCAATGCAGAAATTAAATACTTGGGTGGGGGATAATATACCGCATTTTCTGTATCCTTCACTGCATAAGTATTGTCCGGGTGACTCAGTATGGGTAAAAGAGTGGAAAAATGATCCACTAGGTCCAAAATGGAGAGGTCCTTATCTTGTCCTGTTATCAACCCCTACAGCAGTAAAGGTTGCCGAGGTGGTCCCGTGGATACATCACTCCAGAGTGAAAGCAGCTGCAGCCAGTCCTGAACCAGCATGGAAGGTCGTTACCAACGAGACCAACCCGCTGAGGCTGAAGCTGACAAAGACCACAGCCATGAGCACCTAAATGATCCTAACCCAGATAATACAGAGGATCAACGAGTGGGTGTTTTGATGGGCACAGGTCCTGACCACCCGCCAACGGGGGATACCCACAGGGTGCTTTTTAGGGGCCCGGCCCCCACCCTCGATCATCCAGAAATGTTCTTTACTTTTGAAATTCCGGTGGGGAGGGATTGGGTTTATGTGACTGTGAAAAGAATTGCCCAAGGAATTCTGACATTCGGGGCATTTGTGGTGCTGATTTTATATCTTGCTAATTTGATTTATGGACTCTCACGTGGAGCATGCCCCAATTGTACAGGCAACGTGGGGAAAGTGGATATTTCCCATATCTGGAATGGTACGCACCCGGTGATGGAGAACCGTACCATGTGGAGACAAAAACGAGAAGTATCATCCGAGATATTGCCAAGAGGACATTTACTTGTGCAATTTAAATATGACTATGCTAAGAAATCTGGGCAGAAAGCATGTTGGGTGTGCAGCAGAATGCACCCAGAGACAATTCATATCCCATTTGCTTCTGTTCCTATGAACCTGAGTATGTTCGCATCAGGGAATATCACAATACACTCTTTTCGGCCACCCAGAGAACAACCAGAAATGTACGAGGCCGGATACCCTATAATAGGGTACATTTACCCCCCAGAGTGGTGTTTCCAAATAGGACCAGATAGAGACACACATAAAAAGGAAGGGTGTTATTCAAGCAAATTCAATTGGACATTATACATATATACAATTGACACAAAGGAACAATCAAATTTCCTATACATACAGTGCAGAAAACTCACGAGTGAGCAAGAAGAAGTGATTGCAAGTGAGTCCGGAGGGACTCAGAGTGTGCTGGAAACAACGAGACGAATGAGGCGAATGATGTTGGAATTAGCAAAGGGAACACTACACCTATCACCATTCATGTTAGAAGAGGGATATCAGGTGTGTTGTGGGAGAGTGTGTTACACATGGGTTCCACCAACAATAACGGGAATGTGTTATTTGGCTAAGCTGGTCCCAATCCAGAGACTAAGGGGAGAAGACACAAACACAGACACAGAACTACACCCTAGGTACCCACTGGTGTTTGAGAGACCAAAGAGAGAGTTGTTTGCGAAGATGGATCGAATATGGACATGGTTGCCAGCATGGACTGGATGGGGAGGAGAGATGATGAGGAGATTGAATAGCTATGTCAATCTGATGGATGAGATTCTGAATAGAACCAGTATGGATATCCAGCTGCTGAATCTGGAAATGCGTGAGTTACGAAAGGTGCAGATGATACATGATATGGCGCTTGAGCAGATCAGTGCGGCCTTGAATGGATTGTGTGAAATGACAATGCACTATGAATGTTGCACCTTCATCAGAAACACTACACATGAAGTCCCAGATTATTACCAGGTAATTCAAGATCACCAAGAGAAGGTAGCACAGTTGCAGGGCACAGCCAGGAGGATTGCTGCCGAAGGCTGGAATCCGCTCCGTGGGTTTGGAGCAATGGGAGAATGGTTTGGTTCCATCTTGAGATTTATCTCACAGATTGGATCCATGATACTCATGATAGTGGTGATCTTGATCATAGGGATACTGATATACCGCATAGGGCTATGCTTATGGCCACTGTGCAAGACAGCACTGACACCTACACAAACACAGAAGATACCACTGATAATTCCACAGGGTATGTTCCCAGTGAAAGAAACCCCCCCCCAGTACAAGGAGTTTCAGAATAGTGGAGTGTAATGGCTACAAGTGCCAGGAAAAGATCCTGACACTTGAGCCAAGGGGGGAATGAAGTGAGATCAAGCTGAAAGATGATTGCTACTATGAGCCAGGCAGCCATCTTGTTCAGAATATTGGTTCACCAGTAAATAGAATAGATTTTTATTAGATGTGCAAAGCAGAGCTTACATAGAATTCCAAGAATGCGTGGTAGATTAGAAAGCTAGCAATAAAACCAGGCAGAATCCGGCCGGCTCTTGGCACGGAGAGACAGGAAGATAAATGAATGGGGCAAGGTCACTGAGACGAGCAGAGAAACAAAGAGATCATAGAGAACAGACCAGGACCCAAGCTATCTCAATAAACATAGCCTATAGGGAGGGCGGCGCTGCCCTGAGAAAGACAGCACAACAAATCACAGACTGTCAAACTAACATGAAGTGTATCAATTTATAGTTAAATGAGGAATTCCTTTGTACTAACGATGGGAAGTACTAACCCACGTGGGGTGGAATAAAGTGTCATTGGGAGGTGGGCTAATTGGGATGTACCTAATTACGTATTTTTGGGTATAAGATCCCTTGCACGGGTGAAGGGGGGGCTCACTCTTTGCGATTCAATCCTGTGTGGGCACTTGTGTGACGACACAATAAAGTTTGCCTTTCCTGAAGAGACTCGTGTTCTGACAATCCTTACTTGTGCCCGGTCCGGCGCCGTCTTGAAAGTGAATCTGTTTTTGTCCGCCTACAGCAGTACTGGAGGAGGCTGCTCCCCTTAACAGCAGGGGGATCAGCCCACCAAGTAAGGCTAGGGTCAGACTGAGACAGTGCGAATGCGCGTGCAGGCACACTTAATCACGGCCGTAGTAGCAGCAAATGCCGGGCAATGACGGCCAATATACGAAGTATGGCCGCACAAAAGTCCGGCTGCGCAACGCAAGTGGCAAACGAACGCATTTTGTCGAGAACGTAAAACCGCTAGTACGGTTGTACAGAGTGCGCTGCGTCCGCTAGCAGTGTGTGTGCGTGATTTGGAGATGTCAGACACTGCTAATGTCCGGCCAACATAACGTCCAGACACAAAAAGTGTTTTATTGATGATCCGTACAAAATCACGAACGCAAATGCGCATAGTATGACCGCTATCGCGTATTCCGTGAAAAAATACGTCCTTTCGTTCGAACGCACTTTTTCACAGACAATGTGAAAATGCGTTCGTCTGACCCTAGCCTAAGGGAGGGATAAAGAGGGCAAGTAAGCCTAGACAGGTTGTGGTGGTAGGGGACTCTATTATTAAGATAGTAGATAGGGTAATCTGTCGCGCTGATCGCCTTAACCGGACAGTTTGCTGTCTGCCGGGTGCCCGTGTTAGGCATGTGGTTGACAGAGTTGATAGATTATTGGGAGGGGCTGGAGATGACCCAGCTGTCACGGTCCATATTGGTACCAATGACAAAGTAAGAGGAAGATGGAAGGACCTGAAGAATAATTTCAGGGAATTAGGAAGTAAACTGAAGAAGAGGTCCTCCAAGGTAGTATTTTCTGAGATCCTACCTGTCAATGCGTGCTTAAAGCTTGGTGCAGGAAGGAGGGCTTTGGTTTTTAGAGCACTGGGCTCATTTTGCACTGGGGTACAATCTGTATAGTCGTGATAGATTGCACCTGAATGGAAGAGGGTCTGCTGTGCTAGGGGAGAGGATGGTTAAAAGGTTGGAGGAGACTTTAAACTAGTGGAAGGGGGGAGGGATACAGTATCTTACAAAATGGAGACAGAGCAGATAGCGGAAGGGTTTCAGTTCAGACTAAGGGGGTGGAGCCGGGGGGATGTGTAATGTCAGAACAATGGAGGCATGTAATGTAAAGTCGCATTCAGCATGTGTGGGTAGAGACAACATTAAATGTATGCTTGCTAATGTAAGGAGCCTCAATAACAAGATGGGGGAACTAGAGGTAATAGCATACACTAAGCAATACGACATTATAGGAATAACAGAAACATGGTGGGACGAAACGCATGACTGGGCTGTAAACTTAAACGGTTATACATTGTTTAGAAAGGATAGGAAACATAAGAAAGGGGGTGGAGTGTGTTTATATGTAAATCAGGATTTAAAGCCTAATATTACACAACTGGTAAGCGATGAGGGAAATGTGGAATCCTTATGGGTAAATATTTCATTGGGGAATAAACAGGGAAGTCAACTATTGGTTGGCATATGCTATAAACCACCTAATATAGATAATGATGAGGAAGAACTGTTAGAGCAAATTAGGAAGGCTGCACATCATGGTAGCACTTTAATTATTGGAGATTTTAATTACCTGGACATTAATTGGGAAATTGGGACTAGTAATTCAGCAAAGGGAATCCGGTTTCTGAACATTTTAAATGATACCTTCATGTCACAACTGGTAGAAACACCAACTAGAGAGGATAACTGTCTGGACCTGGTTATAACAAATAATGTGGATCTTTTCTCAAATATTAATGTAAAGGAACAGTTGGGAAACAGTGACCATAATATGGTGACTTTTGAATTAACTCAAAAAAACACATTCATAAGGGGCATGCTAAAACATATAATTTTAAAAAGGCCAACTTTATTAAAATAAGGAAGCTCTCAATGTCATTGACTGGCAGAAACTCTTTCACGGGAAAAACACGGAGGATAAGTGGAATATCTTTAAACTAGCACTAGAAAAGTACACGTCACAATATATTCCACTGGTTAATAAATATAAAAGAAACAGACTGAAACCAATGTGGCTTAGTAGGAAGGTAACTAAGGAAATGAAAAATAAAAAGAAGGCATTTAAAGTTTTTAAATTTGATAAATCTGAGGCATCCTATAAAGCATATAGGGCAGCCAATAAAGCATGTAAAAATGCGATTAGATGGGCTAAACTAGAAAATGAAAAAGAAATAGCCAAAGAGAGCAAGACCACCCTAAAAGATTCTTTAGGTACATAAATTCTAAAAAACCCAAGAGTGAAAATGTAGGTTCACTAAAATCTGAGTCAGGGTTATTGTTAACGGAAGATCAGGATAAGGCAGAAATTTTAAAATGATATTTTTCTTCAGTATTTATCAAAGAGAAACCTATAACAGGAGACATGAAATTCATTAATAAAAACTTACTAATACAAAGTGACTGGTTGACTCAGGACAAGGTTTTGCAGAAATTAAACAATGTGAATGTGAATAAAGCCCCAGGGCCAGATGGAATTCACCCACGAGTACTGAGAGAGCTATGTGTTGAAATATGTAAACTCTGTTCTTAATCTTTCAAGATTTTTTCTTTCAGGAATAGTACCAGAGGATTGGAGAAAAGCTGACGTGGTCCCTATATTTAAGAAAGGTTTAAAATGTGTGCCTGGGAATTATAGACCTGTGAGCTTAACATCTGTGGCTGGGAAAGTATTTGAGGGGTTGCTAAGGGATAATATTCAGGAATTTATTGGGAGGTATAATGTAATTGGCAAAAATCACCATGGTTTCATGAAACACAGATCATGTCAGACTAACCTAATTACGTTCTATGAGGAAGTAAGTAGAAGTATAGATCAGGGGGTCGCAGTGGATGTGATTTACTTAGATTTTGCCAAAGCTTTCGACACAGTTCCACACAAAAGGTTACTATTTAAATTGAGAAAAAATGGTCTAGATGAAAATACTTGTTCTTGGATAGAAAACTGGCTAAAAGATAGGGTACAGAGAGTGGTCATAAATGGTACATTTTCAAGATGGACACCAGTGGTAAGTGGTGTCCCTCAGGGGTCTGTTATAGGACCAATACTATTCAATTTATTTATAAATGACCTTGAGATAGGCATTGCAAGTCATGTATCAGTGTTTGCAGATGACACAAAACTAGGAAAAGTAATACAATGTGAGCAGGATGTTACTTCGCTGCAGAGGGATTTAGATAAATTGGGGGACTGGGTACTTAAATGGCAGATGAGATTTAATCTAGATAATGCAAAGTTATGCACTTTGGAGTGAAGAACACACAAGTAATTTATACCCTAAATGGTACGGAGTTAGGGAAATCCAAGCAGGAGAAGGATTTGGGAATAATCATAGACTTCAAACTAAGTAACAATGTGCAATGTCAAACAGCAGCCGCCAAGGCCAGCAAAGTATTGGCATGCATTAAAAGGGAGTTCACTCACGGGATGAAAACATAATTTTGCCTCTGTATAAATCAATGGTCAGGCCGCACCTTGAATATGCCGTGCAATTTTGGGCACCTGTCTTAAAAAAAGATATTATAGCGTTAGAAAAAGTGCAGAGACGGGCAACTAAATTAATAAGGGGAATGGAAGGGTTAAGTTATGAGGAAAAACTAACAAGCTTAAACCTGTTAGTTTAGAGAAACGGCGCCTTAGAGGGGATATGATAACCTTATATAAATATAACGGGCCATTATCAACCATTGTCTGATAACCTATCTTTAACAGGTCTATACATAGGACAAGGGGTCATCCATTTAGACTGGAAGAAAGAAAATTTAGCTTAAAGCATAGGAAGGGTTATTTTACGGTGAGAACAATAAGGCTGCTGTCAGACGAGCGTAGTGTTCACGTCCGTGATTGCGCCTAAAAGTACGTCCGTGATAGCATGAAAGAAAGTCCATTGGAGCCTGACACATGAAGTACGTCCGCACTGAACTGCGGACGCATGACAGACGCTGCAAACGGACGCAGGTATAGGCAAGAACGTAATACTGCTAGAACGGACGTGCGGAGTGCGCCTCCACAACGTCTGCATAGCTTTGTGTGTGAGTGATGGAGCAAGGTCAGATGGACTGCATTTATACGTCCAGCATTTTTGACGGACAGAATGTTTTTCATTGTAATTTATTTTCCCTCCTACATCCGTCAAAAATAACTTCAGTGAAAAAACGGACTGTGTGGCCACTACTGCGTCATCCGTACTGACGATGTCCGTACTGCACGGACGTACAGTCCGTAGAAATCACGCTCGTCTGACCCTAGCCTAAAGCTGTGGAATTCTCTGCCTGTTGAGGTGGTTGGGTCAGAGTCTGTACAGACTTTTAAAAAACGACTGGATGACTTCCTGCAGACACAGAATATTAAGGGTTATAATATTTAATGTGGGTAAAAGCTTCTTGATCCAAGGAGAAATCTGACTGCCATTCTGGGGTCAAGAAGGAATTTTTTCCCGGTATGTTGCATATTTCAGACTGGGTTTTTTGCCTTCTTTTGGATCAACAGCAGTAGGTTATGTGGGAGAGGCTGAACCCGATGGAAGCATGTCTTTTTTCAGCCTATAACTATGTAACTATGTAACTATACATTCAACAATTTTAAGAGTAGCTCACACATTTTATAGGAATAGGACCTGTATGGGATACAATAGCGCTGTGACAGTCTTAAGTAGTTCATTGCCATATTTTGTGAACTAAAAAGAAAGAAACCTTTCTTTGAATAGACCTGAAAGGTTCAAACCACCTTTCTGACATTTCTGTTATGATGATATCAATGATAATGATTAATAATGATGGGAATTTAGTTCACAAAATATGGCAATGAACTACTTAAGCCTGTCACAGCGCTAATGTATCCCATACAGGTCCTATTCCTATAAAATGTGTGAGCTACTCTTAAAATTGTTGAATGTATGAATTGGAATTCTCTCCTCATGTTAGCGCACTCCAGTTTAAGTAAGCTATAATGTTTTTAAAAACATCTGTCTTAGGCAAAGTAATGGGGTTTTAGTTACAGAATGTGATTGTCACTTAGGTATCAGTAACCAGTAACCCAGGAGAATGACTGGAGAAGTGAAAATTCTAGGTCAAAATAGCCAAACCAAAAAAATTCACCCATTTATCTCACTTTCCAAATCGGCTATTTGGTCTAGATTATTCTCTTCTCCTGCCAATTCTCCAGGTTTTCACCTTTCTCTGAACAACCCTTTTTACCTTAATGACAGGGTTGGATTAGGCTATACTCACAGCATTTCACAAGTAATTTAATTGCAGTAATGGTTTTGACCACATGGTGGCGCTTGACTGTAATCAGTTGCCCAGCAAGCTTTGGGAGTAATAATTTCTTATACAGTGGATAGAAAAAGTCTACACACCCCTGCTAAAATGTCAGGTTTCTGTGATGTAAAAAGATGAGACAAAGATAAATCATTTCAGAACTTTTCCCACATTTTAATGTGACCTATAACGTGTACAACTCAACTGAAAAACAAACGGAAATCTTTTAGGTGGAGGAAAACTAAAAAACTAAAATAATACGGTTGCATAAGTCTGCACACCCTTAAACTAATAGGGCTCTATTACTTTCCCAACGCAAATCTTAACGCGTTCGCAAAAACGCATTAACGCGAGGGGCAAAACCCTTTGCGCTGAACGTCGTATTACAATGTCCGTGCAAAAAATGCGCGTTAATGTCTACCGAGGGTGAACCTGCGCAAACCCTTTGAGAGCGTACCGTACTGCGCGTGTCCTATACTTAACATTGTGAGCGCAAATGCGTTTGTGCGCTGGTACGCGGATGGTATTACAATTTATGCGCAAATTTTAATAGACAACGTTTGCGCGCATAATTTTAACGTCTTTGAAAAGCTGGTGTTAAAGGCAAATCTGAACGACCTGGACGAACCCAAATACACCATCCCAAAAAAAAAAAAACAGCAAAGTATAGTTACACATTCTACGCTTACCAAACCAATAAAATATAGAAGTTGTGCATGTTTTTATTATTGCTGCAGCATATATATACGCAGATAGGTTTTTGCGCCTGCCAAAATCAAACAGGAGACAATTGTGGTTCTTAATTCTGATTGGCTGAATTGCTTAAGAAAACAGTCTGCCCACCGATTTCTGCATGCAACGTTATTGCACGTGTGTTTTTGCGCGTCTTTTTTATGTGCGTTACTTTGTGACGGATGAAAAAATGTGCGTTAACGTTTAACGCTTCGCGCACAAATTAGCGTGCTGCGCAAGCTTTTTTGCACAAAGAATGTAATAGAGCCCATAGTTTGTTGAAGCACCTTTTGATTTTATTCCAGCACTCAGTCGTTTTAGGTATGAGTCTCAGCATGGCACATCAAGAATACAGCTTTGTGAGTAAGAAAATACATATGACTCTATTTAAGGGTTTAACCTCCCTGGCGGTATTCCCGAGTGTGACTCGGGGTCAAATTTCACTACAGCGAACGGTAACCCTGAGCCACACTCGGGCTGGATGCATACTCACCTCCTCCTGGCTCCCTCGCTGTCCCCCGCAGTGTGATTGCGGGGACTTGCTTCCTGGTAAGGCTCCCTGCGAGTCACACGATGCAGGGGGGCGGGACCAGCAGCAAACTTAGAAAAAATTCATAAAACACTGTAATCCAAAGTGCAATATTTATGATCGGCCACTATGTGGCACTACAGGATAAGAAACAGACCATACATCATCTCACCCTTGTTTTCAGACAGATTTCATTGTCTTTTGTTGTATTTTATTGAATATCATTTATTTGCATTATTTTGGATAATTATTTTTGGGATAATAAATTATTATGTCGTGATTCAAACTTTATCGGACTCAGTGTATTTACTATTTTTAATTTATTTATTTATAAAGCATTTTACCAGTAAGGGCTCTTGATTGCACGGATTTCAGTGCGTGATTCCTAATTATTACAGGCTAACTATGTACAAAAACACGTTTTCTTTAAAAAAAAAATTGAGACGCTTTTAGACACGTAATTTTGAAAAAATTAGACCGCCAGGGAGGTTAAAATGTTTTATGCATAATGCAATAGCACTTTTTTAACCTTTTTGTGCATTTTTTCCTTTTTAAATTATTTAAAGGGCCAGTACCACCAAAAAATGAAATGTCCTTATTGTGTTTATTTTCTGTTTCTGATATCTTACATGAGCTTTGTTTTTCTCTTGTTTGTTTAGTTAAGAAAATATTATCCTCTATATGTGACACTGGGTGTATCCATAGTGTGAACTTTTGTGTTGTAAGCTGCCCCCCTCCCCCACAGTGGGCCATATTACATTCCCAACGCTAAAATGGGGATTCGAAGGAGAAAAAACTGCGCCCGCAGGTTTCTCCATAGAATCTCCGTTTTAGCGTGATATTACGGTGCAGGTGCCAAACCAGCAGCCTTCACTGTAGCATGCTGCTAAGCCTCAGGATGACAGGCGGAGATCACGCGCCGACCGGAGTTGTCTAGACCAGTGTCTCTCAAACCTGTCCTCAGGACCCACTAACAGACCAGGTTTTCCAGATAGCTGAATCACAGCAGAGGTGATATGATTTGTTGCTCAGTGATTTCAGGATTCCGTCTGCATTTCCCCAAGGAGATCTGCAAAATCTGGCCTTGGGTAGGGTCCTGAGGAGAGGTTTAAGAAACATTGGTCTAGACTGGACGTGCTTGCAGAGTAATGAAGATATGTAGGGAGGGATTGAGTTATTGAGTGATTTGAACGTGAGCGTCAGTATTTTAAACTGTATCCTGAAACACACAGGAAGCCAATGGAGGGACCGGCAGATGGGGGAGGTATGTGAGGCGCGTCTGGTGAGAAAAATAAGGCTGGCACCTGCATTCATTACAGATTGCAAAGGGGTAATCAGTGTATGCTCAACTAGCTCTCAAGCAGAGTGTGGAGAAAGGAAAGCTGCTCTAGATCTGCTTTACTTGGGAGAAGGGATGGTCGCTGTAACAGGTTGAGGTCTGCTCCACACCCCCCAGTTTCCCATAGGTGGCATCACTAGGGTTGGTGTCACCCGGTGCGGTAACTCATGGTGTCACCCCCTCCCCCTGAGTTTTATGTTTATTTTTTTTTAAACTACTCTTACTCATAAAGCAGTACTCCCATATAATACTGAATGCTCTTAATACACAGCGCACATTACTGTGAGGTTTATTGCTGTGCAGCTCTCTCATATACTCACACACAAATTTTGGTGAACTGCCAGCAAGTACAGTGCTGTTCGACGGCAGTGAAAGTCCCCATAGAGAAGTAATGGTTAATCTGTTCAGAGACATCGAACAGCAGAGAAATGTCCTGATGTTCAATGGTTTCATTAGACAGGTTTATTCAGGCGAACACCATCAGGACTATTCAGAGAGAGGTGAAAACCTTGAGAATTGCCAGGAGAATGAACAATCTAGACCAAATAGCCAATTTGGAAAGTGAGATAAATGGGAGAATTTTTCTGGTTTGACTATTTTGCCCTAGAATTTTCAATTCTACAGTCATTATCAAGGTTTTCACCCTTCTCTGAATAATCTTGCATAGGTTTCAATGTTAAAAATATTCCCGTTTTTACCCAATATCTAATAAAATGTTTATTCCTTTAATCTGTAGTAAAAAGTCTCTTTTAGGGATGTGCGTTTCATTTCAGACCGATTGGTTTTTTTCACGAATCGGCCCAATTCGGTGATTCAGATTCGGACGATTTTCTGAATCGGGTCGGATCCGAAAATGTGTGAAACCTAAACGATTTCCGATCCGAAACGAAAAATTTTTGGAATCGGAAACCATTTTCGTTCAATTCATAATTTCGGTTCCATTTCGGTAATTTTCAAAAAATGCTTAAAATATCCCAAAAAATCGAGAAATAAAGAGACTCTTTACTACAGAATATAATAATAAACGGTTTATTAGATATTGGATTAAAACGGGAATATTTTTAACATTGAAGTCTATAGGGCAAAACATTTCCCACACCGAATACACGAAAATGTCCGAAATCACGAAAAAAAGTAAATACGAAAAACGAGCCGATCCGAAAACACGAAAAGTTCAGATTTCACGAAAAAAAGTCGAAACGAACCGAAACGTAAATCGGCCAACACGATCCGAAATGAAAATTGTCGAATTGCGAACGAAACAAAAAAAAAAATTGGTGCACATCTCTAGTCTCTTTATTTGTTGATTTTTTTTTCTTAGGATCTATTAGGCATTTTTAAAAAAAAATTAAATTTTTTTTCTTTCTAATAGCATTTTTTTTTCTGTAACAGCCCTTTTTATTATCATTCATTAGGATCTTATATGTTAATTCCAGACATTTTCGTTCAGTAGACTTTTTTAAAACAGCGGGGGATGGGCTCATGGTGGCATTCGGTGGCTGATTCCCTGCACTTCAGGGACCCTGCGGTGAATTCACCAGGGAAAATGTGATTCCCTGAAGTGCAGGGAAGTCTGTCATTTCGGTGCTCTGTGAATATCTCCTTTAGTGGTGTTTTTTTTGCTGCCCCCTGGAAAGTGCCAGCCTAGACCTTGCCTACCCAGGTCATACTTGAAAATGAGAGAATTCTCAATGGTAACTTCCTGGTAAAATTAGTTTTGTGTAACAAAAACAAAAAAAAATTTTTTTTAGGGTGTCACCCAAGGGGGTGGTGTCACCTGGTGTGGCCGCACCCCCCGCCCCCACCTAGCGACACCAGTGTTTTCCGTTACACCCTTTTTAGTGAAAGGGTGAAATGCAATTAAATTATCAATACGGCATCTAGAGCACCTTCTGAATCAAATGATTTCGTAATGTCAATACGTTATAAAAGATTTAGAATGCGTGGAGCTCCCAGATCTTAGTATTTTATAAAACCTAAACTATTACTGACACTACCAAAGGACAGTAGAGGTTAAAAAAATTGTGGACTCTATGTACAGTACATGTAGTAGATTGATTAAGTAGACAGAAAATGTAGTGTTCTTGTTGGTGAGTACAATAAAACAAAGCAGCTTCCAACATAAAATAATAAATATGAACTAAATAACGTCAAATAAAGATAAATAGGTTATTGGCTTATCAGCGGTTTGCAGCTCCAAGATCTAAATCAGGCCTTTCCAGGTATCTAGAAGGAATTAAGCATCATCCTGAATACATCAATTCTTTATCTTAACCCCTTACCACTGCAGGGCTTGCTATGTTATCCTGGTGGCAGGTGGGTTTAACCCTGTCACGTTCGCTGTATCGCTCACCCTCGACAACCGTGGTGGGGATCCTTTTGGAAAAACCTCTAAACCCTCCGATCCTTAAGAGGTCAGGACCGCTAATCCTAAACCAGAGTGGTAGTGAGAATCCACGCTTGAGGAACAATCGGACTTTGGTCAAAGACATGATGCTCGTGTAGCGCTCACTCCCGGAGGAGCCGCTGAAATTGAACCACGGGTCAGTCTCCCCGCACTAGGGAATAAATATACTCCGGCACCGTTGTGGATTTTATAAATTATATAGTTTACTAGAATGAATGGCATATGATAGATAACACGGTGTTCGTAGATATATTTACAGTATTTCGTATTTCGGGAAACGCGCAGCGGAAAAGAAATACGAGGCTTCGTATTTCGGGGAAACGCGCATCGGAACAGAAAATATAATGCTTCGAAATTCGAGAGACGCGCAGTGGAAAAAGAAATAAGAAACAAATCTTTAATCCCTCGATAAAGCATCAGCATCTCGATTATTCACCCCAGGGCGATACTTCAGGCTGAACCGAAACCCTGACAGAGCGGCCAACCACCGGTGTCCCGTTGCGTCCAGTTTCGCAGTAGTAAGGATGTAGGTAAGAGGATTGTTATCCGTCTTTATCACAAACTCGGCTCCATACAGATAGTCCTTTAACTTGTCTACCACTGCCCACTTCAAGGCTAGGAACTCCAACTTGTGGGTAGGATAGTTATTCTCTGAAGGCGTAAGGCTCCGGCTCACATACGCTACAGGCCTCAGTAGTCCACCATACTCCTGATACAGGACTCCTCCTAAACCTTCTCTGCTGGCATCCACATGCAACTCATATGGCTTGTGAGGGTCCGCGTAGGCCAAGACAGGAGCTTGAGTTAGACTCTCAGCTTCAAGAAAGCACCTTCACACTGACTAGTCCATTCGCCCTGTATGGACTCTCGAGCTTTCCTTGGTCCTGGAGCGGACGGGTTTCGGTCAGAGGCCTTGCAGCCTTCTTCAGTACTTTCCTTCTGTAGGAGTTTGTTCAGTGGTTGAGTTATTTTCGCGAATCCTCCTACAAATCTTCGATAATATGAACAGAACCCCAAGAAAGATCTAAGTTCAGTGACGTTTCGAGGTCTAGGCCAGGAAGCTGCGGCCTCCAACTTCCGAGGATCTGTCAAAACACCTTCTGCTGAGACCACATGTCCCAGATATGTAACGGACGGCAGACAGAATTGGCATTTCTCCAGAGACAGTTTCAATCCCTCTTCATGGAGCCTCTTCAAAACCTTCTCCAAACGTTGCTCGTGTTCTTCCAGAGTCTTCCCGAACACTATTATGTCATCCAGGTACACTAACACTTCGATCAGATTCATGTCCCTGACTGTCTTCTCCATTAACCGTTGGAACGTGGCTGGAGCCCCCGTAAGGCCTTGAGGCATTCGGTTGAATTCAAAGAACCCCAGTGGACAGATGAACGCAGTTTTCTCTTTGTCTTCGGGATGCATTGGTATCTGGTGATACCCGCTTCGCAGGTCTAGTACACTAAACCATTTTGCTCCAGACAAACACTGTAAGGCATTTTCTATCCGAGGAGTAGAGTATTGGTCTGGGATGGTTCTCCGATTCAGCGTGCGATAGTCTATGCATAGGCGGACAGAACCATTCTTCTTCCGGACCATCACTATTGGAGATGCGTATGGACTCCTGGACTCTTGGATCACCTTGGTTCTTTGCAATTCATTCAGCTGTTCTCGCAGATCATCCAAGTCTCCCAGCGGAACTCGCCTTGACCTTTCACGAAACGGCTTGTCTTCTTGTAATCGAATGCGGTGCTCAGTACTTTTGGCTAGGCCTACGTCGAACTCATCTTTCGAGAACAATTCTCTCCATTTTAGAACTTGAGACTGAAGACGTTTCTTCCACTCGGATGAAATGGGAGCGTCCTTGGGGTAGAATCCTTCATCTGGAATCTCTTTATCTACTCCCCCTCCTAAATCGGTAGGAGAGAGGGGCGTAGCGGACGCTACTTGCCCGATAGGCATTCGTGCTTTAAGGACTACTGGAGAATCAGACACATTGCACACGCTGACTGAGACTCTTCCTCGTGTTCTTTTCAGAGCTTTAGTGGAGATTATTTCAGGGATTACTTCGACTCCGGTTTCACTCCCATGATTAAAATCGGTTTCCAGCACCACATAGGGGCCTGGTTGCGATCCGTTCAACTTGACTGAAGCCCGGAAGCTCGCCACTTCTCCAGCTTGCAGAACCTTCTCTGTTCCTTCTAATCTCCATAGGCGCCCCACTTCGGCAGGTGCCTTCTGTTCTTCGACCATCCTCTGATAGACTGGACGTAACATTGGGTGTACTCCTTGAGTAGAACCTTCTTCCAATACGATAGGTGTCAGGAGACGCCGCACCAAATCAGTATTCGTCCCCACTATCATGGAACTTCTGTTGGCACCTGAGGGTCGAGGACACACAATGGCCAATGCATTACAGCCTCCGGACTGCCCGATGACTTCGGATCCGATCTCCAACTTCACCTGTAGATACCCGTCATAAGGGAGTTTCTCAGTTCCGATACCCCAGATTTCCAGATCCTTCAGTTGCTGTAGAGGAATGTGCTTCAAGTGTTTCTCGTAGAAGTCTCGGTAGATCAATGTCACCTGAGCCCCTGAATCCAACAGGGCTTTAGTGTAGACTCCCTCCACTTGGATTGGCACAATAGGAGAAGGACCTATCAGTTGGTCAGGAAACTTGGTGGCGGTATCTGGACACTTAGACCCAGTTTGCTGTACCCTGGCCTTTTTCTTGGCCCGTGTAGGCTTTGCGTGTGCATTGCCTCCCCATGACGTAGGTCCGGATGCTAAGGGAGTGACTCTTTCAGTCCTGGCAGGTTCAGCAGTTGGTCTGACTTTGGGCCCTCTCGCCCTCTTAGTCCTGGCTTGATTTTTGGAGCGGGTTTCAACCTTCGGGCACCTAGGTTGCTCCTTCACTTGTGCCCTCTGGTGTTTCCCGCCGGTGAGGTAGATAACAGTCCTTCTAAGGCTTTTAACAGCTCCTCAACTCTATTCCCTTCAGGCTTTCGGCCTTTGCATTGTGCGCGGAAGTGGCCCATTTCTCCACAACCGAAACAGCTCTTCTTAGAAAGTGGAAACGCAGTCGCCTGCTGTGATTCGGTTAAAGGACCTTGGCTAGATGCCACAGCAACTCCGGTTGTCTGCATGCCTGTTAGGAACTTCTGCATCTCTGTCACCTTCATCAATACTCGGCACAGTTCCGCGTGCGCCTGTTGCAATTCAGCTTGAGCTTCTTGAACTTTCTTAACAGTTTTGTGCAACTCACCACGTTCAGAGAGGTTTAATTCTTTGGCAGCCCTCTCTGTGGATTTAAAAGTAATCAGATGCTCTTGCTCGTCCCCGTCGGATCCGTAAGTATCCAGTGAGTCGCTTTCAGGCTGCAAACCGTCGTTATGCCTCACAGGTTGTGCGTAAGCTCTTTCCCCTCGCCTGAAGGATTTTTCTTCCAGCAAAGCCTCCTCCTCTCTGACAGCTCGGATCAGTTCCAGGTACTTCAGTTCTTGATTACCTGCTCTGCTTCTCAGCTGCAGCATCACTGGATCTAGAGGTTGAGAGCCCCTCAGGATCTGTTTTATTCGAATCTTATCCACTTCGGCCAGTTCGGCCCCTTTCTTGGAGTATCTGGTGCAGAATCTTATCTAGGCACCTCATGTATTCGGTCATTCTCTCACCTCTCCGCTGGTAGGTGTATTCATACTGATATACAAGCTCTGCAGCCTTTTCTGTTCGCCCAAAAACTTCCTCCAGAACGTTTAAATAATCTAAAGCAGTACAGTCTTTCCTACTCAGTTTTCGGTTTCTCACGCTTCTGACGCAGGTCCCTTTAAACTCTTTGTGATCCTTTGCTTTTTCTGGGCTTCAGGGACGTCCCACTCATCCAGAGCCTGCATCGCCTGTTCCACCCATTCCTCAAAGGTTTCTTCTCCCGCCGGAGTTGGTACGTTTCCTGTAAAATTTCTCAACCGTCGATAACCGAAGTTAGTGTGCGGAGGGCTTGTTCTCTGACACTTAGCCAGCAAATCTCCAATAGCCACTATGAATTCAGGCCCGATCATGGCCAACGGACTGGGCGCAGAAACACTTGCGGATTCGCCACGTGGCGCACTTGGCTGAATCAGTTGGACTTCCACCTCATCGGTCAGCTTCACGCTCGCGCCCTGAAAACACACTGGAACACCCTTTCTCCATTCAAAAAGAACATACGTGTGAGAGGTATCTGTGTCCTTTTTAATGTCCAGGATTAACCCCCGATGATCTGGTGTCAGCGCGGCCACGGCCTGGCGAATCTGATCTTCGGCCCAAGTGTCTGCGGGAATATCCATGACTATACAACATTCTAACTGACTACTGTGCTCCTCACACCATTCGGCAACAGTGTCTGGATCCATATTTAACCCTTTAGATGCGGTTTTTCCAGAGACTGGATCCCGGAAACGAGCCCCCACGTGTAGCGCTCACTCCCAGAGCAGCCGCTGAAATTGAACCACGGGTCAGTCTCCCCGCACTAGGGAATAAATATACTCCGGCACCGTTGTGGATTTTATAAATTCTATAGTTTACTAGAATGAATGGCATATGATAGATAACACGGTGTTCGTAGATATATTTACAGTATTTCGTATTTCGGGAAACGCGCAGCGGAAAAGAAATACAAGGCTTCGTATTTCGGGGAAACGCGCATCGGAACAGAAAATATAATGCTTCGAAATTCGAGAGACGCGCAGTGGAAACAGAAAAATACAATGCTTCGTAATTCGAGAAACGCGTATCGGAAAAAGAAATAAGAAACGAATCTTTAATCCCTTTCGGAGATTAGGAAGTGAGTCCCGCACCGGTTAAGTCCCGGAATGTAAATGTGTGTGTGTGTATTATGGTACCCGGGTACTATTCAACTGGCCAGTGAATTGCTTAAAAGGTGTCTTCGACTAGTCAAGTTGGGGCCCTGTGGGTTTTAGAAACAACAGCAGCGTGCTTTCGTTAATCACAAACGGCCTTGGAGGCCTCTCACCCATCCGCCAGATTCTTAAGGCTCCGCTGACCCAGGACGTCTCTCCGCTCGATTTTGACTGGGGTGCCAGCTACTGGATCCGTTGTCTGGCTCTCTCTGCTCCGGCCATGACTTGTCCAGCTTACCGCCTGCTCTCCCAATCCGATCGACCTGCAGTATGCCTAACTCGGGGTCCTCCGGCTTCCTTAATAGCAGCTTGGGTAAGATGGTGGATCGCTGGGTCTCCCTCTTGTAAGGCTGAACAACCCGATCTGGAACTCTGATAGGCCGCCCCTGCGCTCCGGCCTAGTCACTCTTGCGTTCTGCAGCACTGCGTCTTGTCTCACTCACTCCCTGGCGCGCTCTGCCAGCTATCTCTATGAGGCTCAGGATGTAACCCTGTGTGTCCCACCCACTTCCTGTGTCTGCCCGCAAAGCATGCCGGGAAACGTAGTCTCAATGCAAAGTTCAGTGTCTCTCATCACGCTTGTCTCCCTCCGGTGGCCAAAAATAGGTACAGCGCTACACTCGTATGTGTCATACTGCCTGGACAAGGCATCTGCCTTGGTATTCTTGGAACCAGGACGATAGGTAAGTATGTAGTTAAAGCTGGACAGAAATAGAGACTGTGGCAGACTAGATCTATATTTCTATCTCTATATAAAGGTCTGCCTGTATATATGTGTTTATCTCCTCCATATAGAGTTATGTTCATATTTGTGTCTGACCATTTGGTAAGTTTATCCCTGGGTTCACAGCTGTAATGTAATCAATATGTTTAGCTTTCTCCCTTGGGGGGAGGATATAACACGTAGCTGTAAAAAGGGAATTTCTTTTGTACACTGACATAGAGATCACACCTTGGCAGCCAGGTCGGCCCCAAGAGATGGGCACGCAGTCTTCAAAGACAGGAAGCACATCCTTGATCTCGACGGGGGGTCTGGAGGCAAGAGGGACACCTTTAGGCAATTAAAGATTAATTGACAAGCTTACTGAGCGCGACCGAGAATTGCACGCTGGGAAATGAAGTCCAGGACACTGGACCACTTATGGGTGGGGGCTGGAAAGATCAGGAAGTTTATAAATTCGGAACACTGGCCATGTGCTTTGGCTGATCACTTGGGATTCCTTCTAAAGAGGACTGATTTGTCCATGCTCTATCTCCAGATCCCAGGAGGCACCGATGCCAGTTACTGAGTATTCCGTCGTAAGTAAGGCTCTGTGATTAACACCTTTTTCTTTATATTCTGCTGTGTACTGTATAAGTAATTGATTTATTCTAGTTATGATCTTTTTTTATGTAACCAAGCACTGATTCTTTTTCTATCATAAATAAACCAAAAAATATTTAAGCTTTGACTCTGGCTGATGAAATCCACGCTAACAAAGATATTGGGAGTATTGCTATTTGCCTTAAGCTCGGTTATATATAAGAAATTGCGTGTTGCGGTCATCAGGAAACGGCAGGGAATTGTGGGAATCGTAGTCACTGTCCGAGTCTAGGATAGTGCGGCTGCTAAGCCTGCGTCTCCTGTTGCGACGCGCAGTGTCCGTGAGCACTGGTGGCAGCGTTACTAATAGAATAAGAAAGTGAGTTCCAGGATTGTGGGAGACGTAGTTATTTGGCGCTTCAGGAGAAGACTTGTGCTGGGTTGCAATCCTGGGATCAGTATATCGCGCTCTACGTGCCTGTTGTGAGAGGTAGTGTGGCCGGGACGGGTAGAGAAGTGCGCGTAATTATCTGGGTCTAGTATAGATAGATAGTGCGCGGCTTAACCCGGCGTCCTTGCGCAGCAGCGCGCGTTAGTTAGTTCGTGACAACTGGTGGCAGCGGTGGGATATCAGGTTAGTATTTGGATCTGTGAAGCAACATAGATCCAGATACTAAAGAAATTGGTTTTCCAATTTCCAGAGCAGAACTCAGTGCATTTATTAGAATTTACACAATACACAGCAGTTCCCTTCCCCTTCTTTGTTTTTCTTTTCTATCTTTGATTTGGCTGGAGTGAGAATGTCGCAACAATCATCGAAAAAGACTTTGGAGCAATTATGTTGAGACAAAAATATCTCGACGAAGGATAAAAAGAAAGATGAACTTTTGCAAGCCCTCGAGGATTATGAGGCGAGGCAAGCAGTCCAGGACGCAGCAGAGCAGGGGACCATGCTTGACCCAGCCGAAGGGAGCGCAAGTCCAGTGGAAAGGACAGTGTCAAGTGCTTCACCCAAGGGTGATACTGCCCTGGATGTTTACTTGCAGACTGTTTTAAAACATGTGGATTCTGCGGACTCGCAGCTTCAGCTCATCCTGAAGTACCAAGAGCGAGAGGAGCGCAGAGCCGAGCAGGACCAAGAGCGAGAGGAGCGCAGAGCTGAACGCGAAGCTGCGGAGCGCAGAGCTGAGGCTGAACGAGAAACTGCGGAGCGCAGAGCCGCGCAAGAGACAGCAGCGCGCCAAGCGGACCGAGAAGCGGTGGAGCGCCAAGCCGAACGGGCACATCAGCTCGCTCTGGCACAGGCAAGCAGAACGCAATTATCTCCTGCCCTGCGGGCGCTGCAGAGCTCTCTACGCCCAGACCTCGTGCAGAGAACTTTCCCACTCTTGACAAAGATGGGGACCTGGATGTGTTCCTGCGAAGTTTTGAAAAGACTTGTCGACAGTACCAGCTGCCCAAGGAGCAATGGGCCAGGTACCTCACTCCTGGACTAAAAGGTCCAGCGCTCGAAGCCTTTGCAGAACTACCGGCTGAGAGCAACCAGGACTATGAGGCGATTAAAGCCGCGTTGCAGAGACGTTATAACCTCACGCCAGAGGTATAGCGCAAAAAGTTCAGGTCCTTGCAGAAGCGGGCCGTGGAGAGCTACTCTGCAGTCGTGAGCCACCTGACCACCCTATTTCGACAATGGGTCAGGGGGCTGAAGATTGATACCTTGGAAGCTCTGGAAGACCTGTTAATTAAAGAGCAGTTCGTGCAGCTGTGCCCACCTGAGATCCAGGAATGGCTTCTGGATCGCAAACCTGAGACGGCCCTGGAAGCTGGTGAGCTGGCCGATTTCCATGCGGCCAACAGAGCGTCTGTGGACCAGAGCAGAGGTTCCCCCAAAGGATCATCAGGATGGAAGCCCAACTCAGCACGACCCCCCGACATCACGGCGGCAGCGCCCCCCTCTGTGCCAGTCTCTGCTGGGGAGGGGGGAACGAATCCTTCTTCGCCTGGAAGAAGTGTGCGCCGTCGCTGTTTTATTTGCGACAGTGCCAATCATCTCCTGGCAGCGTGCCCGCAGAGGAAGAAACCTGCATCCACAGCTGGGGGAGGATACCCCTTAACATCACCCTCTGTCCTGTTTGTGACCAGATCGGAGGGCAGTGCCAACGTGAACCAGCAAGCAGTCATTGTCGGGACTCAGGTATCTGTGGGTTTACGAGATACGGCGGCTGAAGTAACTTTGGTGCGTCCAGGGTTAGTCAGCCCTGCAGACTTTATTCCTGGCATGACTCTAGCAGTAAAGGGTTTTGGTGGGGTACGTCCTGCGGTGCCAATAGCCCGGGTTTATTTGGACTGGGGAGCAGGGAGAGGTCTGAGGGAGGTGGGAGTGTCTGAAAATATTCCTACAGATGTGTTGCTGGGCACGGATTTGGGTAAATTGGTGTCCCAGTATGTGCTGGAAAGGGATGCTGGGGATTTACCCAGGCCCACTAGTGGCTCTACAGTGGGGAGGGCTGTGTGTGGGGATGCACAACAGGATTCCTGGACAGGAGGGCAGGGGATGGCAGTGAGTCAGTCTGCGCCTGCGCCAGGGGTGCCTGAGGTGTTGTGTGGTAGCATGAGGGGGCAGTGTGACGGGGAAGAAAGGCAAGGGGTGAGTGAATGCCCGCCTGCACCCGAGTCAGCTGGCTCCCTGGACCCCATGCGTGGGGAGGCCGCGGTGCCCATGGTGGAAGTGGGTACCCGCTGGTGGTCGGCGGGGAGTAGGGCACAAGGCCCGTCTCTGCCGTGTGATGGTGTGGATCAGAATGCCTGGGAAGGGTGGCAGGATACTGTGGTGTGCCTGCCTAGACCAGACTCAGGTTTGTCTGTGACGCCATATGGTTGGGAGCATGGGCAAGGGATGACTGCGGGTCTGCTTGCGCCTAAACCAACCAGGACTCTAGTGCCCTGTGAGAAGGGTGTGGATCAGAATGCCTGGGAGGGGTGGCAGGATACCGTGGCGTGCCTGCTTAGACCAGACTCAGGTGTGTCTGTGACGCCACGTGGTTGGGAGGGAGAACAAAAGGACCAAGGCAGGTTCCTTTAGGGCTGAACCAACTGGGTCGGTGGTGCTGGAGGAAAGGAGTGGAGGGCAGAAGATCCTGGATGGGCAGGATACTGTGGTGTGCCAGCCTGTGTCGCGGTTGTCTGAGACTGTGCGTGGCGCAGAGGGCATACGGGGTGGTTGGAAGGAGAGGCCTAGGGTGGCAGAGGGTTATCCAGGGCCTGAACCATCCAGGTTGGTGGTGCCAGGTGAAAGGAGTGGAGGGCAGAGCATCCTGGATGGGCAGGATACTGCGGTGTGCCCATCTGTGTCACATGTGTCTGAGGCTGCGGGTGGCACCGAGCGCATGCTGCGTGATCAGGAGGAAGGGCCTGGGGCGGACGAGTGTTACCCGGGGGGAAAGGCAACCAGATTCCCAGTACCACAGGAATCTGGTACTGAGCAACCTCCCTGTAGAGGAGAGTGGCATACGGCTGTATGCTCATCGGTTATGAAGCAAGGCGTGCTTGATAAACTGTGTGATAAAGTGGGGAAACTGTGTGCAATGGGGGGAGAGGTGAGTGTGGAGAATCTTGTGCCCCATCTGTATGGTTCCCCAAATTCTGAATGTGCGGGGACAGTGAGAGACGGGGAGGCAGCGGGTCCTGGTGTGGCTCCTGTGACCTCCCAGCCATCTGCCCAGGGGCAGGTACGATGCCTGACTTCGTTGGCAGATGCAGGGGGGACGTTTACTGGGGAGCGGAGCGCTTCACCCTGTTTCTCCATACCCCCTGCTGTAAGAATGGCTCCAGAGCAGGCTACGGGCTACGAGGATTCTGCTGCCTGCGAGACTGAGATGCGGGTGGAGAGTGAGCCACACGTGCTGCACCCGGAGGGGCTGCAGGAGCACAGGGGCTTCCCCGAGTCTGTGCCATGTTGTGAGTGCAGTATGAGTGACCCCCTCCCCCTGGTTTGGGAGAGGTGGGGAAGAATGGTGGAGTCGCCAAAGGCCTACATGGGGCAATGTGTGATGCGGTTGCGAGAGGGAATGCATGCTTTAGTGGGCAAAGTGCACGGACACCTGTGCGTCCCCCACTCTGTCATAGCGCCGGCGACTGGTGCAGGTGCCAGATACCCGTTGGCAAACCCGTGTTAAGACGCACGTGGGAGGCATGTTAGTTAGCCTCCCTTTCTGCGTCTTCATTTGTATGGGAGATGTGGCAGACTAGATCTATATTTCTATCTCTATATAAAGGTCTGCCTGTATATATGTGTTTATCTCCTCCATATAGAGTTATGTTCATATTTGTGTCTGACCATTTGGTAAGTTTATCCCTGGGTTCACAGCTGTAATGTAATCAATATGTTTAGCTTTCTCCCTTGGGGGGAGGATATAACACGTAGCTGTAAAAAGGGAATTTCTTTTGTACACTGACATAGAGATCACACCTTGGCAGCCAGGTCGGCCCCAAGAGATGGGCACGCAGTCTTCAAAGACAGGAAGCACATCCTTGATCTCGAAGGGGGGTCTGGAGGCAAGAGGGACACCTTTAGGCAATTAAAGATTAATTGACAAGCTTACTGAGCGTGACCGAGAATTGCACGCTGGGAAATGAAGTGCAGGACACTGGGCCACTTATGGGTGGGGGCTGGAAAGATCAGGAAGTTTATAAATTCGGAACACTGGCCATGTGCTTTGGCTGATCACTTGGGATTCCTTCTAAAGAGGACTGATTTGTCCAATGATCCATATTTAACCCTTTAGATGCGGTTTTTCCAGAGACTGGATCCCTGAAACGAGCCCCCACGTGTAGCGCTCACTCCCGGAGGAGCCGCTGAAATTGAACCACGGGTCAGTCTCCCCGCACTAGGGAATAAATATACTCCGGCACCGTTGTGGATTTTATAAATTATATAGTTTACTAGAATGAATGGCATATGATAGATAACACGGTGTTCGTAGATCTTTTTACAGTATTTCGTATTTTGGGAAACGCGCAGCGGAAAAGAAATACGAGGCTTCGTATTTCGGGGAAACGCGCATCGGAACAGAAAATATAATGCTTCGAAATTCGAGAGACGCGCAGTGGAAACAGAAAAATACAATGCTTCGTAATTCGAGAAACGCGTATCGGAAAAAGAAATAAGAAACGAATCTTTAATCCCTTTCGGAGATTAGGAAGTGAGTCCCGCACCGGTTAAGTCCCGGAATGTAAATGTGTGTGTGTATTATGGTACCCGGGTACTATTCAACTGGCCAGTGAATTGCTTAAAAGGTGTCTTCGACTAGTCAAGTTGGGGCCCTGTGGGTTTTAGAAACAACAGCAGCGTGCTTTCGTTAATCACAAACGGCCTTGGAGGCCTCTCACCCATCCGCCAGATTCTTAAGGCTCCGCTGACCCAGGACGTCTCTCCGCTCGATTTTGACTGGGGTGCCAGCTACTGGATCCGTTGTCTGGCTCTCTCTGCTCCGGCCGTGACTTGTCCAGCTTACCGCCTGCTCTCCCAATCCGATCGACCTGCGGTACGCCTAACTCGGGGTCCTCCGGCTTCCTTAATAGCAGCTTGGGTAAGATGGTGGATCGCTGGGTCTCCCTCTTGTAAGGCTGTACAACCCGATCTGGAACTCTGATAGGCCACCCCTGCGCTCCGGCCTAGTCACTCTTGCGTTCTGCAGCACTGCGTCTTGTCTCACTCACTCCCTGGCGCGCTCTGCCAGCTATCTCCATGAGGCTCAGGATGTAACCCTGTGTGTCCCACCCACTTCCTGTGTCTGCCCGCAAAGCATGCCGGGAAACGTAGTCTCAATGCAAAGTTCAGTGTCTCTCATCACGCTTGTCTCCCTCCGGTGGCCAAAAATAGGTACTGCCACGACAAGGATTTAAACACAGCGCTACACTCGTATGTTTCATACTGCCTGGACAAGGCATCTGCCTTGGTATTCTTGGAACCAGGACGATAGGTAAGTATGTAGTTAAAGCTGGACAGAAATAGAGACTGTGGCAGACTAGATCTATATTTCTATCTCTATATAAAGGTCTGCCTGTATATATACACTGGCCATGTGCTTTGGCTGATCACTTGGGATTCCTCCTAAAGAGGACTGATTTGTCCATGCTCTATCTCCAGATCCCAGGAGGCACCGATGCCAGTTACTGAGTATTCCGTCGTAAGTAAGGCTCTGTGATTAACACCTTTTTCTTTATATTCTGCTGTGTACTGTATAAGTAATTGATTTATTCTAGTTATGATCTTTTTTTATGTAACCAAGCACTGATTCTTTTTCTATCATAAATAAACCAAAAAATATTTAAGCTTTGACTCTGGCTGATGAAATCCACGCTAACAAAGATATTGGGAGTATTGCTATTTGCCTTAAGCTCGGTTATATATAAGAAATTGCGTGTTGCGGTCATCAGGAAACGGCAGGGAATTGTGGGAATCGTAGTCACTGTCCGAGTCTAGGATAGTGCGGCTGCTAAGCCCTGCGTCTCCTGTTGCGACGCGCAGTGTCCGTGAGGACTGGTGGCAGCGTTACTAATAGAATAAGAAAGTGAGTTCCAGGATTGTGGGAGACGTAGTTATTTGGCGCTTCAGGAGAAGACTTGTGCTGGGTTGCAATCCTGGGATCAGTATATCGCGCTCTACGTGCCTGTTGTGAGAGGTAGTGTGGCCGGGACGGGTAGAGAAGTGCGCGTAATTATCTGGGTCCAGTATAGATATAGTGCGCGGCTTAACCCGGCGTCCTTGCGCAGCAGTGCGCGTTAGTTAGGTCCTGACAGAGACCATTTAGCTTGTCTGGCATTCAAGCGTTTAGCATCCCCAATGTAAACCAGATTCTTATGATCAGTTATAATGACCATGGGGACAAAGAAAAGCGCCGCAATCAACTGTCAGTGGAAATCCACGCGCCGTCGCGAGGGCTCTGCAGAGGTGGGGGCGCCATAACCCTGGGTACAATAGTTTCAAAGAAAGCAGATCCTCAAGTGGAATATAGTGCCAGAAAAATCCCCTTATTCAGGAGAGTTAGCAAGCCCCATGGTGAAAAACATGTGACGTTTCGGCTCAGTAGCCTTCATCATACCTCATATGATTAAGGCTACTGAGCCGAAACGTCACATGTTTTTGCACCATGGGGCTTGCTAACTTCCCCTGAATAAAGGGATTTTTCTGACACTATACTCTGCTTGAGGATCTGCTTTCTTTGAAAATAATGACTATGGGGTCTTTGGTACCTTCTAGCAGATATTGCCATTCTGCCAGGGCTGCGACCACTGCAAGCAATTCCATGTTACCTATATCAGAATTATTTTCTGCAGATGACATTTTCCTGGAGAAAAAAAAAAGCAAGGATGCAATGGTTTATCAGGACTTTCTCTCTCGGATAGGACTGCGCCTATGCCAATCTCAGAGGTATCTACTTCAAGCTGGAAAGGCAAATTCGGCTCTGAGTGCAACAAGACTGGTGCCGTAGTGAATGTTTCTTTAAGCTTTTCAAAAGCCTGCATGGCCTGAGTGCTCCATTTTTGGTTCTGAAAACCCTTTTTGGTCATGGCTGTGTAGCGCTCACCCCCGGAGGAGCCGCTGAATAACCCCAGGATAGTCTCGCCGCACTAACAATTCACTGCACACCAGCACACCTTTATGGATTTTTATAAGTTATACTTTACTGAAGCAATAAACGGTAATAATGATACATGTACTTTATGCATGAAATATATCAGGCTAGAAAGAATAATGTAATATGTGATGCGGATATAGACGGCGGATAAACGTATAATAAGATCCTCAGTTCTTGGCTTAAAGTCCCACTTAAATATACTCATTAAATTGTGGCCTAGGGTACCCGGGTACTAGGTCCACTGGCCAGTGGATGGACGAAATATCTTCGACTAGTCAACGTTGGGGCCCTGAAATTTGAAGCAATCAAATAAGTGTGCCTGTTATCAAAGTCACCGGCCAAAGGCCTCTCACCGGACCGGCGAAACCCTTACTCTGGACTGATGAATCTCTGCCAGAAGACCTCCTTTGCTATCTGGAGCCCGATGCTGTCAAAATCATCACTCCTGAACCGAATCTCCTCAGCCAGAAACCGAATGCCGCCAGCAGTGCAGTCCACTCCGTCCGCGGCCTCCTTATACGAGGTCCTTCCCGAACACACTTGCCACCGGAACAGCTCAGCGGGATACGCTGCAGGTCGATGCACACTCTCCCCGATCTGTCCATCACTGGATGCCGCCAATTCTCCACGCTCCAATCTGGCCTGGATCCCAGACAGTGTCTCTTTTGCGACTGACTCCATGCACTGCTCTCCTCGTTCTGCCCACGCTGCACATGAGGCTTCTCACTTCCTGGCGCCAGCACGCTTGCTTCCTTCCCCTCTCCCAAGGGTTCTGGGGGATGTAGTCCATAAATCCATTATAGTCTTTCACATGCATTACGCTCTGGCTCCCTCTAGAGACAATATGGTTTCAGTTCTCAGAGCCATTTAAACACAGCGCTACAGCTGTAATGGGAGAAACCACACAGGAATTTTATTTTATGAATCTCCTGTAATAATTGGTGAACCCCAAAAACCTCTGGATTGCCTTCAACCCTTGGGGAAGAGGCCAATACCTGATGGCTAAGAGCTTCTGGGGGTCCATCTGAAAGCCCTCGGGGGTGATTATGTAACCCAGGAAATGAACAGATGTTATATCGAACAAACATTTCTCTCGTTTGCAGTACAACCCGTTCTCTGGCAATCTTTTTAACACAGTGTGCGTACATGAACATGATGTGTCTCCAGGTCAGGAGAGTAAATCAGAATAATTGTACGAACGGACAGGACCATAGGCAGTGCATCAAATCGGCCAGGAGTGTGGTGACATTTAGGACAGTTTGCGGTTGGGGACAGTCCAGCATGGACCATTCTATCAGGTGCCTTGTAAGCTCGGTGAAGTATTTTATAAAACATGTCCCAATAGTTGGCAAAGGGAAAAAGTATTTTTATTTATTGATATTGTAGGATTTTTTTAGGTATTTTTCTGGGGTTTTTTATGCGAGCATTTTGGTCCCATTTTTCTTTTAAAAAAAGAAGAAGACGAGGCTTTTTTTCACTTGCGTCTTTTTTTTTCTCTCTGTGAGCCAGGTTTTTGTTTTTTCCACCACGAGCTGACCGCGCTTCACGTGGGCAGTCCTTGATGCTGAAACGCAGCAGGTTTTATTTTTTTCACCCGGCAGCCTGTCTATCTGCCGATCTGAGTCATCCACAGATGCTTTCAGTGGACCACCCTGATCGGCAGATGGCGTTATCCCAAGTCGGTCGCCCGACTACAGTGCCAGTGGATGGCCAGCCTTATGCAAAATCACTAAGCATTCAAGGTGTTAAAGGCTTATTTGAAAAAAAAATCAGAAATAACATCCAGAGTACTACACGCACATATGAAGGTAACACCTGCTTTATGTGTGCAAAATGTCTAGAACACATATATTATTGCTGAATATATTTCTAAGGAAACATATGATTCCCCCCCCCCCTTCATGGTAAATGATCGCAGCTTAGTATTAATCTTCATGACCAACCGTGATTAAAGTCAGAATAAACAATGTAATTTAAAGGTTATTCCTGCGAAAGAAAAAAAATGCAAATTATGTGCTAAAATTAGAATTTTTCACCATTTGTATCTGTAGAGAGGACTACTTTGACATTGGCGAGGGTATCCTGATCTACTAAAAGGATAAACACTATGCACATTGCTACAACGCAGAGACAAGCAATCACATTAGGAGGGCAATCTAATTACAGGCATTGTAATAGGGAGATGCCATTTGATAGACTTTGGTCTATTTCTGTCTGCTTATGATTTTCCCATACATTAATTATCTTCAAAACAAATTACCCAATGATGTTGTGCAATGAATTTTCTTATTACCAAGAACGAGTAGTCCTGGGGAGCTGAAAAATACTCAGTGAAATTTCAGTGCTTTGTAGTTCAATGCACTTCAGTGTGCTTCTGCGATTCTATTTCGCCGACCCTGCGGTGAATTCTCAGGGTCACTGAAGTGTGCCGAAGATGGAGGCGACGAAGGCCGCTGTCAGCTGAACTGACCGCTTAAGACCGCTGAAGAGCGCCGAAGTGACCGCCGAACTGTGGGGGGGAGGCCTCTGCTATTCTTCTAATAGGTGTTTAAACCAATAAAAATGCATTAAAATATGTGTAAACAAAAAAAAAGCCCTTTAAAAAATAATTAAAAGGTCTGCTACAGAATTTTAAAAAGTTGGAAATCAAAAATTTCAACAAAAAAATACAAAAAGGTATTTAAAAAAATAAATAAAAATTATGGTTTGCTGAAAATTAAAAGAATAAACGGTTGAATAAAAAAAAATGGAAACGATATTATTTTACATTGAATCCTATGGGATTCATCTGTTTAAACCTGTCAAACTGAAATACAGAAAAATCAGGGCATTTCACTGACACTTCGATGCAATTCGGCGTTCTGTGAATAGATTAATCATTACTTCTCTATGTGACAATATTGCTTCTGCCAAAGATTGCGGAATTGAGGCAATCTGTGGCGACCTGAACCGTATTTCACTGCCAATTCGTTAGTATTTGATGAATTGATGGTTTAGTGAATAGACAGACTACCACAAAATTGCACCTTACCGTGAAATTCACTGTTCGGTGCAATTCGGTCCTTTCTGAATAACCCCTTAAGGTTTATTCAGAGAGATCGGAAAGGTCGCGGAAATGTAACCGGGCACTGAAATTCAGCGTACGGGGACATTTCGGGGCTATTCGTCTATTCAGAGAGCAAGCAGCTTGCCAAATTTTGGCAAATTGCCTGCAGGTACGGTGCCCAAGCGTCCGGTGTCTTTCCCATGCTTGAGCCTCATCTGACACAGATTACAAATAGCAACAGTGCGGTCTGCTGCACATTTCTTAAAGAACTCCCAGACAGCAGAGTTCCTGGATGTGTGCTTTGAGACAACAGTGCTCTGCACCTGAGCAGCTCTGACATCTGATGCCTTGGACTGGTAGTGGCTAGTGCTACGGTTGGTCATAGAGGACATTGTGCCTTGTGTTTGTTGTGCCTCCTCCTCCTCCTCACTTGACTCCTCTGTTTGATCAGGCACCCAGGTGGAGTCAGTGACCTCATCGTCATTGTCATCACCCCCTATCTCCTCGTCACTGGAGCCAACTTGGCAGTATGCTGCAGCTGCTGGGACAACATGAGTGCCAGTTATATGTGTGTCATCACTGGCACCCCCTTCCTCTAGGTTGATTATATTCCCTTCCTCAACCTCAGAGATTGAATCAGAGCACTGTAGTTGCTGCGCATCCTCAAGCAGCATGTCACTGTCATTGTAGTCATACAATTCAGCTGACTCCTTCGTGTGTGATAGTGAGGCTACGGCAGGAGTAGCTGTGGACATGGAGGCTTCATTAGATGGTTTGGCAGCTGAGGTGGACTGTAAAGCACTACAAGCCTGGCTGGCAGAGGACTGGGAGGATAAGGATGACCTGGTTAGCCAATCCACCAAATCCTCTGTATGTTGCTGCTGCTTAAGACGGCCAGCACCAGTTAGAAAGGACAAGCGTGCCCCTGCAGATGATGCACCACGTCCACAACGACCAGAGGCACAGCCTCCCGACACAGAGGCTGCTTGCCCTCTTATCTGTGCCTGGGAGCGTCTGCCTGTCCTTTTTGGTCTTTCTGACATGGTGAAGTAATATAAAGATTAAAGATTTCCAGAACTCTGGTATAACTCAGTGAGACACCCTGATAGCTGGCAGCCAGTGACAAGACAAAGATTAAAATTCCCAGAAACCTCCTATAAGTCAGTGAGACCCCTTGATGGGCGGCATTGAAAACACAAAGATTACAACAATTCCCAGATATTTTGTATAAATGAATGACCCCCAAAATAGTTGGCGGCAGTGAGAACACACAGATTAGAACAATTCCCAGACATCTTGTGAAAATGAAACCCCCCACAATTGCTGGTGGCAGTGAGAACACAAAGATTACAAAAATTCCCAGATATTTTGTAGAAATGAGACCCCCAAAATACTTGGTGGCAGTGAGAACACAAATATTAGAACAATTCCCAGATATTTTGTAGAAATGAGACCCCCCCCCCACAGTAGCTGGCAGTGAGAACACACACACAACAATCTCCTCTCAAAAAAACACGTGCTGATGCTGAAGCGCTGTGTGAAGCCTTATATAGTGTGCTGCGGGATTTAGCTCTGTGAGCCCATGATTGGGCAAAATTTGCCCAATCAGGACTCTGAGCTGTGATTGGCATAGTCTTGAACCTGTCTTGCATCTGACCTGTGGTCAGGTGCAAGGCTGTAGCCAATTACAAGCTTCAGGCCAGTGGAAAAGTGCATTGTGGTCCATTGTGGGCGAACATGCGATGTTCGAATCGAACTCCAAACCGATCGAACCGAACAGCTCATCCCTAATCACCTGTGCTGTGCTTCAGATATCTGAAGATCCTGGCTTGTTGGGGGTACTTGTGGACCCACGTTGGAAACCACTGCTCTATAATTATACTAGATAAAAGAATGATAGCCTGCATCGCGTTACCTAGAAACATTTTTAAGAATTTATTCATGTGGTCCTTTGTTATCTTGCACATGGACACGTCAATCTAATTTACTTTTACATTACAAGCTCATCAAACAATACATCTTCGCTCACTGGTAAATTAGCCTCTGAAATAACTCGCAGAATAGAAGCGGGTAAAATGATGAATTAATTTGAAGCAGGCTGAATAAAGATTGACATTAGAATTAGCTTTTTTTAAGATTCTAACTCTAGACTCGGGATACTAGACGTAGTCTCAACACATCTGTAGAGTCTTGATTTCCCAATTATTTATAGGCAAAGTTAAAGTATTTGTCTGCGATATCTCTTCTCCAGAGAGTCTCATACTGAGGTATCGTAGCAACGATTAACAATTAGCAGAGTCAGAAGATTCATTTTGCTGCTCAACTTCTGATTCATCGAACGTGAATTAAAAGCACAGAACTATAAAAAAACTATTTTTTTAAATGAAATGCGTAGTCGCTTTTTTAATTTAGTCTCATCGCATTCCATTTGACTTTATTCAGCGGGTGTTGAATGTTCTCATAAAAGTGAATTACAATGTTCTTTCATTATAAATCAATAGGCTGATTAGCTTTTTGGAGTTTTGAAGGCGTAAAAGGTTATTCAATAAGTGACAAACATGCCACCGAATTGCACCGAACTGTGAATTTCACCGTACAGTGGCAGTTTGTCTATTCAAAATGCTGTCAATTCGACATAGCGTGCAGTTTGCCGCAGATCACTGCAATTCGGTCATCATAGAACCTGGGACTCACACTGAACTCAGTCTATTCAGGACTAAGAGGAGATGAGCATTGCAAGGCATGAGAAGACAGGAGCAAGGCATGACGAGCAACTCTACAGGTCAAGAACCAAGGATGACCATCATGGAGCAATGTGATTAATTACAACAGAAGAGCAAATAGCTCGACTGGCTTATTTTACAGCGTATGGGTTAGGTTATGCATTACTCTGAGCTTGTCATCCCTCACATTGGTCCTCCTTGGTTCTAATCCCTTTCCTTGTCCAAAAGATCATTTTCCATCGAAGTCAGGGGTCAGCAACCCTGATCCTTCAGGCATTCTGGAACTGCATCTCCTGTAATGTTCATTCAGTCTTTAGGTTGGCTGAGCCTCATGGGAAATTTAGCTCCAAAACATCTTGAGGGTCATTGTGAGGTTTGTCACTTTGGACTTGAAGTTCGTGGGCCTAGAAATGTATTTGAGAGGTGCAGGCCTGAGGTTTCATATTGTTTCCCTGCCCTTTCCTTTGTCAAAGTCATCCTGTATCTAAAATTTTAGATGCAGGGTGTTGGTGTTTTCTGTGCCCTATTCACTGATGTCTGTGTTATATTAATATTCCCTTATGTATTTATTGTGGAGTCTCCTGTGGTATAACTGTATATGCTGCTCAGCTCTTTAATTAGTTTTCACATGCTTCCATCCACAGCAAAAAGCTTAAACCGGATCGCCATGCCACTTCTAACCCTTTGTTTCAATGCTGGCATGTTTCCATACCTTTCCCTTAGTGTGTTTTAACCAGTTGTAAAATGTAAATAAACTCAGTCTGAGTTTGGGTTCCAACCTGCAAGGATCCCCTGTATTTCATTGTGTTTTGGGCCAGAAGCAGTACTCCTGCATGTTACTGACGGTGAGGGGAGCAGTCTGCACGTGTACAGGGATCACCCCAGGGACGTGCAGTCAGGGGCGGCAGGTGAGGCAGAGCCTTTAAACACTGCTCATGTGATAGAATAAAAAAAATAACCTGCTTTGCGTTATGCCGCCGTCGGCTCCTTCCTTCCTCTGCGTGCTGTTTTTTTTCCATTCCCCAGCCTGAGCTGGCCCTACGTAATCTGCGTAGCACTACACTATGCAAATCATGTAGGCTGTCAAGAAGTGTGCAGCGCGGCACATCTGTTCAATGAACAGATGTCCAAGCACTGCCCAGGTCCTGAACATTGCTCTCCCAGTGCCTCTGAGGCCCTGGTAGAGCAATGGAACAGCTTGGACCAATGGGACAGCGCCATTGGTTCAAGCCATTCAAAAAAGTCTGCATGGGAGGCAGGCCTCCCATGCATTGATTGGCGCAGGCCAGTCATGTGACTGTCCTGTCTCTCACAGTCAGTGGGTGTGGGGCTGGGCTCAGGGTGTGGCCTCAGCGTGACACTCAACTGCCTGGAGGGTGACACAGATCCTGGGGCAGCCATATCCTGGGGAGCACTGAGAGCAGCCAGTTCCTGGAGAGCACTGAGAGCAGCCAGATCCCGGTAAGCACTGAGAGCATCCAGATCCTGGTAAGCACTGAGAGCAGCCAGATCCTAGGGAGCAATGAGAGCAGCCAGATCCAGGGGAGCAATGAGAGCAGCCAGATCCTGGGGAGCAATGAGAGCAGCCAGTTCCTGGGGAGCAATGAGAGCAGCCAGTTCCTGGGGAGCAATGAGAGCAGCCAGATCCTGGGGAGCAATGAGAGCAGCCAGATCCTGGGGAGCATGAACCGTAACCTGTGTATATCTGCCTCTGATACTAGCCAGTGCCTCACCAGCCACTGACCTCACCGTACGTCACTGCTCACCCACGTTACAGTCATAGATACGGAACCTTGATTAAGTATCTATAATTACATACTATTTAGATCTAGGGACTGAGTTACTGTATAGCCGGCTCCCTTAATATAGGGCCAGGAAGGAATTTTTTGCTTGGGACATACTACTAGAGATATGTCAAAGTTTTTTCACCTCCCTCTGAACTGGTAAATGAGAGAAAAGCAGCTTTTGGACTTTTTTTATTTTAAATGTATTAGTTCTAAATAAAAAGTTGTCTTTATTTATAATTACTAAATCGCTTCTCTGTCATTTATTCTGAATAACTATTGGGTTCTCTTTTATTGGATTACATATCTGAAAGCAGGCGGTTTAAGCATCAAAGAACATCTAGTCCTAAACAATTACAGAAATATTGCTGGGTTGTAAGGTCCTAAACTCTAGATGGTGTCCCTTATCTCAAACAATCTCACACAAGGCCTGCATTATCAGCATACAGGCAGAAATGGGCTTTGTGTCAAATACAATATATGTATGTGTTAAAAGAGAGTTAATACAAATGGTCAGATCTTTTGCTTTGGAGTATTTGTAGTGATCAGCAAATAATTCTGCTTAAACCATGTATTTTTGGATTGCAACATAGGATGAATAAGCACCCACTCTAAGGAGGGCAGTCTGGTACAACATGGAATGATCCATCATTTAAATACAGAGAGGCAGGAGGCAGAACATCTTTCCGGGCGACTTAATGAATTGCAAAGGAATTAGCATTTTCTCTCAGCAAAGGGCACAATGTCAAGTGCAGGTGGACCTTGGAAGATTTTAGAAATGCACATGTAACATTATAGGATGCTATGCACCAAGCGCTTAATTTCATCTTATGTGAAAAAAAATTAATTAAATAAAAATTTATTGATTAAGTTCATTGACGTTTATGTACATTTGCTAGTTATTAATATATTTTAGGGTGTTTTTGGTTGTATTGTATTATGCATATATGTATTCTGATTAATTTAGTACATGGTTGCTGAAATTGGTAATAAAAATATTCTCTAAAAATAAAAGATACAAAGAAAAAACAGAAGGTAGCCGTGCACTGTACATTGCACATGGCCACACAAATACTAGAGCCGGCCCTGCTCTTATCCTGACACAGTAACTGATAGGACCGGCGCACACAACTTACAATCGATTTTGAAAGTAATCATTTTGAAATAAAGGTAGATCTGGCAACTTGATGAATGGTGCAATTAGCCGGTATGTTAAATGTCAGAGTGTGTGTCTGTGCATATTTATCTATATTTTTCTCAATGTTTCTCTCTGAGATATGATTGCAAGTAGGTTGGAGCAACCAGGTGATTTTGCAGGGTAAAAACAAAATGTAACCTTGAAACTTTTCTTGAATATTTCCATAAAGAAGTATAACTTCACTTTTATGATATTATCTTAAACCTATCTTGAAAATCACCCATGTAGCCCACTGACCTCTTTCCTTGAAACAAGATTTTCCCCAAAAATACTACTTTTCAACCTGCTGCTTTTTCTTCTACTTACAGAAAGAAATGTGCAAACTGTCAGGGATCTGCCGCCGGCCACCCGCATTTGCATCGCGTACTGTGTCCTTTCTGGTTGCCAGCCCTTCTGACCCCCTAGAGGCGCTCACGCCTACTACAGCCTCCTTTTACCTCCTGTCACCTGTGGGTGCCCGGGAGTGACATCACCGGCCCGATTGGCGCACGGGGCCTGTAACCCGGCATTATTTAACCCTGGTTCTCCTTTGGAACAAATGCTGTAGTATAGCATCCTGTGCGTATAGCTAGTGATTCCCTTGCCTCATTTATCTACGTTCCCTCTGTGTACCGACCTCCTGCTCTGTACTTTCATGTATGACTATTGCTGCCTGCCTACTACCTCTTGCTATTACCTCGACTACTCGTATTGGATATACGATTGGATTTATACATTGCCGTGTTCTAGAAGTGTATACCACTCATACTACGCTGCACACGTCTGAGAACCGCATATTGGGGTCCGCTCCTCCTCCAACCCGCTGACCTTACACAAACCAAATCTTCAGTTGAAATGTTACATTCTACGATTCACAATTTTCATCTGTTCAGAATGAACCCAGTCACGGTATAATAGCGCCAGGATGGGATTTAACTGGTATAATTCTTATTTTATTCGCTGATATCATTGTATTCTAAAAATGGATCAACGTATTAGTAGCTAAACTCAAGTGTAATTGCTCGGAAGCTCTGCGCTGATCTCATCCATGCTCTTTCTCTGCAGCATTATGATACCTATAACACTACAACAGCTGCATCCTCCCATGTGACAGCATCTACATGCAGAATTTTCTACCTCCATACACACCTCTTGTCCTTGACAATTTTCTTCATAGATGTTTTCTGTGTACGGCGTCTCTCCTGCATAAGATAATGTTAATTTGTGAAGGGTGGATCTAATTTGCATATAAATTGCTCAGACAGAAAGCCTGACCTGTTGGATATCTCCAAGGACTCACGTGAAGTGAAGTGCAGTGTATATATATATATATATATATATATATACACACAATGCATATTATGCCTTATCTAGGAGCACATTTTTCGGGTGAGTGTATTTTCCATTGTATTTTTACTTTTCAATTCATTTTCAATGTTAATATATATTCGTGACACAGAATAGGTCTTGGAAAGGAAATGAAGCTGAAAAGCTGCTTGATGCAGACATATTCTAACAACAGCTAACCCCTTCACTACCAGGTGATTTTCCAACAAAAAAAAACATTGTCAGGAACAAGTGTTTTTTTTTTTAAAAAAAAACATTTTTAATTAATTACAGTAAGAAATATTTGGGCATATTCCCAGTGTATTTCTTACTGTAATAACATTTGGTCAGTAGAGGGCACCATCTGCTGCCAAATTAAGTTACAGCCGCTATAGTTGCAATTCATGTTCCCTGCATCGGCTGCTGAATGCCCAATGTCAGGACATTCAGTATGCCGATTTTACACAGTTTTAGCTCTTTGAGCATTATGCCCACAGGGCTAAAACTTTAGAGACACCTTCTGTAGCCCAAAATCAAACAAAATTAGTTTGCAGCAAATTCATTTCATTTGGTTTTGGACTGCAGAGCTGCAGATTGAGATATCTCGATATCAGGGCACCAGATGGTGCATTTGAAACCTGAGATATTGTGATCTCGGTAGTGAAGGGGCTAAATAAACCATTGAAAAGGCACCCTGTCCACCATGATCACTTAACCCCTTCACTACCAAGTTGTTTGCCATAATATCATGGATTTATGTACAAAAAACTCCATTTCAGACAGTGTAAATATCAGTGAACCCTTCATAAAGTATAAGTTAGAGACTAGACATGTGCACAGCACAAAATTTCGTTTTGAACTAATGGATTAATACTAAAATGCAATTTATTTAATTGCTAAAGAAATTCGCTTTCAGTTCTTTAGTATGAAAACTAATTTCTTTCATCCGAAAACAGTGGATACAATTACTATTGTAGTGGCTCCTCAGAGGGCTGAGATCGCTGCTTGTTACAGTATCTCTCTCTCTCAGCACAATGTGTCAGGCAAAGCTGTTACAGTAACTGACTGCTTCTCATCACAGCGCTCAGAGTTTCAGTAAAACTAGGAAATAATATTTTTATATATCAGAGGTTATAATAACAATATTATTTCCTTGTTTTACTGAAACTCTGAGCGCTGTTACAGTCAGTTACTGTAACAGCTGAGCCTGATACATTGTACTGAGAGATAATATAACAAGCAGACGATCTCAGCGCTCACAGCCACTGGATTTAAAGGTTTAAAAAAGAGGCTCCTCTCTGTATAATGTATAGAACATCCTCCTGCATTAATTAATACCTCTCTCTGTATAATGTAGATAACATCCTCCTGCATTAATTAATACCCCTCTCTGTATAATGTATAGAACATCCTCCTGAATAAATGTCCCTCTCTGTATAGAACATCCTCCTCAATTTATACATTTATCTGTATAATTTATATAACATCCTCCTGCATTGATACCCCTCTCTGTATAATGTATAGAACATCCTCATGCATTAATTAATGCCCCTCTCTGTATAGAACATCCTACTCAGTAGGACCTACTGCATTGGCATGTGGAGGGTGCAGAACTTCGTAATGCAATGCTTATCCACCACAGGAGAGGGAACTTTTACTTAAACTTTGCATCTCTGTGGGGGAGAGTGTCGGGTATATTACACAAAGGAATTTTAAAATGGATGCCTGTAGCCATTTTGTTTTTAAAGACAGTTTTTTTTCCCCAAAATTTCTCTAGGTTTAGAAATGAACGAGATTTTTTTTTACAGAGTTCATTCCTGGGTGAAGTCTTTTATATTTTTTTAAGAAGTGCCAGACATGAAGGAACCTAGAATGTTTGTGTGTGATAAGGCTAGAGTTAAGTGCTAAGACGTGTCATAATTACATTTATTGGTCTGTCTTAAGTTTTTAAAACAAAAGAGATTTTGTCTTTTGGGTATAGGAATAAGAGTTAATATTCTGTAATATAGATTTATATTCACAAAATATATGTTTATAATCAAGGTATATTTTATTATATTTACAGTAGGAAATATATACTACAATAAATATTGTAGAAAGTATATAATTGGTAAATAATAAAAATTACTAAAGAATAGATTCTGTTGAGTTAACCAGAAAAGAATTTAGCTGATAGGACTCTGAGTAACCAAAAGGGAGTAGGGATATAAATTAGGTATGACAGAGACAGTGTCTAGTGACTGGGAGAAGAGAAGGTCTTTGTGTAGATTGATCTTTTGACCCGAGATAAGAATATTAAAAAGAAATGGTGGAATTAATTAAGAAGTGCAATACTGCCCTCTAGAGGATAGTAAATATTATAATTGATATATCAATAATATTGCCAGTGATGTCAAATTGGCTATAATAAGCGGCAATGTTAGTTGCAAGTCAGTGGGAGATTCCAGCATTCAGACTCACACCGCAATGCATTCAGACGTCCAGTACACATGACCCTCTGAGAGTCCGAGAATCCAGCATTCAGACTCACACTGCAATACATTACTCATGACACTCTGAGAGTCCAAGATTCCAACACTCAGACTCACACCACGATGCAGGCAGACCAAGACATGAGGCAATCAAGATTCTCACCAAATTTCTGACTCTCACCAAATCTCTAACTCACATGCATTGATTATCTGATATTGATAATCTTCACATATTCCAAAACAAAGCATCACATAGAAAATTCCAAGACTTATCAAAATCCAAATTGGACAGGTAATGTATGAAATTAAGGAATTAATGTAATTATATTTATTTGTAGATATTCTTGCAACGTAGACTGAGATTTCTCAGATACTTGGGTAGATCCAAATTCTAAGTATTTTCTATTCTGCAGATAGAAATATGAAGAAGTGGATATAAGGATTTATTCCTAAAAGAAATGTTGTAAGATTGATACCAATATATATATTGAATTTGGAAATTACTGTGATTATAATTAATAGGCAAAGAATTATATAACTACAAAATAAAAAGCAAAAGATTAGAATTTTAATTCTCGAGATTAGGGGAAGATTCACTAAATAAGTTTTTATTACTTATCATTAAATTAGCTCATCTTTTGTTGATCCATGTAGCATAGATATATATATATATCTATAAGAGCTGGCTGGTTAAACATTGTTTGCTGGGAAATGCATGTTGTATTAAGCAGAAATGTTTATTAACCATTTGTGTATTAGTTACTAACTGATAAGGTAAATGATATTAATCATATATGCAGTTACTAACCGGAGATACATATATTGTGAAGCTAGTTTTTATATGCTGATGGATTGTGGTTTATAAATTTTTGTTTATGATATGAGATTTGAAACTTTTTTGTATACGTAATAAATATATATATATTTTTATCCGATTATTGATTATTGTATTTTTCAAAGCAAAACACAGACAATTAAAAGAATTCAAGAGAATTTCTAAGAAATATAAACGATTGATATTTGTGTCTCGTATGGATTTCTTATGAAATAATAATCCCTGATATATTGGAGGCAACTGCCGAGATAGGTCCAGTAAGTCCAATATAGACATATTGGAGGCTTGGCTGATAAGTCCAATATAAAACGTGTTGTATTCACGTGCAGAGATTATATCCGACAAGAGAGACAGGAATATAAAAGCAGGGGAGAGGGCAAATATTAACGTAAATCGGTCTGAAAGCTCAGAGAAGAGATGTCTGGTACAAATTTATTTTTATAATACAATAAAGCACTTTAAATCCATGGAAAACCTTCAAATAAATCACAATGACCACTCACAATGACAGAGTAACTGAGTTGGATACTAAATGTATCAGATGTAAAAAACCCTTTATAAACAAGCAGCACTGGGAGAGGAGAGGGACTTTATATAAAATGTATATTATAGAGGAGGAAAGGGGGATAATATAAAATGTATCAGACCTAAGCCCCTATTATGCAGAGCGGGAGGGGAGATAACACACTTTTTATAAAGTCCTTCTCTTCTCCCAATGCTGCTTGTTATAAAGGGGTTTTTACTATCCAGCCCTCCTCTGTCATTAGCTTTCAGTGTGATTTATTTGAATGTTTTCCTTCTCCAGCTGCTTTTATCATCTTGTCTGTCTCATAGACATGCAAGGGTTAAGTAAAGGTTTCCTCTCCTGTGCTGGCTGTCTGTGCTGCGAATGAGTATTCTGGAGCTCTATCACTGTCAGATTTTCAGGTAGGGGTCGGGAAGGATTACGCATACAAACCTTTTCTGTAGCTTTGCGATGTTGCGCTCTTCATTGCTGGTCTCCTTCAATCCATGTAATATTACAAAAAGGACTGAAACTAAAATGTAGTGCATTTTATTTTAGTTTCTTTCGTTTTTGTACTGAGCAGTTTTGTATATGTTGAGTCATACGAAAACTAAATTATCCCAAAATTCGGACTAAATCGTTTTAGTACTAAAACGAATGCACATGTCTATTAGAGACAGTGAGCTTATTTGAGCAAAACGTGTAACTACTACACGTACAAGAATACAACTGGGGATCTATATTACCTTGAAGGAAAAAAAAAAAACCCGACACGCAGCTGTTCGAACATCTTCAGCAACTTGGCTGAGATATTGACAAATGCTGAAAGTTTGGGTGCAGTTTCTGAAGCCAATTTGAAAACCAAATTCCTTTGCATTGCTCCAGAATATGGCCAGATCAAGTCTACTCAATGTTAGGCTCATGCAAAAACATTTCATACAATAGGCCATGGTAGTGAACAGGTTAAGGTTATTGAAGCAGTCTCGGTGAAAGGAGCCTGTCAGTGTATTATTGGGTTCTTGGTGGGGTATTCCGTGATTGATTTTTCAGGATCTGCTTCTTTTTCTGAATTGCAAACTCCTACTGGTGTGATTACATCAAGAAAATGTCTGCTTAGCTTTTCTGGCTCCCCAATAATTCCTTAACCCATACACTACCAAGAGATTTTCCAAAAACCCACTGCCAGGAACCAGTAGATGTTTGGAAAATATTTTAAAATAATAGTACAGTAAGAAATATTTGGAAATATTCCCAATGTGTTTCTTACCGTAATACATTATTTGGAAGAGGTTGCCATCTACTGGCCAAAAATATTTTCTGCAGTTAGGACTGCAGCTGACTACAGCCGAGGTGCTAACATTTTTTAAAACCAGCTGAGTAACATCTCTATAGGACTTTTCCCCAACTGATCCTGCACGTAGCCCAGAACCGCAGTAACTCCTTTTGGCCAGCAGATGGTGGCATTAATATTACAGTGAGGAATACATATAAATATTTCTTACTATAAATTAAATAATAAGTTATAAACTAATTTGAACAATATTCCAAAAAAAAAAACACTGGCTCCTGACAGTGTTTTTTTTTAAAAAAACAAAACACTTGGTAGTGAAGGGTTTAAGTCAGCTCAGCCTCGCCCAGATATACAACTTGCAGAATAAGGTAGAAGTAGGAGTTGGCAGAAGGACATAGCTGCTAAATAAGGTGGACATGTTTAATTAAAAAAGGAGAAATCCACATTGTATACAATTACAATCATTTGTAAAGTGCCAACGCAGTCTAAAGTGCTGTACAACAAATAGGGCAGAAAAAGCATCAAATTAACTTATAAATCCAGGGAGCTTACAATCTAAGAGACAGTTCTTGTTGGAAATACAACAGCATTGTCACGGTGGCCCATGTCCAGGGAAATGTTGCACCTTCGCCCCATGTTCAGGGAAATGTTGCACCTTCGCCCCATGTCTGGGGAAATGTTGCACCTTCGCCCCATGTCTGGGGAAATGTTGCACCTTCGCCCCATGTCCAGGGAAATGTTGCACCTTCGCCCCATGTCTGGGGAAATGTTGCACCTTCGCCCCATGTCCGGGGAAATGTTGCGACCGTCAAAGCAGCTGATATCCAGAAAGCCTTATTCCAGGGTACTGTGTACTACAGGACAGAGAATGGTGCTGCCCGCGAATCAGATGCAACATGCAGGAAGGACAACCAATCGCAGCACATGACCAGCTATCCTATAGCAGAGCAGGGCGTCTCCTCTGGAGCACCAATAGGTAGTGCTGTGGCTCTATTTAAAGGGCTTCCTTTCTCTTAGCAAGTTGCCCTAGCGTGGTTCCTGTTACTCCTAGTGCCTTGTTGTTATTTCTTGATTCCTATTCTGACTGATTTCCTGGTTTATACGATCCCGACTTGTCTCGACTTCCCTGTATTCTGGCGCCATGATTTCTGGCATAGTATAACGGACCTCTATTTCCTTAACCCCTGCCTATGTGTGTTTTGTTGGTTTGCCCTGCTTAACCCGGCCATTATTAAGGACCAGCTAAATAGAGCATTGTGGGTTACTTTATTCCGCAGGTTGTTTTTCTTTGCACTCCACCACTTTATTTGTGTTCATCATTCTCAGTATTACTGACCATAACCCGGCCATTTCTAAGGACCGGTTGGTCAGGGTCTGTTGGCTTACAGTCTGCAAGTGGGGTTACCCGATCCTGACATTACGCTAGAGCCATGGACCCTGCAGACGTAGGTCAGCAGCTCGCTGCATGTGCCTCTCGTGTCGATGAATTAGACCACCGCATGGATGCCTTTTCTCAGGCTATACAAACCATTCTTGTCCGTACTGCCTATTTGCAACCTGAACCACAGGTGGCGACCTCTGCCTCGGTCCTGCAATCCCACACACCTGAGGTTGCTTTACCTGCCTCCCATGTATCCATGACTTCTATTCGTTTTGGTGGGGAACAGACTGGGTGTCGTGGCTTTTTGACTCAGGTCAGCATTCATTTTGAACTAAACCCTAGAATGTATGTTTCAGATCGTGCCCGTGTGGGATTTATGATAAATCATTTGTCTGGTAGAGCCCTAGCATGGGCTAACCCATTGTGGGAAAATGATGATGCCGTGGTCTATAACTACCACAACTTTGTACGTGCTCTCAGACGCACCTTTGATCCTCGTGGTCGTTCCAAGAGGGCTGGGAGATCCCTGCTCAGAATTAAGCAAGGTTCCAGGTCTGTTGCAGATTATGCCATAGACTTCAAAACCCTAGTAGCAGAGGTTGATTGGACTAATGATTGCCTTGTATTGCTTTTCCAGGAGGGCCTTTCTGATACTATCCTAGATGAGATAGCAGCTAAGAATTTGCCTGAGGAGTTAGAGGATTTGATCGATTACGTGATTGATATTGATAACAGAATCAGGGATAGAGCTAAACACAGAGAGAGACCCAGAAAAGGCGTTGCTAGGGTTCCTACACGAGGTTCCGTTAGCCCACCATCTCGCACTTCACAGGTCTCTGATACCGAACCCATGCAATTGGTCACACCAAATTGACAGAAGAAGAGAAATCCTATAGGCTTAGAGAGGGTCTTTGCCTATATTGCGGACTTGGGGGGCACCAACGCCTTAAGTGCCCATCACGCCCGGAAAACGCTCGCACCTAAGTCCTAGGAGGGGACCGGCCTTAGGTGTTCTTACTTTGTGTCCCAAACCGACCTCACTACGATTACTTCTTCCTGCCTGTCTAACATGGGGTTCTGTCAAATTCGATTGTGATGCATTGCTGGATTCAGGGGCTGCTGATAATCTTATGGATGAGTCCTTTGCCTCAGGTCATCTTGTTCCTCTGTCCCCTAGATCCAAACCCTTAATGGTACAGGCCATTGATGGTAGGCCCCTTGCCTCTCCTGTTATAACCCAAGAGACTAAAGCTATTTCCATGTGTCTTGGGGATCATCATGACAAATCCATAGTGTTTCAAATCATATCATCACCGTCTTTTTCAGTCGTTTTAGGTCTCACATGGTTACAAAACATAATCCTCACATTGACTGGGTCAAGGGAAAGGTCGTCGCATGGGTTTCCACCTGTTCCTCCTCTTGTTTTCCCTCTATGTTACCTATCAGGTTACTCAATACTCCTACTGCAAAACCTTTGTCTTCTACTGTTCCGGAGCAATATCTGTCTGTTAAACAAGTGTTTGACAAAAAGAGGCCGATAAGCTACCCCCGCACCGTCCGTAAGACTGTGCTATCAAGTTATACCCAGGTACCATTCCCTAAAAGGGAGAATTTATCCACTGTCCCCAAAGGAACATAGTATCATGGAGGAATATATCCAGGAATCACTGGAGAAGGGTTTCATATGAGATCTTCTTCCCCAGCTGGGGCAGGGTTCTTCTTTGTAGCCAAAAAAGAGGTGACCTCGGTCCGTGCATAGATTATAGAGGGTTGAATCGTATCACCATCAAGAATGCCTACCCTTTCCTCTAATCTCTGACCTCTTTGACCGTCTTAGAGGTTCCACTGTGTTTTCTAAATTGGATCTTAGGGGTGCATACAACCTGGTATGCATAAAGGAGGGAGACGAGTGGATGACCGCATTCAACACCCATAGCGGCCACTACGAATATCTGGTCATGCCGTTTGGGTTGTGCAACGCCCCTGCAGTTTTTCAGGATTTTATAAATGATGTCCTTCGGGACTACCTCTCCTCATGTGTCATAGTCTATCTAGATGACATTCTGGTGCACTCTCCTGACCTACATACACATTATGATCACATGCGTTCTGTTCTCGGCACTCTGTTACGAAATGGTTTATATTGTAAGCTAGAAAAATGCATATTCCATGTGACACCGGTTCCGTTTCTGGGGTACATCGTGTCGTCCAAGGGTTTTTTTAATGGATCCCAAAAAACTGGAATCCATCCAATCTTGGCCTCTACCCAAAGGGTTGAAACCTATCCAGAGATTTATTGGATTCGCCAATTATTACAGAAAGTTTATCCCACACTTTTCTTCTGTAATTGCTCCTATCACCTCTATGACCAAGAAAGGGGCCAATACAACCAACTGGTCTCCCGCTGCCCTTAAAGCCTTTGAGGATTTAAAAACGGCCTTTGCCTCTGCACCTATTCTAGCACATCCTAACCCTTCTAAACCATTTATAATGGAGGTCGACGCATCAGAATCTGGTATAGGGGCAGTACTTTCCCAGAGAGACACCTGGGATGCCCCACTTCACCCTTGTGCCTACTTCTCCCAGAAGTTGTCCGACTCAGAGAGAAACTATGACATTGGCAACAGAGAACTCTTGGCTATTATAATGGCTTTAAAAGAATGGAGACATCTGTTGGAGGGTTCGCAAATTCCAGTGATCATTCTAACTGACACAACAACCTAGCCTACCTGGCAGACGTGAAGCGACTGTCCCCCCGCCAGGCCAGATGGTCGTTGATCCTAAGTCGCTTCAATTATTTGATCACCTACCGCCCAGGGTCACGTAATACCAAGGTGGATGCTCTTTCCAGACAGTTTGAGGAAGAGGAACTGCCTCACACCGAACCGGTTTCTCTCATACCCAGTACTCATATAAATCACCACTGTGTGTATGCAAGTGTCTTCTCAGTTGATCGAGCACATTCTGTCCTATCAGAATGCTGCCCCTAGCTCTCTACCTCCAGAAAGATTGTATGTAGGAGAGAACGAGAGAAGGGAGTTATTACAAGTTATGCATGCATCAAAGGTTGCAGGTCACCCAGGAGTCAATAAGACCATTCTCGCCGTTTCTCGTCTATATTGGTGGCCCACTCTTCGTGTTGATATCCGAGAATTTATTGCATCCTGTAAACATGTGTGCCCATCAATAAGACCCCTGCTGAACTTCCAGGGGGTCTATTACAACCTCTCCCTGTGCCTTCGAGACCATGGACCCATTTATCCATGGACTTTATTGTGGACCTACCCCCATCTGAGGGCAATACCACCATTCTCACGGTTATTGACCGTTTTTCTAAAATGGCCCATTTTGTTCCACTGAAAAAACTTCCTTCTTCAGAACAGCTAGCCGGTATATTTGCTAAAGAGGTGGTACGGTTACATGGGATACCGCAGGAAATAGTCTCAGATCGTGGTACTCAGTTCATTTCCCGATTCTGGAGATCCTTCTGTAAAGAAATGGGTATCAACTTATCCTTTTCTTCTGCCTACCACCCACAATCTAACGGTGCTGCTGAACGTACCAACCAGTCCTTAGAACAATATTTACGGTTCTTCATCTCCCACACAAGATAATTGGAGTTCCTTATTACCTTGGGCTGAGTTGGCTAGGAATAACGTGGTACATGATAGCTCTGGTCATACCCCGTTCTTTGCGACCTATGGGTTCCATCCTGCTTTATTACCTGGCACTCCGTCTGAATCACCCATTCCTGCACTTAAAGATCACTTACAACTCCTACGTCAGTCCTGGACACGGATTCAATCCGCTTTGCAAAAAGCTTCTTTAGCCCATAAGAAGTTTGCAGACCGCCACAGACGACCAGGACCTTCTTATGTCCCTGGTCAAAGGGTATGGCTCTCCACTCGGCATATCAAACTCCAGGTGCCCTCTCACAAATTGGCACCATGGTTTATCGGTCCGTACAGGGTCCTCCGACGCATTAATCCTGTCTCTTATGCCTTGGAGTTGCCTAAGTCCTTGAGAATCCCCAACTCCTTCCATACCTCCCTACTCAAGCCCCGTGTCTGTAACCGGTATACCACTCCCGTGAACCAGCCTCCTCCTGTCCAAGTTCAGGGTCAGGAGGAATACGAGATACAGGCTCTCATCGATTACAGGTGGTCTAGAGGCGGATTGCAATATCTTGTGCATTGGAAGGGGTACGGCCCGGAGGAACGTTCCTGGGTTGCTGCCTCTGACGTTCATGCCCTGGGGCTGGTCTCCGCCTATCATCGCCGCTTCCCTTCTCGCCCTCGGGCCCGCCGTCAGGGGGGGGTGCTGTCACGGTGGCCCATGTCCAGGGAAATGTTGCACCTTCGCCCCATGTTCAGGGAAATGTTGCACCTTCGTCCCATGTCTGGGGAAATGTTGCACCTTTGCCCCATGTCTGGGGAAATGTTGCACCTTCGCCCCATGTCCAGGGAAATGTTGCACCTTCGCCCCATGTCTGGGGAAATGTTGCACCTTCGCCCCATGTCCGGGGAAATGTTGCGGCCGTCACAGCAGCTGAAATCCAGAAAGCCTTATTCCAGGGTACTGTGTACTACAGGACAGAGAATGGTACTGCCCGCGAATCAGATGCAACATGCAGGAAGGACAACTAATCGCAGCACATGACCAGCTATCCTGTAGCAGAGCAGGGCGTCTCCTCTGAGCACCAATAGGTAGTGCTGTGGCTCCATTTAAAGGGCTTCCTTTCTCTTAGCAAGTTGCCCTAGCGTGGTTCCTGTTACTCCTAGTGCCTTGTTGTTATTTCTTGATTCCTATTCTGACTGATTTCCTGGTTTATACGATCCCGGCTTGTCTCGACTTCCCTGTATTCTGGTGCCCTGATTTCTGGCATAGTATAACGGACCTCTATTTCCTTACCCCTGCCTATGTGTGTTTTGTTGTTTTGCCCTGCTTAACCCGGCCATTATTAAGGACTGGCTAGCTAGAGCATTGTGGGTTACTTTATTCCGCAGGTTGTTTTTCTTTGCACTCCACCACTTTGTGTTCATCATTCTCAGTATTACTGACCATAACCCGGCCATTTCTAAGGACCGGTTGGTCAGAGTCTGTTGGCTTACAGTCTGCAAGCGGGGTTACCCGATCCTGACAAGCATGCAGTGGCGTCACTAGGGTTGGTGTCACCTGGTGCGGTATCTTATGGTGTCACCACCCCCCAAGTTTTACAGGCTTTTTTTTTTAACTACTCTTAAATCAGTACTCCCATATAACACTGAATGCTCTTAATACAGGGCGCACATTACTGTGAGGTTTATTGCTGTGGAGCTCTCTCATATGCTCACACACAAATTTTGGCGAACTGCCAGCAAGGACGGTGCCTGTTCGACTGTTCCAGTGCATTATATTTATTTAGCTGGATACATTTACTTTTGCATAGAGTTTTGCTGTGCAATGCAAAGTTCTATAAAAGACAGCTCTGTGGTGATTTTATTGCTCGTTTAAATATGTTCCCAATTGGATCCCACATCCAAACCCACATGTCCAGTTGGGTGGAGGCACTGCTGCAGTCATGTACCCCAACTCCCAGGTAGTGGAAGCTCAGGATCGGCTTGTAGAGCGCCTGAAGGTAACTGAGGTACAGTACCACAGGGGCATTTGTGGGTCTATGCAAAAACCCGTTAAATTACCATGAGGTCATAGGCGTGGCTTACTGTCGAATACTGTTCACATATATTTTCTGCACCGATATTATCCTATATCAAGTCTGTCATACTCCACCATGAGTATGGACAGCTGTGAGTTTGACAGCCCTGTTCTATTTATTTACCTATCTATACACTATTGAAAGTGCACCCTGTGGGTATCACCTGTTTTCTCACATATATAATGTACACCTTCTAAGGTTTTGTAAACTAACATGGTTATTCAGAGAGAGGTGAACCTCAGGAGAATGACTAGAGAAGTGAAAATTCTAGGTCAAAATAGCCAAACTAGAAACGTTCTCCCATTTATCTCACTTTCCAAATCAGCTATTTGGTCTAGATTGTTCTCTTTTTCTGCCAATTCTCCTGGTTTTCACCTCTCACTGAATAACCCCCATATTTGGCTAAAGTACGTTATATATAATATGTCTAGACCAGGGGTCAAGTCGAGTGGGAACGCAGTTCCTCCATTATTTTTGCGAAGCGAACTGAGTCCCCATTGATCCCATACAAGGGTCAACTCCAACAGAAAGAAGTGTGGAAACACACTGATATTTCTGCCTAGCCTCTTCCTCCCATGTAATCATTTTCACCTCACCCTTAGCCCTCACTAAAATATAAAATTGGTATAAACTATAGCAAGGAGGAGTTTTACAGAATTGTTATTATAATTATTAATATAAAAAAAACTATCTTTCCTTTTAAGCCACTGTCTGAGGGGTAGAAGTGTTATCCATATACAGTAAGAAATGCCCATGGTGGCTGGATAAGGGATGTCTAACAAGATCATATAGGTTTCCACACAAGATCATATAGGCCAGGTGTCCACACAAGATCATATAGGCCAGGTGTCCACACAAGATCATATAGGCCAGGTGTCCACACACGTTTACATTTATTAATAAATCAAACTGTCTGTTACAGGACTCACAAAAATGTTTTTGGAAAAAAATATATAATTTTCATAGTTCAATATTTTTCGGGGGGAACATTTATTATATTTTTTCCACTGAAAATATTTGCATAATTTCATTAAAATTGCACGTAAGAAAATAATTTCCCAATGGTACACTTAATTTTGCCTACATAATACCGAGCACGCACCGGTGAAGCAATGTAGGGAATACATTACATTACTCTGGGAGCGGCCATCTTGAAAATAAACTACAATAATCAATAGTGCATAAATAGCTGTCCATGTCGTGTTAACATTTTGTAAATCTGTTCATCAGCCTTTTAGCAAAAAGTAATCAATGCTTAACGAGCTTTGGACCCCAAGCAAATGCAAAGAGCTCCTGGGATTAACTGCATCGACAAATGATAAAGAGATTGTTCTTGCAGGCAGCTCAGCGCAGTTTATGTTACCCACCTTGGAAACATGAAATACTGAGTTAGCTCTTCTGGGAAGAGAATTTAACCCTTTCGCTGCTGAGGCTTTTCCCGCCCCTGTGCTGAGGTCATTTTTACCGGTTTTGCTCATCATGTTTAAACGCGTTTTGAAGGCTTATTTTAGTATATGACCCAGACATATTATATATCGTTCTTTCCGTCAGACTCGGTAGATTCATAATATGTCATTATTATATGTATACGTTATGTCATGTCTGTATATTATAACAAAAAATGCAATAAAATATGTATTTTCAATAATTTACAATGTGTAAAGTGTTTTTCTTTCACATTTTAACATGCGAGCAATTGCGGTTATATTTTGTATGGGGTGCGCTTGTTAAAAAAATTAGAGATGGGGTCTCGTTACATTTTTTTTTTGGGGAAAATTACACTATTTTTAACAAACGCACCGCATACAAAAATCGTTAGTGCAGCATCATTGTTCACATTATAATTGAAATGGGAACAATATTGCTGCATTAACCACTTGAATGCTAAGGACGCGCTCAGCGCGTCCTCAGCATTCCCGCTGGTGTGCTGAGGACGCGCTGAGCGCGTCCTCACATTGGGGTCAGCGTTCGGCCGGGTTCCGGCCGATCGCTGGCCCCTCCGGTGCGGGCTGACATCCTGGATGTCAGCCCGGCATCCGGACCACCAGCCGCCAGAATTAGGTGTCATCGCGGGGGCGCGATGACACCTAATTCAGGCGCCCCCCCCCCGCATGTGCGGAGGAGGCGCCTGAAAGGGAGGGGGGGGGGGAGGTCCTTCGGACCTCTCTCCCTCCCGATCGGCGGCGCACAGGGGCTTAACCCAGGCATCATTTGGAAGGGCACAGCCTGCCCTTCCAAATGATGCCTGGCATTAACCCCTGGGGAGCTGGATCGCGAATCGGCGCTGAAAAGCGCCGGTTCGCGATCCTTTCCCGGAGCTGGCCGACATCTTGGATGTCGGCCAAGCCTCTGGGAACTCCCCCAGAGGACTGGCGTCATCGTGCGTAGCACGATGACGCCAGTCCTAGACTTAACCCCTAACTGCCACCAACTGTGGAGATAGGGAGTTCCAATGAACTCCCTATCTCCCGATCCGTGGCAGTTAGGGGTTAAATTTTGGTATGGTTGGATCGGCCAGAGCATGGCCGTTCCAACGATACCAAACATGAAAGTGTAAAATTTTGCAAAAAAAAAAAAAATGAAAAATAAAAATTAAAAAAAATTAAAAAAAAATAAAGAAAAAAAAAATAAACACTTTTTTTTATTTTTTGGGTTTGTTAATGCAGCAATATTGTTCCCATTTCAATTATAATGTGAACAATGATGCTGCACTAACGATTTTTGTATGCGGTGCGTTTGTTAAAAATAGTGTCATTTTCCCCAAAAAAAAATGTAACGAGACCCCATCTCTAATTTTTTTAACAAGCGCACCCCATACAAAATATAACCGCAATTGCTCGCATGTTAAAATGTGAAAAAAAACACTTTACACGTTGTAAATTATTGAAAATACATATTTTATTGCATTTTTTGTTATAATATACAGACATGACATAACGTATACATATAATAATGACATATTATGAATCTACTGAGTCTGACGGAAAGAACGATATATAATATGTCTGGTCATATACTAAAATAAGCCTTCAAAACACGTTTAAACATGATGCGCAAAACAGGTAAACATGACCTCAGCACAGGGGCGGGAAAAGCCTCAGCAGCGAAAGGGTTAACAAACCAAAAAAAAGAAAAAAAAAGTGTTTTATTATTTTTTTTATAATTTTTTTTTATCTTATTCTTTTACAAACTTTTTCACAGTAGTGTTTGGTATCGTTGGAACGGCCATGCTCTGGCCGATCCAACCATACCAAACTTTAACCCCTAGCTGCCACGGATCGGGAGATAGGGAGTTCCAATGAACTCCCTATCTCCACCGTTGGTGGCAGTTAGGGGTTAAGTCCAGGACTGGTGTCATCGTGCTACGCACGATGACGCCAGTCCTCAGGGGGAGTTCCCGGAGGCTTGGCCGACATCCAAGATGTCGGCCAGCTCCGGGAAAGGATCGCGAACCGGCGCTTTTCAGCGCCGATTCGCGGTCCAGCTCCCCAGGGGTTAATGCCAGGCACCATTTGGAAGGGCAGGCTGTGCCCTTCCAAATGATGCCTGGGTTAACCCCCGCAGAGCCGCCGATCGGGAGGGAGAGAGGTCCGAAGGACCTCCCTTTCAGGCGCCTCCTCCGCACATGCGGGGGGGGGGCGCCTGAATTAGGTGTCATCGCGCTGCCGCGATGACACCTAATACCAGCGGCTGCGGTTCCAGATGCGCGGCTGACATCGAGGATGTCAGCCCGCACAGGAGGGGCCAGCGATCGGCCGGAACCCGGCCGAACGCTGACCCCAATGGGAGGACGCGCTCAGCGCGTCCTCCGCATACCAGCGGTAATGCGGAGGACGCGCTCAGCGCGTCCTCCGCATTGAAGTGGTTAAAGCAGCAAAATAAGCTACGCTGAGTGCTGTATTTATCATGGGTATCTCACTTCTTTAACCATTTAGCCAGGGGTCAAGTACTAAAAACATGTGTGGGAACTCCCATTTAACCCTAACATTTTACTCCATTTTGCTTAACGGGACACTATACACAGTGGGTCACATTACAATCTTGACGGCAAACGTTTGCGCCGGCAGAAGTAATCATTGATGCGTGGGGTAAAACCATTTGCGTCGAATCCCGTATTATTTGGATTTGGAAAAATGATTTCTCCTTTTTTAATTAAACACGAGGGGCCACATTACATTCTTAACGCAAAAGTTGGCGCCGGTATAAGTAATAATCATCGCGTGGGGTAAAACCATTTGCACCGATTTCCGAATTATATACTCAGCGCAACAACCGCTCGCATTCGTCTACCGCGTGTGAACCTGCCGAACCATGCGCGAGCTTACTGTACTTCGCACGTCCTATACTTAACATTGTGAGCGCAAATGCGAATGTGCGCTGGTACACGTAAGGTATTACAATCTATTCGCGCTAATTACCGCATGGCCTTTGCGCACATAATTTTAGTAACTCCTAAAAGCTGGTGCTAACGGCAAATCTGAACAACCTGGCTAACCCCAAATATCCAAGCCCATAAAAAGGAATGCACCAAAGCACAGTGGCCCATTCAAATCATACCAAACCAATACAATGGATGAAGTTGTGTGCGCATGTATTATTGCTGCAGCATATATGCTCGGCAGATGCAATTTGTTAACGTGATACAGGTGTGGTTCTTAATTCTGATTGGCTGAATCTCTAAAAAAAGACTGCGCGCGCAAAGATTTTTGCGCGAGACGGTACTGCGCGTGCATTTGGTTGGAGGATGAAAAAACACACGAGGATTGTAATTCCAACGGTGATTTGCGCGCGCAAAACTTTAACGCTCGGCGCAAAGATTTTCACTTTGCGTGAGGATTTTCGTGGTAAGAATGTAATGTGGCCCCGTGTATGTATCATTCATGCCTGCGGTATAAGCGTTACTTGCTCCGATATACCAAGTCTTTCCAATGGTGCCCCTGGCCACCGTAGCTTTCTGATGATGCTCCCTTGCCCTTTCTTCTTTCCTTTCCCATGACTCCTTCTTGCCTCCACAGGCATGTCATGCATATTCAGGTACACGCCAACACCATGGCCTATAAACAGAAGCCTATGGTTTCACTATCCACTCTTGGCATTCTGCATTGCTCTGTCACGGTTTTATATTTAGCGCATCATTTGGTTCCTGACTTTGGCTTGTTTATGGTTTATCCATCTATCTCCAGCTCCTGACTTTGGCTCTGTAACAGATCTTATACCCCAACATGGTCACATTTGCCAATGCCGCTTCATTGCTGGACCTCTGTATTCTCCTCATGACTCTCGTGCCTTTCTCCCAGTCCTTAGCCACAGCTTAAAGACAGGTACACATAGAAAGCCTTGCTAGTATCCCCCAGAAATAAGCTAGCTGTAGATCTGGAGCTTTGAGCTGGAACAGCAAACAGAGTATAGCTGCTACCCAAACCATGAGTTGAGACTACATGTAGGGTCAGAATAGAACTGGTTTTAATCAGTAACACTCAAACATACATTTATACGGTCACACATTGGTCATTTACATACACAACATCCCCTAGAAACTGCTGGGGGACCCAACCAGACTGAAAAAGATAAATGGACAAACATTTGCCTTTTGGAAGGTGAAACATAATTAGATTAGATAGTTTAAATTAAACATTACTTAACATTTCTAACTAGGCAGGGCAATGGGAATCGGGATAACAGATTACAGACAACAGATTTACAACCTACTCAAATAGAAATAGATAAGCACATTCTTGAGCAAGGATAAACAGGGATGTTGATCCTTTCAACAGGTAACAGATACACAAGGACCAGACAATAGACAGGTACAAAATAGCATTCTTGCATAATCACAATTATACCAACATTCTGCACACAAGAGAGGGCAATGGGCCAATATGAGTCCTCAGGATACTCACCCCCCCCCATTTCTCTCACTATAAGTTTACAGGGTCATTAACCACTTGGCTGCTATGGACGCGCTCAGCGCGTCCAGCCAAGTGGTTCTCCTGTGCTACGGACGCGCTCAGCGTGTCCGAGCACAGGAGGCAGCAATCCGCCGGATTCCGGCAGATTGCTGCGCTCCCCCGGTGCGGGCTGACATCTTGGATGTCAGCCCAGCACTCGGGAAGCCCGGCGGGGACATTAGATGTCATCGCGGCGACGCGATGACATCTAATTCAGGCACCCCCCCCCCCCGCATGTGCGGAGGAGGCGCCTGAAAGGGAGGGGGGAGGTCCTTCGGACCTCTCTCCCTCCTGATCACCAGGGAGCAGGGGGTTAAGACAGGCACCGCTTGGAAGGGCACAGCCTGCCCTTCCAAACGGTGGCTGTCATTAACCCCTGGGGAGCCGGATCACGAATCGGCGCTGAAAAGCGCCGGTTCGTGATCTTTTCCTGGAGCTGGCCGACATCTTGGATGTCGGCCAAGCCTCCGGGAACTCCCCCTGAGGACTGGCGTCATCGTGCATAGCACGATGACGCCAGTCCTGGAGTTAACCCCTAGCTGCCACCAACGGTGGAGATAGGGGGTTCATTGGAACTCCCTATCTCCCGATCCGTGGCAGCTAGGGGTTAAAGTTTAGTACTGTTGGATCGGCCAGAGCATGGCCGTTCCAACGATACCAAACACGACTGTGAAAAAAGTTTTTAAAAAAACATAAAAATTAAAAATAAAAAAATATTTAAAAAAAAATTATAAAAAAAAAAAATCAAGTTTTTTTTTTTTTTGGTTTGTTACTGCAGCAATATTGTTCCCATTTCAATTATAATGTGAACAATGATGCTGCACTAACGATTTTTGTATGCGGTGCGTTTGTTAAAAATCGCGTAATTTCCCCCAAACAAAAATGTAACGAGACCCCATCTCTAATTTTTTTAACAAGTGCACCCCATACAAAATATAACCGCAATTGCTCGCATGTTAAAATGTGAAAAAAATACACTTTACACGTTGTAAATTATTGAAAATTCATATTTTATTGCATTTTTTGTTATAATATACAGACAGGTCATGACGTATACATATAATAATGACATATTATTAATCTGCCGAGTCTGACGGAAAGAACGATATATAATATGTCTGGGTCATATACTAAAATAAGCTTCAAAACGCATTTAAACATGATGAGCAAAACCGGTAAATATGACCTCAGCACAGAGGCGTGAAACGCCTCAGCAGCGAAAGGGTTAAGACGTGGACCCCTTGCTTGATGTGCCGAGAGGGGTGTCAGCTATACACTCCTGACGAGGCCTAACAAGGCCGAAACGATCGTCTGGGGTTGGTGCACCTCTTGTGCAGGGATGACGTCCTTGGCAGTCAGTACTGGCAACCCTCTTTGGGTGAGAGCAGGCTGACTTGCATATGGAGCATTCATCCTTGTAATGGCACAAGCAAGCTAAAACCTTGTGAGACCTGAGCGGGCACTCACCATAGAGAAGGCCACTAGTGCTGTTGCTCGTCCTCAGGATCCTCACACCCCCCCCCATTTCTCTCTACAAATATGCCTCTGCACCCCAAGTCCAAAGTGACTTACATCACAGACTCTGCTTACAGGTTTTTTTTGTCCTTTTTCTTGCATTTCACCCTCGGGTAGTTTTTCATGTGTGAGTTTCTCTCATGTCCTTTACTTTTGCTACTTTATCTTCCTTTCTTTTCTATCCAGTTCGGCCAATAAAGATCCAGATACTCAAGCAGGGTTTCCTTCACTGTTCCTGGGGTTGTGCTTGTTGGGTCACCAGGTATCCATGTCAGTATGTCATTTTTGTTCCTGACCCATTTATTATAAAGTCACATATTAGCCACTGTGCCTTTTGATACGCTTCTATTTCCTCTCTCTGACGTTTGAATGAGGCAGCGTTGGCTGGGTATAATGAGGACTATAACAGTCCATAACGTGTTTATACTTCCAGAAATCAATTTTCTAACAAATGCACAGTAGAACGATGCTGTGTTTGGGAAAATTGTAATTCTATTTTGGGTGAAACATCATTTTCTGTCAGTTATTTGAGTAAATTGTTGGATTAGCCATTTCAGGAACAAATTGCAAACTTTAAAAAAAAAAGGATAATTTTTTGGGGACGATTCCAATTCTGCTGTCAGTGTAAAGCAAATTTGCATACATTTGCATAACAGATGTACTGTAAGATCCTTAGTACAGACAATCGGTGCATATTAATGATAGAAGCCACAACATCATTTGCGTAAATGCTGTCTACAGGGTATTGAAGCTACAGTGCAATTTGCAAACGATAAAAGATTGGCGAAGGGAACAGATGCCCATCTAATATGGCAATGAATCAACGTTTAATTCATTTTTATTGAAACCATTGATTTTATTTAATTTTTTGTAAAACAAATATTTCAACTCTCATTATACTTACCCTGCTATCTTTAGATCTATAGAGTACACGGTGTGCTAATAAGAGCAATAAAAGCCCTGTATTATGAGGAAATCCTCCCTAAGGATAGTTGCTACCCCATCAAGTAGCCATTAATTTGTTTACAACACACTAGGCTTTTCTCAGTTACACAATTATAAATGTCAGTGTTTCGCACTGGGGAGGAATCACGATGCAAATGCTGCTTTATATGCAATGGGGTTTAACTGCTATTATTCCTTTCGTTATTCTGTATATCCCTGGTATGTCTCATTTGAGTACGAATGTGTTTGTTTTCATATTACATGTCAAGAACATGATGCGTGTCATTACAGATGTCATGGTAATTAGGGATGAGCCGAACACTCCCCGAGTTCGGTTCGAGCCCGAACCCGAACTTCCCATTTGTTGAGGTCCGAACCCGAACTCGAACCCAATGCAAGTCAATGGGGCTGAAAATTCGGTTTTTAGAGTGCCCTCTACATATTTGCCATAAAAGGTGTATGGGGGTCCGGGTAGTGCCCTGGGGGACAGGAAACAAGGACAAAAAGTAAAAAAAAAAACGTTTTTAAAGGGACAGTGAGTTTTCCATGAAATAAGGGTTAAAAATAAAAACCAAAAATTCCTTCAAATATCGTGCCTAGGAGGTCCCCATAACCTGCCCGTGAACTGGCGGATTTCTAGGATGTATAGAAACACTTAAAAACAAAAAAAATTACGTTTCATATGATGGTAAATGCTTTTCCTTTAATCTATCCATAAACAACTGCTTGGGGCAGCAGTCTGTATGAAAAGAGGAGACATTTTCGTACACGCAGAAAAAAAGTTTACTGATTTTTTTTGGCTAAATTATTGTGAAATATATGCAGGCTTTGGATGAAAGTAACAATAGGTGCTTTAAAATTTAAAATATGAATCTGATACAGGCTTCAGTGGCAGTGCACCCAAATATTGTGCTTTTGGTGCCAGGCCTGCAAGTACTATCATACAGTAACCCCTCTGTGGTATTGTGGAAGAATGCAAGGGTGGACCATGTGGTCCTGTATTGAAAAGATATGATTCTGGTCAAGGCGTCAGTGCACCCAGATATTGTGCCTTTAATGCCAGGCCACCAAGTATCATCATACAGTAACCCCTGTGTGGTATTGTGGAAGAATGCAGGGGTGGACCATGTGGTCCTATATTGAAAAGTTTTTGATCTGGTAATGGGCGTCAGTGCACCCAGATATTGTGCCTTTAATGCCAGGCCAGCAAGAATCATCATACAGTAACCCCTCTGTGGTATTGTGGAAGAATGCAGGGGTGGACCATGTGGTCCTATATTGAAAAGATATGATTCTGGTCAAGGCGTCAGTGCACCCAGATATTCTGCCTTTGGTGCAAGACTGCCAGGCCAGCAAGAATCATCATACAGTAACCCCTGTGTGGTATTGTGGAAGAATGCAGGGGTGGACCTTGCGGTCCTATATTGAAAAGTTTTTGATCTGGTAATGGGCGTCAGTGCACCCAGATAGTGTGCCTTTAATGCCAGGCCAGCAAGTATCATCAAACAGTAACCCCTCTGTGGTATTGTGGAAGAGTGCAGGGTTGGACCCTGCTGTTCAAAAAATTTAAATGATGATATAAATCTGGCACAGGCGTCAGTGCAGCCAAATATTGTACCTTTCATGGCAGCAAGTGCATTCACACCGTAACCCTTTTGTGGTATTGTGGAAGAGTTCAGTGCTGGAGGTTTTGTGCATGCAGAAGACATACCCGATCTATTCCGTTACTTCGGCATCAGGGGATTGATAGCTGCTGATCCAGGACTGATTCATTTTTATAAATGTCAGCCGGTCTACAGAGTCGGTGGACAGACGCACTCTTGTCTGTGACAAAACCTCCAGCGGCACTGAACGTCCTTTCGGAAAGCACGCTAGATGAAGGGCAACCTAGTAGCTGCATAGCATATTGGCTACGTTCTGGCCAGTGATCCAATCTCAACACCCAGTAAGCCAGTGGATCATCTGCTGGAAAGGTATCCCTAGGTAGTCCTGCACCATATGGTGAAGACGCTGGCAATGGGTGCCTACATTTGACGTCCCTGGGCGTCGAGGAAAAAAAAATAATTTAAAAAACCATCAGTCAAGCGGCCCTGGCCTTCACCACTATTCCTCTGATCAGCCGCAGCCTCAGAAGCACGTGTGTCAGCACTTGGTAATCTACCAGTGCCTGGAAAGGTGTTACACAAGTGTCGCTTTAGAGCGTCCTCAAGTTTTTTCATCCTGTGCTCCCTCTTTGCAGGCAGGATGAGCTCTGCAACTTTCCCCTTGTATCGTGGATCAAGAAGGGTTGCCAACCAGTAATGATCCCTCTCCTTGATAGCACGAATCCTGGGGTCCTTTAGCAGGCTTTGCATCATTAGGGAGCCCATGCAGCGTAGGTTGGAGGTGGCACTAGCTTCGGAGTCTTCCTGGTCAATGAGGATGACCGTATCGTGCACTTCCTCCTCCCAGCCACGCACTAGCCCTTCTGTTTCTGGGCACACAAAACCCTGCCTTGAGGAATCCCCACCTTCAATGCCCCCACTACTTAAATATTCCTCCTCATCCTCCTCCTGTCTGATCTGAGTAGGACCCGCTGGAATGCTGTCTGCGGAAAGACTGGGGCCTTGAGAGCCAGGGAAGGCCTCCTCTTCCTCCCGCTGCTCTGCCTCTATAGCCACATCTATAATTCCCTGCAGAGTGTGCTCCAGCAGGAACACTAAAGGAATTGTGTCACTGATGCATGCACTGTCCCTGCTCACCATCCTCATTGCCTCCTCAAATGGTGACAGTACAGTGCATGTATCCTTGATCATCAGCCACTGCGGGGGGGAAACCAAGTTGACCTGAACCTGTCCTTGTGCCATACTCACACAGGTACTCGTTGATGGCCCTCTGCTGCTTGTGCAGACGCTGCAGCATTGCTAATGTCGAGTTCCACCTGGTGGGCATGTCACAGATCAGATGGTTTGTGGGAAGGTGGATCTCTCTTTGAATTTCTGCCAGGCGAACGCTTGCTCGGAATGACCGTCTGAAGTGGCTGCAGACTTTTCTGGCCTGGATGAGAAGCTCTGGCAGCCCTGGGTACTTGGTTAGGAAACGCTGTACCACCAGATTTAGGATGTGTGCTAGGCATGGTACATGCGTCAATTTACCCTTGCGTAGGGCGGAGAGAAGGTTGCTGCCATTATCGCAGACGATCATTCCCAGCTCAAGCTGGCGTGGTGTTAACCATCTCTGCACCTGCCCCTGCAGAGCTGACAAAATTTCTGACCCGGTGTGGCTCCTGTCCCCTAAACAAACCAGCTCAAGCACAGTATGGCATCTTTTTGCTTGAGCCATTGCATAGACCCTGTCAGGCGTCGGTTTAACTGCCACTTCGCCAAAGACAGAGAAGGAGGAGGAGGAGGAAGAGGTGGTGGTGGTGGAGCAGACAGACCTCATACAAGCAGCTTTCTGGAGGCGTGGTGGATGAACAAGCTCCAGCACAGAGCCCCGTCTTGGATCCCTCCCAGCTGCAATCAGAGTTACCCAGTGTGCCATGAAGGAAATGTAACGACCCTGTCCATGCTTGCTGGACCACGTGTCTAAAGTCACATGCACCTTGCTGCTGACTGCCTTTGCCAATGACTGGATAACATTGTCTTCCACGTGCTGGTATAGTGCTGGAATGGCCTTGCGTGAAAAGTAATGGCGTTTTGGAACCTGCCACTGTGGTACAGCACATTCAGCAAATTCACGGAAGGGAGCAGAGTCCACCAGCTGGAAAGGCAGCAGCTGCAATGCGAGTAATTTTGCTAAGCTGGCATTTAGACGCTGTGCTTGGGGATGGTTGGGACTATATTTTATCTTTCGCTGCAGCAGCTGTGGCAACGTAATCTGACTGCGTAAATCTTCAGCTACTGGGATGATGTCACATTGTGAGGAAGGACCTGCTGGTACATCCATTACTGTAGCATCATCCCTGTCGATGGAGGTTGTAGGCAATGACATGGCAGGACATATAGTGGGGGTAGAGACAGATGAGGAGGAGGAGGACCTACGCAAAGTTTTGCGCCAACGGGATGTGTGGCACTTATTCATATGTCACCTCAAGCACGTGGTACCCAAGTGTCCGGTATCTTTCCCACGCTTAAGCCTCATCTGACATAGATTACAAATAGCAATGCTGCGCTCTACTGCACATTTCTTAAAGAACTCCCAGACAACAGAGTTCCTGCATGTGTTCTTTGAGACAACAGCACTCTGCACTGGAGCAGCTCTGACATGTGATGCCTTGGACTGGCTAGTGCTACGGTTGGTCACAGAGGATGTTGTGCCTCGTGTTTGCTGTGCCTCCTCCTCCCCCTCTTCCTCACTTAATTCCTCTGTTCGATCTGGCACCCAGGTGGAGTCAGTGACCTCATCATCACCCCCTATCTCCTCGTCACTGGAGCCAACTTGGCAGTATGCTGCAGCTGCTGGGGCAACATGAGTGCCAGTTATTTGTGTGTCATCACTGGCACCCCCTTCCTCTAGGTTGATTATACTCCCTTCCTCAACCTCAGAGATTGAATCAGAGCACTGTACTTGCTGCGCATCCTCAAGCAGCATGTCACTCTCATTGTAGTCAAACAATTCAGCTGACTCCTCCGTGTGTGATAGCGAGGCTACGGCAGGAGTAGCTGTGGACATGGAGGCTGCATTAGATGCTTTGGCAGCTGAGGTGGACTGTAAAGCACTAGAAGCCTGACTGGCAGAGGACTCGGAGGATGAGGATGGCCTGGTTAGCCAATCCACCAAGTCCTCTGTATGTTGCTGCTGCTTAAGACGGCCAGCACTAGTTAGAAAGGACAAGCGTGCCCCTGCAGAGGATGCACCACGTCCACCACGACCAGAGGCACAGCCTCCCGACACAGGGGCTGCTTGCCCTCTTATCTGTGTCTGGGAGCGTCTGCCTGTCTTTTTTGTTCTTTCAGACATGGTGAGTGATATATAGATTAATATATGCAGAACTCTGATTCAACTCTGGTATAAAGATTTAAAGAACTCTGGTATAACTCAGTGAGACACACTGATAGCTGGCAGCCAATGACAAGAGACAGATCACCTCAATTCACAAATGTTTTGTAGAAATTAGTGAGCCCCAAAATACTGCGTGGTACTGGATGTGTGACGAGACACAGATCACTTCAATTCCCAAATGTTTTGTAGAAATTTGTGACCCCCAAAATACTTGCTGGCAGTGACAAGAGACAGATCACCTCAATTCCCAAATGTTTTGTAGAAATTTGTGACCCCCAAAATACTGCGTGGTACTGGCTGTGTGACAAGACACAGATCACCTCAATTCACAAATGTTTTAAAGAAATTAGTGAGCCCCAAAAAGATTTGCTGGCATTGTGACAAGACCCAGAAGATCACCTCAATTCACAAATGTTTTAAAGAAAGTTGTAAACCCCAAACAAACTTGCTGGCTCAGTGACAAGACACACATCACATAAATTCCCTGATATGTGGTAGAAATGAGACACAAAAAGACTTGCTGGCACAGTGACAAGACCCAGAAGATCACCTCAATTCACAAATGTTTTAAAGAAAGTTGTAAACCCCAAAAAAACTTGCTGGCACAGTGACAAGACACACATCACCTAAATCCCTGATATTTGGTAGAAATGAGACCCCCCCAGTAGCGTGGCAGACCGGCAGTAACAAGACACAACTATCTCCTTTGAAATCTCCTCTGAAATGCGTGCAGAATCGGCGCGTGGAAACGTTGTATAGTGTGCTAAGTGGACTTAGCTCTGTGAGCCCATGATTGGGCAAAATTTGCTCAATCAGGACTCTGAGCCGTGATTGGCATAGTGTTGAACCAGTCTTGCACCAGACCTGTGGTCAGGTGCAAGGCTGTAGCCAATTACGAGCTTCAGGCCAGTGGGAAAATGCATCGTGGTCCATTGTGGTCGAACATGCGGCGAACACCCGGAAATGTTCGGTGTTCGCGATCTCATCGAACAGGCCAAGTTCGGGTCGAACCCCGAAACGTACGAACCGCTCATCCCTAATGGTAATTAGGGGTCCCAGTTCATCAAAGCATTAACCCTGTAAGCTTGGGTGGAATGCGCATGTTTTATGATACATCCTTAGAAACTTGCATTATTGCTAGGGATGCACCGATACCACTTTTTTAAGACCGAGTACGAGTACCGATACTTTTGTTCAAGTACTCACCGATACCAATTACCGATACTTTTATTTTATGCCATGTGACGCTTTCCAATAAGAACAGACCTCCTATAAAGCCCCCAGGTCTCATAGATATGCCCCCTGCTCATGGATAATTGCCCCCCCAGCTCATGGATAATTGCCCCCCAGCTCATGGATATGCCCCCCAGCTCATGGATATGCCCCATTGCTCATGGATATGCCCCATGCTCATGGATATTGCCCCCTTGCTCATGGATATTGCCCCCTTGCTCATGGATATGCCCCCTTGCTCATGGATATTGCCCCCTTGCTCATGGATATGCCCCCTTGCTCATGGATATGCCCCATAGCTCATGGATATGCCCCATTGCTCATGGATATGCCCCATTGCTCATGGATATGCCCCATGCTCATGGATATTGCCCCCTTGCTCATGGATATTGCCCCCTTGCTCATGGATATTGCCCCCTTGCTCATGGATATTGCCCCCTTGCTCATGGATATGCCCCCTGCTCATGGATATGCCCCATTGCTCATGGATATTGCCCCATTGCTCATGGATATGCCCCATTGCTCATGGATATGCCCCCTTGCTCATGGATATGCCCCCTTGCTCATGGATATGCCCCATTGCTCATGGATATGCCCCATTGCTCATGGATATTGCCCCATTGCTCATGGATATGCCCCCTGCTCATGGATATGCCCCATTGCTCATGGATATGCCCCATTGCTCATGGATATTGCCCCATTGCTCATGGATATGCCCCATTGCTCATGGATATGCCCCATTGCTCATGGATATGCCCCATTGCTCATGGATATGCCCCCTGCTCATGGATATGCCCCATTGCTCATGGATATTGCCCCCTTGCTCATGGATATGCCCCATTGCTCATGGATATTGCCCCATTGCTCATGGATATGCCCCCTGCTCATGGATATGCCCCATTGCTCATGGATATGCCCCATTGCTCATGGATATTGCCCCATTGCTCATGGATATGCCCCATTGCTCATGGATATTGCCCCATTGCTCATGGATATTGCCCCATTGCTCATGGATATTGCCCCATTGCTCATGGATATTGCCCCATTGCTCATGGATATGCCCCATTGCTCATGGATATTGCCCCATTGCTCATGGATATTGCCCCATTGCTCATGGATATTGCCCCATTGCTCATGGATATTGCCCCATTGCTCATGGATATTGCCCCATTGCTCATGGATATTGCCCCATTGCTCATGGATATTGCCCCATTGCTCATGGATATGCCCCCCCTCCGCTCCGCTCATACTTACCTTCCTTCAGCGACGCCGGGAAAGTCTTCGCGCGCGCGCGCTGGTTGGAAGGACCCCAGCCGCGACCACGTGGGACCATGTGATCGCGGCTGGGGTCCTTCCAACCAGCGCACGCGCGGAAACTTTCCCGGCGTCGCTGAAGGAAGGTGAGTATGAGCGGAGAGCAGCTGCAGGGCCTGTCTGAATGCTCTATCTGCATTCGGACAGGCCCTGCAGCTGCTCACTTTGTTTATACTTACCTTCCTTCAGCGACGCCGGGAAAGTTTCCGCGCGTGCGCTGGTTGGAAGGACCCCAGTCGTGATCACATGGTCCCACGTGGTCGCGGCTGGGGTCCTTCCAACCAGCGCGCGCGCGCGCGCGAAGACATTCTCGGCGGCGCTGAAGGAAGGTAAGTATCGCAGAGCTCCAGTGGCGGCTGTCCGAATGCCGATAGAGCATTCGGACAGCCGCCGCAGCCCCTCGGATACCGGAAGCCGGCTCAATGCCGGCTTCCGGTATCGGAAAAAAATATCGGGGGTACTGCACGAGTACCAAGTACTCCTGCAGTACCCGGTATCGGCACCGATATCGATACTAGTATCGGTATCGGTGCAACCCTAATTATTGCTAACAAACCAGGGTGCTGATCCAATACTGCAGCAGGTTACTGTAAATTAATGGCTCCTATACTATGTGCGGGAGTCATTAATTTCTGGCTACCTAGAGAAGAATAAGCTATTCCGACTTCACTCATTCTTCACAGCTCATGCCATTATTCGGGAAAAATAACAGCTCTCAAACCCTGGTGTTAAGTGATTTTGCTTTTGCAAAATCATTTAACAATTAGATATCTATATATATAAACGCAAAAGTCCTGACTGACTCATCAACGCCCAGCTGAAACCGTTTAACCTAGGAACGTGAAATTTTGAAGGTGCACTGTTTTTATGATGTAGGCACCCACTAAGGAAGGATTTTTGGAAACTCCGCCCCTAAGGGGGTGAAAAAGGGGTTGAATATTTTAAACACGATACCTACATCTTAAAAACAGAAGATGTTACAGACGTGAAAATCGGTATTTCGATTCTTCTTGAAAAAAAAAAAAAAAAAAAACATTTTACCGTTTTTCAAAAATTCAACTGGGGGGTAACAAAAGGGGGGTTGAATATTTTAAATATTTTAAACAGGATACCTATATCTTAAAAACAGAAGATGGTACAGAAGTGAAAATCGGTATTTAGATTCATCTTGACAAATAATAAAAACACGTATTTTACCATTTTCTGAAAATTCCTTGGGGGGGCAAAAAGGGGGGTTGAATACTTTTATCATAAACGCGAAAGTCATGACTGACTGACTGACTCATCAATGCTCCGCTGAAACCGTTTAACCTAGGAATGTGAAATATAAAAGGTGCACTGTTTTTATGATGTGGGCACCCACTAAGCAAGGATTTTTGGAAACTCCGCCCCTAGGGGGGTGAAAAAGGGGGTTGAATATTTTAAACAGGATACCTATAGCTCAAAATCAGAAGATGCTACAGATGTGAAAATCGGTATTTAGATTCGTCTTGAAAAATACAAAAACACGTATTTTACCGGTTTTCAAAAATCCAAGTGGGGGGCGAAAAAAGGGGGTTGAATATTTTAAATATTTTAAACAGGATACCTGTATCTCCAAAACAGACGATGTTACAGTCCTGAAAATTGGTATTTAGATTCGTCTTGAAAAATAAACCAACACATATTTTACCATGTTCTGAAACTTCCTTGGGGGGGCAAAAACGGGGGATGAATACCTTTATCAGTATACCTATATTTCAAAAACCGAAGATGTTACAGGTGTGAAATTTGGTATTTACAATCTTTGTGAAAAAAAACAAACGTGCTTTTTGCCATTTTCCACAAACCCAATTGGGGGGGTCGGGGGAAAGGGGTCTGAATATTTTTATCATTATACCTAGATTTCAAAAACCAAAGATGTTACAGACGTGAAATTTGGTATTTACAATCTTCTTGATAAATAAAAACAGGTGTTTTGCCATTTTCCAAAAATCCCAAGGGGGGGATAAATAAAAGGGCGGCTGAATACTTTTAAATAGGATACCTATATCTCAAAAACAGGAGATGTTACATACGTGAAAATTGGTATTTAGATTTGTCTTGAGAAACAAAAAAACACCTATTTTACCATTTTCCAAAAATTCAGTGGGAGGGGGCAAAAAGGGGGGGGTCGAATACTTTTATCAGTATACCTATATTTCAAAAAACAAAGATGTTACAGGTGTGAAGTTTGGTATTTACAATCTTCGTGAAAAAAACCAAACATGTGTTTTGCCATTTTTCACAAATCCAAATAAGGGGGGGGGTCGAGGGAAAGGGGTCTGAATACTTTTATCAGTATATCTATAGTTCAAAAACCAAGATGTTACAGGTGGGAAGTTTGGTAATTACAATCTTTTTGAAAATAAAGAAACACGTGTTTTACCATTTTCCAAAAATCGAAGTGGGGGTGGGGTAAAAAAAAGGGAGGTGAATACTTTTAAACAGGATACCTATATCTCAAAAACAGATGTTACCGATGTGAAAATTGGTATTTAGATTTGTCTTGTGAAACAAAAAACACCTATTTTACCATTTTCCAAAAATCCAGTGGGAGAGGGAAAAGGGGGGTTGAATACTTTTATCAGTATACCTATATTTCCAAAAACCAAAGATGTTACAGGTGTGAAATCTGGCACTTACAATCTTCTTGAAAATAAAAAAACACATGTTTTACCATTTTCCAAGAATCCCACGTAGTGGGTGAAAAAAGGGGGGTGAATACTTTTCAACAGGATACCTATATCTCAAAAACAGAAGATGTTACAGACGTGAAAATTGGTATTTAGATTCGTCTTGAAAATAAAACAACACGTATTTTACCATTTTCCAAAAATCCAGTAGGGGGGCAAAAATGGGGATGAATACCTTTATCACTATACCTATATTTCAAAAACCAATGATGTTACAGGTGTGAAATTCGTTATTTACAATCTTCGAGCAAAAAAATAAATGTTTTACCATTTTCCGAAAATCCAGTTAAGGGGGGTGGGGAAAAGAGATGTGAATACTTTTATCAGTATACCTATATTTCAAAAACCAAAGATGTTACAGGTGTGAAATTTGGCACTTACATTCTTCTTGAAAAATAAAAAAACACGTGTTTTACAATTTTCCAAAAATCCCAAGTTGGGGGGAAAGGGGGGGGGTTCTACCAAAAAAACCTCAAGTTTCTTTTAAAAAACAAATCCTAAAATCCACGTGAGCAAAGCCACGGGCAAAAGCTAGTAAACATATAAAAAAAATCCTTTCAAGTGATACAGTTCACTTTTTTTGCCCTGCTGATCGTCTCTGCTCAGTTATTTTTTATATATTTTTATTTTTATTTTTTAGGTTATTTTACTCACCATTTGTCTCTCGCCGCGTGCTACTCCTCCTTTGTCGGCTCGTGGACACCCGCTAGCGGTGCAGAAGGTGGATGTCTTATGGTGACACGCAGGTGCCACCAGGATTCGTACGGGCGTCACCAGAGGCAGAAGAAAGGAAAGAAAATAAAAAAGAGGCAGATGAAAGAAAAGAAAGAGGCAGATAAAAGGAAGAAGGAAAGAAAGAGGTAGAGGAAAGACAGAGGCAGATGAAAAAAAGGTGAAATAAAGAAGCACAGAAGATAGAAAAAAAAGAAAGAAAGCAAAAGGCACAGAGGGTAGAGGAAAGAAAGAGGCACAGACCGGTCTCGGGCCAGACCAGCGGAGGGGTAAGATGGGCACGAACAACCATGTGCAGACCCCGTGCACAGTGTGTTTGTCGTCCCCCTGCAGTGTGTGTGTGTCCCCATGCACAGTGTGTTTGTCGTCCCCTGCAGTGTGTGTGTGTGTCCGTGAACGGTGTTTCCCTCCCCGCATTTCAACAGTTAACAATTTTTTTCTGGGGGTCGCAAGTAGTTGGTCTTGCCTAAGGTGCAAAATAGTCATCTCCGGCCCTGTCTATAACTAAACAATGATCATTTTGTACATCAAGTAACAGAATGAAAATCAGGGGAAAAATACATACAATTGCAAGTGTATCTGCACGAGTTATATTCTGCTAAAAAGCGTTATAACGAGTAACATAGCTTCCTGGGTGAAGACCCAGCCATAGACTGTTCTGTGAGAGTCAAGGACACAGGAAAAGATGTGTTTTTTACAGAGAGGGTCATGAGAGACAAAAAAAACTCAAGGAACAAGCCAAAAGTAATTAACCAGGTGATCGAATATGCAAAAAAGGGCTGAGGGATTAGTAGAAACGACAACAGGGCAAAAGCAAAAGGAAGAGATAGTCGTATAAACCCTGATGAAGAAACCTATTGGCTAGAATACAAGAGGGGCAGACCAAAAACACCACTGGCCGGGGGGTGAGAGTGTTGCAACCTCTGTCCTGTCCTCGACAGACGCTATAGCAACAATGCCCATCACAGCTCATGGTAGAACAGTGCACTGGTGGTAATGCTGCAGCAAACTAATGTAAAACAGGAACCTCTGTCGTCACTAAAAAAATGGGAGACCTTTCAAGTTGCAAAGAGGGCATGTCATTAGGCCCCATTCACACCTGGGCATTTTACAGCGCGTTCCTGTGCGCTGTAAAACGCCTAAACACGGAAAACCCATGATTTCCTATGAGGCCCGTTCACATCTGGGTGTTATACAGCGTGTAGGAACACGCTGTAAAACGTCCTACGCCCAAAGAAGTACAGGAGCATCTTTGTTGCGTATTTCAGCGCGTTCACATCCATAGACTGCAGCGTGAACGCTCTGCAATGTGCGTTCGCGCGTTTTTTAATTTTCCGCGATACGCGCGTCAAAAAACGTGCAGGTGTGAACCCAGCCTTAGTGTCCATAATAAAAACTGCCCATTAGGTCAGAGCTCAGGAAAAGAAACATTCACATTGCAAGTGCACTGTGTAATACACATCATTTAAATAAAAGTGAAATGTCACCTTGCTGGAGAATAGCTCTATACTCATGAACGCCATATAATGTAGCGTTACTTAAACAAAATTATATTTTTAATCATGCAGCAAACTAAACAGAACTAGCTGCTAATTCAAAATGAAAAGATGTCTACACATTGTTGCATTGCATAAGATATTTCACAGCTTACACAAGTGAATTACAGTGAATAATTAGACGAACACCTCGGATAATAAAACTATAGAACGGCACGACATCCAGAGCAGCCTAATGGGCAATTATCACTTTAAATGATGTCCTATGATGATTTGAAAAATAAACTTAAGCAAACGCTTTTACTAAATGAGAGTCTTCTGTTAGACAATGACTGCACCAAATCAATGAAATATTACGGCTTGCATGACCCAATGTCCCTTACCATCTGCTTCTTCCAGGCATCACGCCATCTGATCAGCGTCTTTAGTTTTGGAAGTTTCTTGAACATTGTCATCTTATTTAAATATATTTTATGCCTATTGCTATAAATATTATTTTTTTTTACCCGGTTAAGTAATCCAAGTGCCAGATGATTTTCAGGAGACCTTAGTCTATTTTGGCTTTCAATATCTACATGAGTGAAGTGTTTTCCCAAGTTAATTGCATTCTGGAAGTCAAGGAGGTATTGGAGCCTTTTCATTATCAACAGCGTTTGTTTTACATTCGGAGTGTTCAAAATTACATAAATATCCATAATTCAATTCTATCCCATGTGCTTCCCAACTGATTTTCACCTGATGGAAAACAAATCTGGGCAGTGGCTGTAAATTGTGCTTTCCCGCTGCATTGAGTGGAGTTATATAGGATGGGACTCGGAATAGAGGACTTCTGAGATGCTTAGAATGCACACCCAGAGCTGGCTGGTTTAAGACTTGCAACTGTATTTAGTGAAAGTGAGATTTCTGCCAATACACAGTCGTAATACAGGTTGAGCACCCCTTATCCAGAATGCTCAGGACCACGAGCATTCCGACTTTCAGAATCCGAAAGAATCCAGAGTCGGAGGGGAGGGAGATGCCTCAAGGTAGACACAAAACTCTTCCTGCTACAGCACCACAGTGTACACGTGCTGGAAGAGGCTGCCCATGCCTTTTCGAGGGGCAATTGTACAGGGCCAGAATGCAGCGTTAATAGGTTAACATGAAATGGACAGTCTATGCCGAGTTTGAGTCTTGACTGGTATAGCAGGGTTGACATTATGATTAGCCCCTTACTGTCGGGCCGTTGAGCCCGGCAGCGAGGTGTTAAAGGAATGTGCCCAACTGATGCAGCAGGCTCCTCCCCTGGCCTGCCTATGCAGCTTATGCGCAATGCGTGTCATTGGCTGCCGGGGGACAGCCTGAGTATAGGCCATCCACCAGCAGCCAATGGCACGCCAACTGGTGGGCGGGAGCACAGAAGCCCATTGAAGTCAGCAGGGCATGCTATGCTCAAGACCCACCCACCAAGTGGGCGAAATAGTATGCCCCATGGTGGTAATAAGTTAACAAGTAGAGCGTCTCCCGCATACACTATAACAGCTTGGTCTTAATAGGGCCCGAGGTTTGTCGTTGTGTCTGAAGACTTCTTTCACTTTATCAACAGAAGTTCTGCTGAAAATAGATTTTTAAACAAAGAAACATTTTGCTAAATAGACCAAGGCTGTAAAAGAAGTTATGTAAACACACAAAGTAGAACAAAAAAGTAGGTCTCGAGTTTGATATTTGGAAGATAAATTACACTTTATTGAATAAACCCCATAGGTAGCAGCTAATTAAATCAGCTAAAATAATGTGTCACTTTTTCATTCCTTTCCTTCCACTTCTTTCCCTTTCCGTATGTCAACTTCTCTTTTGGGAAATCCATTGATTTTGTTTACAAAACTATAATTAGTTTTTTCTTTATTAAATATCTTTTTAAATTTTATTTTATTACATTCAAATCTAAGTTGCTCATTTCTCAAGGTTCCAGAGAAGATTCCTGCCTTATAAATCATGTTTCCAGCATTAAGAAGAGCATTTAAAAAATCCTTCATTGTCAAACACACTGTATAATAATAAAGAGTGGAAAACTCTCTCTAAAATGCAGAATATAGATATATTTACATCGCTTTTGCAAAACAAACTCCACTGCAATGTGAATACATGGTAATAGATTTTTCAAAGGCATGCAATGCTAATAAAATTATGCCATGTTCCTGCTCATAAATCATTCTTTTGCGGGATGCTGTCACAAATAATCTTCATAACCCAGGTCGAAGTAATGCTCCTGCCGAAAATCTCATTGCGGTTGCTAAGTAACTACCTGGCGATGGATGACATTGTGCGTGTGATGACATTGCACGTGGGCACTTAATTCACAATTACTTTATCCAAGCAATGAGGTGACTGGAATTAAAAACCGCATTTCAGAGAAGGTTCTAGAATTCTAACTCGACTGTTAAACCAAAAGAATTAACATAAACAAACGCAGAATGATTAGGGCTTGGTGATGGCGTTCATGGAAATATTGCCTGTTGACTAGACCAGCCAATCCTGAATTAATTTAGTCGCCTCTCCTCATTCCTTACCTGTGGTTGGGTAAATAATGAAATAAGGTTGGAGTTTTAGACAGATTTCATTGGAGACTGGTATTCCATATCAGGAACCAGTAAAACCTACCCGTCCTGCTAGCTTCACATCACTCTGCTTCCCTAAACATTCGCCATTGCGAACCAAGTCCTCCCTTGGTTCGTCTTCCAGTAGCAGTGTAGCTCCACATAATGCAGCTGAGCCCCACGCCATTCCTTCCTCCACCAGCAGCCACTTTGATGCTGAACACTTGGTACAGACATCCATTTATACTACCCCAGGGCCTCGCGACACTACTGATGCTGAAGCACTGGCATCATTTCAGAACCCCGAAGCCTGCTTTTTCTGGGCACGAGAGTGGCAGAGTAGGCAGTATCGATTATCCCTTTTTAGCCTGTACCCGAGAGAGAATCATTGTGATGATATTTCTTGACCCAGTAGCACGTTCTATTATTGGTATAATGAGAATAAGTGCAGATGACATTTTTCTCCTCGTTATGTTTTATACATGTTGCTGGGCTGGATACAATTGGTGGTTGCAGCCGCCCCATCGGGGAATAGGCGCGACCTCACCCCTCCTGTCCTATGCACGTTCTGTTATTGTTTGTTCTATTTATTTGTATCAACTCAAATTTATCCTGACTATCCTCCATCTGTGTTCCTGTGTACCAACTGGGGTTGGTCTTGGCTACTCCTGGGCACATGCATTACCTGCATTAGGGTCCCTAGCCTGCATTTTCCAGCCACATGAAGGAGTGTTGTAGTGTGTCTGTGGGATTCTATATTTTCTGGAGTTTCTGAGCATTCACATGCTTTAAGCTCATCTATTACAAGGACTGGTTCCCAGGTTTGGCCCTGTACTCTTTTTTTCAACAATCGCAAAGCTCAGCCACTTTAAGGACTAGTGCTGTACCTGGATTAAGGGTTTTTTTGCACTGCGTGTTGGGGTCAATCGCTATCCTTTACAGAACCTACACCATTGCCCCTAGGGGTCAGGTCAGGCAGGGATGAAGTTCTTCCACTATTTATGCAAGGAGAGCGCAGTCCCCTTTTGATCCGCACCCTGTAAAGCTCTTTGTCAGTATTCCAGGTCAGTTGGTAGTAATTGCAGTAACACTCACCTATTTGGCAGGTTTACCATAGGTTTGCTTGAATATTGAGTAATTCCACATTGGTCATTATTTTTGCAACTAGGGAAAAGACTGAGAACAAATGAGATGAGAAAAAACCTGATTCAAAGAGACTTGGGAGGGCAAAATTTACAACCAGACAAATCTGAACACCTGCATTTACACTCACCTACCAGATCCCCCCAAATGTCAAATGTCAACTGTTCTGCTGTGTTAATCCAACATAACTGAAAGGACACCAAGGTCAAATTGTCCCTTGGAGTTCTTCTGACAGAGCTTCATGTTGCGCGTGATGACACTATAAAATATTTCACAAAATTGTCTGTGTTAACACTCAATGGATGTCACAGTCCTGGCAGAGGGGAATAGGGTATGAGCCCGATAAGCGGAGATAAACAAGCTGAGCCACGTACCTGAAGTAAAAAGGGGGTTTATTGTAGGAGTACAGCAATATGGACAGGGCAGGAATGGAGATGACTGAGGAAGCAGTGCAGGGAGGAACCAGACACAGGGATACAATGAGGGAAAACACAGCAGGAGACTTACATACAACACGAGCCAGAAAACAGAGGGCACGGGAGGCTTGGTAGCAGTGGGCACTGGATGCTTGGCAGCAGCAGGCATGGGATGCTTGGCAGCAGCAGGCATGGGATGCTTGGCAGCAGCGGGTACTGGATGCTTGGCAGCAGGCACTGGATGTTTGGTAGCAGCAGGCAGTATACGTAGTCATATAGTCCATGCAATAGGTTGTGGCAGGCAGGCGGCTGGCAAAAGTCCAAAGCAAGAAATTGGTACACGGGGAATCAATATATCAGCAGAGGAGGGGAGCAGATCTAGGAGAAGGCTACCAGGACATAAGTGGGACAATGCAGCACTGGATCATGGGTGCTCAACACTTATAAAGGGAACCACAGGCCTATTATTGGCAGCACCTGAAGTAAACAGAGTCTGAGGGAAAGTAGAAGGTGGCGTAGCAAGAAGGATGCTGTATAGGTCCAGTCAGGAGAGTGCAGTACCACCTTTGGCCTTCTTGCCACGGCGGTGGCGGCGTGAACCATGACAATGGAGTCCTATAAACCCTGGAATCTATAACGCAAGTGGATTGTCACCTCTTGCAGCTTTAGTGCTTGGCATATGCCTTGCGCATCGACTAGAATAACAGTGGTAACCTGCTAGCAGTTAGGGGCTACCAGGAGCATAACTATGCAAGCTTTATTTCACACATTGCCTTTTAATGTGGCTTCTACGGTTTCACACTTCAGTCATATTTTCCTTTTTACATACTATAAATATGGTAATTATGATTACCTGAATGGTTACCTAAAGAGTTTCACATTTTTATGTCTTGCTGTTTGTCTTATTTTTGCAGAATGTGGCCCTTTGGTAATTAGTATTAGTATATAACTAAAATTAGCAGAAGACAATTCAGAGTCAGTTGGGCACTTTAATTCATTCGTTGGCCAAAAGGGTGTCCTGTCTTCATTTTCAGATTCTCTAGCTATGGTGCTGCTGGTGGTGGGGTGTTACATTTATTCCTTTCGTCTTCGTTTCTAAAAGTAGTTAGAGATAAAGTGGGAGGAAGGAGATTGCAGACCTGTGGTTTTACGAGTGGAGATGGGGATGGGTCATTTATACACTTGGGTAATGAGCGATCCAGGGGAGCACATTAGAAAGCCAGGATTAGCATATTAGTTTTTAGATTGGCCTTTGAGTATTAGGGATTCTAATAATAACAATCACTGGATTCACACCTAATAATTCTTACCATCAACACTCAGTTACTGTTGAGTCTTGGGTTAATTTTATATTTCTGGATGAGGAAAAAACTGTCTCAGGCACTGGCACACTTGCTTCTAGAATCTTTATTTTGTTGTGCATTTTGTTTTTTGTTCTAGCTTTTATGCCTTTTTAGTGTTTGTCATTGTCTCTGTATGTCTTTGGGTCCGTCAAGGCCATTGCCTATGTCTGTGTGTGCCTGTCATGCCCATTGGACCTCCCTTATTTTTTGACATTTTGTGGTTACCGAATGCAGTCTGCACTAACTCATCCTCAGCAAGCTTGTGGTTATGGCAAATGGGTTGGTTGTCCGCTTCAAGTGACAGTGATGTGTTACTCGTGATGCAGTCTCATGATGCTGCCCGTGCCAAGCCACATGCTTGACTTGAGTGAGACATTATTACTGACGATAAGTACACAGTCGCCGAAGTGATACTTGAGTGCAACAAGTGACACTGGAAGACATAGAGAAGACGTAAGCACTGACAAAGGTGTCACCCCCGAATACTCAGGGCAACCTTGGAGTGGTTTCCTCCTTGCCTGGGAAGTATTTCCTATTAAACCCAGAACACTGTTGACTAAGTGCTAGGATTTTCTGTAGCTCTGTCTCTAGTCTCCCATTGCTTCATTGTTACCATGTTCCTGCTCCATTCCTACCGTGCCTTGCCCCTTCCACTCTCTGCATTTGGAATGCTGTATATATGACCTATGAATTTTTTCCTTGAACATGATTCTGCTTTGCAGGTCCTGACCTATTGGCTTTGGACTGTCTACAATCTACCCGTGTTTCTGGTACTCCTGATACCCAGTACGACCTGATAATTCACAGTACCTGTTCTCAGTACATCAACATTCCTGCTTTTCTTGTGTATCCCGTATAGACTGGTGTATCCTGATTCAGTCTGTCTTGCATATTTCGTATCCAGCTCCAGGCTTCCAGTTCTTGCTCTGGTCCCCTGTTGCGACCCCCAACCCACTTAATCCTTGTGTTATATACCCACTTGTAACAAGACCTGTACCTAACATTGGGATTCTGCAGAGGTGACATATTTCCATGGGTTGTGCTTGCATTCTGCATATTGGGTTCTAGTTCACCTAACCATGAGTAGTGAGAATGTGTCTTTGCCAGTTTGGCAGTCAGTGTCTGTGTGTTTGCTGGTGTCTAATGGATTAGAATATTAATTTGTTCATAGATTTTACAATTTTAATTGGTTTAGTGCTGTTTTATCTAATAATTATTCTTATATATTATACTTTTTAATTCTCAAGCTTTCTCATCTCTTTGGAGTTAATAGAACGAGATGTATTGGGTTTTTTGGTGACGGGATGTGGTCAAGTAGAGGTGGGTGGCCAATACAGAGGTTTTGAAAAGATATTTTATGTAAAGCACCTGCAAATCTAAAGACAGCCTTGGGTTGCGGTTTGTATGTAAACAATTTGTACATATATTCTATGTTTTGTCCTTGGAATTGTCTTTCAAGACCATGGAAGAAGAAATGCATTGATTGTACCTAAAATATTCAGCACAAGAAAAACGACTTGCCTTAATTTCAAGATTAACTTTATCGCCTTAGCTTGAGACTTTAATCTTTCCAAAAGGCGCTGGGATTTACAAACATTAACTGAGTGTTGTATAAAATTGCTGAGGCTTATTTCAGCCTAAATTTCAATTGATAAGAAATAGGAAAAACATAGGGTCCTATTACATTCTTCAAGCAATTTCGCTCACGCAGCGCATTTTTTTTTGCGCACAGCAAAATGCGTTATCGCGTGAAAATTAACAGTGGTATTACAATCCGAACGCATTTTTTCATCCGTCAAAAAATAACGTTCGTAAACCCGACACACAAAACAAAGAGAAATATGCGCGAAACGAATAGAAATACGCGCGCAGTAACAAAGCGCACGTAAATCAGTGTGCGGACTGTTTTTTTCACGGGACTCAGCCAATCAGACTTAAGAACCTTAAATGACATCAATTTACCTTAATTGACCTTAATTGACTCACTTACGTTTTTGCGCCTGTCAAAGTAAGTCTGAGTATACATGCTGCAGCAATGATAAAAACACGCACAAATTCAAAATTTTATTGTTTGTGTATGTGTAGAATGTTTAACTATACGATGCTGTATTTCTTTTTTGGGCTGGTGTATTTCGTTTCGACCAGGACGTTAGGATTCGACATTAACACCAGCTTTTCAAAAACGTTAAAATTATGCGCAAACGTCGTTCGTACGAATTTGCGCATCGATTGTAATACCATCCGCGTACCAGTGCACGAACGCATTTGCGCTCACAATGTTAAGTATAGGACGCGCAAAGTATCGTAAGCTCGTGCAGCGTTCAAGCAGGTTCACCCGTGGTAGACGAAAACGCGCATTCGTTTCGCAAACATTGTAATACGACGTTCTGCGCAAATGGTTTTTCCCCCTCGCGTTAATGCGTTTTTGCACACGCGTTATTTTTTGCGCGAACAATGTAATAGGGCCCATAATATATTGTGAAAAAGAATTTAGTCAAATATACAATTTTTCTGCAATGAAAAAAAAAATGTCAAAACATTTACATCTTGTGTCCTGCTACATATTAAGTGCCGATAAAATAGATATAGATATATATCTCCAATTCAATATTGGACCCAGACATGCCAAAAGCGATAAATATACCTGAGTGCAAATGCCTTAAAGCGAAGATATAGCAAACAGAAATTCAGGCAGCACATCAGGATTTCAATAAAACAGAAAAATGTATTGGTACAGATTAAAATACCTGTCCATTGACCGACGTTTTGGCCCGAACGGGCCTTTATCAAGGAATACAGGCATAAGACATAACAGACATTTATAGTGTACAATATCAGAGCTCACCCAATACCGGCGGAGATCCAAATGGACGCCAGAACACATGGAGACGGCGTCTAAGGCTAGGGACAGATGAGCGCATTTTCTGCGGCCACCGTAAAAATGTACGTCGATGCGTGCGCACGCATTTTTTCACGGAATACGCTTAAGTGGTCAGACGATGCGCAATTCTGGACGTATTTCATGACGGTGGGGTAAAAAGAAGTCTAGGGAAATCCGGCTGTTTGAACGTTATGTAGGCCGCACACTAGCAGCGTCTGACGTCTCCTAATCACGCACACACGCTGCCATGCGGCCGCAGCGCACTCTGTACGTCAGTAGCAGCGGTTTCACGTTCTGATAAAAATGCGTTCATTTGCCGGTTGCGTGGTGTCGGCGCACTTTTGTACGCACGTACTGCGTATATTGGCCGTCATTGGCCGTTATGTGCTGCTACTGCCGCCGTGATTTAGTGCGTCTGCACGCGCGTTCCGACTGCCCCACTCTGACCCTAGCCTAAGACGTAAGCACATATTGGACCTGCCAACACAGGTAACCATGGGGACGTGAAAATAAAAACAAAAGAACCTGGGTGGACCGGAGGCGAAGGTGCACAGCGGCAGACATTAGCGCAACAACTTAACTCCGCAGAAGTTCGGAGTGGGCAGCGAGAAGGCAAAACAAAACATAACATATAAAGCAACAGAACAAAAACCCTCTAGAAGAATAAGGATTATAAAGTGTGGCCATATGTAAATACATAGCAGGCTCTTAGCCGAAATAGGCAACAAAATGTCATGATGGCATAAGCCACGATGTAACACAATGATAAATACAGCTCAATATCTAATTGACCAAATCATGGCATATACATAGCAAAAACAAGAAGGGAGGAGGGGGGGAAGGGGGGAAATAAAGGGACTATGTAGGTGAAGAGGACTAGCAAACAACACCATTACCTAGAGGTTAAAAACGAGGTGTAGGAAATATATTCATTAAGACCTCGGGGAGACAGCGTATCCAGAGTCTTAATCCAGAAAGTCTCACGCTGCAGCAGCACACGTGAGCGATCTCCCCCTCTGGGGAGGGGGGGGCACATGGTCAATGGCGACCACCCGTAGTCTGGTAAGTTGAGGTTTGCTAGCCAGAAAATGTCTGGCAACTGGTTGATCTGAGTGATTATTACGAAAAGCAACCGTAATGTTGGAGCGATGACAACGAATCCTGTCCCGTAAAGGTCTATCAGTCTGTTCATACATTTTACAATTTTAATTGGTTTAGTGCTGTTTTATCTAATAATTATTCTTATATATTATACTTTTATATTATCAAGCTTTCTCGACTCTTTGGAGTTAATAGAACGAGATGTATTGGGTTGGCTGTTTCTGTTGCCCAAACTGTGTTACCTGTAGTCATATGACTACTACAGGTTCGTTTCCTCATCCACACTCTGGTAAGAGGTTTAATATTCGCCAGCATATTACATGCACCGCTGAATATGTGGTTTATTTATTAACCTGTCCATGCGGTCTTGACTATGTTGGCAAGACTGATAGACCTTTACGGGACAGGATTCGTTGTCATCGCTCCAACATTACGGTTGCTTTTCGTAATAATCACTCGGATCAACCAGTTGCCAGACATTTTCTGGCTAGCAAACCTCAACTTACCAGACTACGGGTGGTCGCCATTGACCATGTGCCCCCCCCTCCCCAGAGGGGGAGATCGCTCACGTGTGCTGCTGCAGCGTGAGACTTTCTGGATTAAGACTCTGGATACGCTGTCTCTGAGGTCTTAATGAATATATTTCCTACACCTCGTTTTTAACCTCTAGGTAATGGTGTTGTTTGCTAGTCCTCTTCACCTACATAGTCCCTTTATTTCCCCCCTTCCCCCCCTCCTCCCTTCTTTTTTTTGCTATGTATATGCCATGATTTGGTCAATTAGATATTGAGCTGTGTTACATCGTGGCTTATGCCATCATGACATTTTGTTGCCTATTTCGGCTAAGAGCCTGCTATGTATTTACATATGGCCACACTTTATAATCCTTATTCTTCTAGAGGGTTTTTGTTCTGTTGCTTTATATGTTATGTTATGTTTTGCCTTCTCGCTGCCCACTCCGAACTTCTGCGGAGTTAAGTTGTTGCGCTAATGTCTGTCGCTGTGCACCTTCGTCTCCGGTCCACCCAGGTTCTTTTTGTTTTTATTTTCACGTCCCCATGGTTACCTGTGTTGGCAGGTCCAATATGTGCTTACGTCTTAGACGCCGTCTCCATGTGTTCTGGCGTCCATTTGGATCTCCGCCGGTATTGGGTGAGCTCTGATATTATTCACTATAAATGTCTGTGTTATGTTTTATGCCTGTATTCCTTGATAAAGGCCCGTTCGGGCCGAAACGTCGGTCAATGGACAGGTATTTTAATCTGTACCAATACATTTTTCTGTTTTATTGAAATCCTGATGTGCTGCCTGAATCTCTGTTTGATTATATATATATATATACCCAAACAACCGGGTAGAGCACTCACCAAAACTTTAAAGAACTTGCCTGGTGCAAAACAATCCAATAATATATATGGAGATTCACAATGCAGGATGCACTCCAGGACTCATACTGTATATGAAAAAAATTAAAATCTTTATTAAAGCGTTCACATGTTAATCCAACATTTCGGCTCCATCTGAGCCTTTATTAAGGTTTGAAAAGTGTGTGCAAAGGTTTTATTTTACAGCTGTGATTTAGCTTCTACAATAATAGTTTAAACCTGTGGAATTGAAACACAGATAATCAGGTAATTTCGCACGATTTTCAATGCAATTCAGCATTCCGTGAATAGAAGACGCGATAGCCTTCTACTATCTATAGGACAATTTCGGTGTCGCTGAACTATGGCGAATTGCACTGTTTTTAACTCTCAATTTATCAGTATTTAGCGAAATGACAGCTTTGTGAATAGAGGAATTACCCCGAAATTACACTGAATCGTGAAATTTATCCTTCGGTGCAATTCGGGGCCAATTCTGAGGTTAGTGAATAACCCTATAATGTCACTGGTTCTCAAAATAGTAAAAGGATTTAATTATGTGATCATCAGTACAAGAACCCATAATAATCTGAATAGTCTCCTCACTAGACTTGTGCGATTTGATTGGTCTGAATTCATATTTGGAGAAATATCAGCAATTTTGTCAATTCAGAATGATACGCAAGGTGTCCACACTTCTTAAATCCAACTGGGAATGTCTCGAACTGATAGCTCCCCAGCTGATCCTGCACCGAGCCCAGAACTGCCGAAATATAGGTTATAACAGTAAGTAATACATTGGGAATATTCCCAAAATTTTCTTATTGTATAATTAATTAAAAATTAGCTGAATTTGCAGACCCTGCGGTCATTTTAGCATTCACCGCAGGGTCCCTGAAGTGCGCCAAATGGATCTGCTGAACTCCGCCGATAAACCCAACGATAACATACGATAAACCTGCCGAATGTAGCTGCAAACCCACCGAATGCAGCGAACGATTCATAGAACATACCGCCAACTGTCGACGCTCAGCTGCCGAATCCCGCCGAAAAATAGCTGACCAGCCGCCAAACAGGTGTAAAAAAACACGCAAAAACCGCAATTTTTAAAAAGCGTTTTCAAAACAAATAATGCACGGAAATAATGTATAAGGTCCTATGAATAACAATAAAAAAGTCTGTTAACGAATAAAAAAAAAAAAAAAAAAAATTCGGAATCAAATTTTGCCAATAAAATCCAGAAAAGAATCCTAAAAAATATTCTAAAAAATAAATTAATAAAAAGGCTTTTTGCCGCTAATTAGTAATGACAAGAATAAATAGTTGAATAAAAAATTAATAAATACAGGGAATTTTTTTTACATGGAAACCTGTGGGATTCACCTGTTTAAACCTGTTGAACGAAAGCACTGAAAATCTGAGCATTGCGACAACTTTTCGCTGCTATTCGTCATTCCCTGAATAGATGAACCATTACTTCTCTATGGGGAATTTCACTGCCACTAAATTGCACTGTATTTTGCTGGCAATTCGCCAAAAGTTGGCGAATTGCCAGCTTTGTGGATAGCCAAATAGCCACGAAATTGCATCGTACGGCGAAATTCACCATTCGGTGCAATACGGTGGCCGAATGGTGACCGCTGAATAATCCCTTTAGTGGTGTGATTTTGCATCCTTCAGCACCACTTAAGGGGTTATTCACAGAGCAACGAAATGTCGCCAGCATTTCGGTGCTCTGTTCCCCGCACTTTGGGTAATCAAATTTTCTCATCCTGCGGTGAATTCTGCATTCACCGCAGGGTCCCTGGAGTGCAGGGAAAACCCACCGCAAAGCCACTGAAAGAAAAAAAAGAAAGTCACAAAACCGGCGAATCGATAATTTTGGCAGTTTTGCAGCTCTCTTTTTTATAAAAAAAAAACCAAGCAGCAACTATCGGATTTGATCCTGTAAACCTCCGCAAACACACCGCCTGCCGCCACCAACCCGCCAGACGACCGCTGCAAACCTGCCGAAGGGTCACCAAATGCAGCCGACGAGCCGCCGCTCACAGTGCTGACCAGCCGCAGAAAAAAGCCAACAAACTGCAGGACAGGTAAAACAAAAACAATACAATTTAAAGTGTCAAAATTGAAACACTGTTTGCAAAAAAGACTACTGAACGAAAATGTCTGGAATTTAAATAGAAGGTCATATGAATAATAATAAAAAGGACTGTTGCAGAAATAAGAATAAATGCTTTAAAAAAAAAAAAAAAACTGAAAAAACATTCCTGAAAGGATCCTAAAAAAATTATAAGAGACTTTTTGCTGCAGATTAAAGAATAAACGGTTTATTAGATACTAGTTGTTAAGCCTGCCGGAGGGCAGTCTAGTGTTGTTGTCAGCTCAGAATTCATGTCCACATATTTGTTTTTCCAATGTTCTATCCAAGAGTATTCTATATATAAATGTGTTTGTAACGCGTCTGCGCCATCCATCCGCAACAGGAGGGCCGAGTGAGCAACTGTGATGGTGCGCACGCAGCTGACAGCGCATTACAAAAGGCATTTATATATTAGAGCAAGATATATTGCCCCAGCTCACATGGATATATTATCCAAGCTCACATGGATATATTGCCCCAGCTCACATGGATATATTGCCCCAGGCCAGCTCACATGGATATATTGCCCCAGGCCAGCTCACATGGATATATTGCCCCAGGCCAGCTCACATGAATATATTGCCCCAGGCCAGCTCACATGGATATATTGCCCCAGCTCACCTGGATATATTGCCCCAGCTCACCTGGATATATTGCCCCAGCTCACCTGGATATATTGCCCCAGCTCACATGGAAATATTGTCCCAGCTCACATGGAAATATTGCCCCAGCTCACATGGAAATATTGCCCCAGCTCACCTGGATATATTCCCCCAGGCCAGCTCACATGGATATATTGCCCCAGGTCAGCTCACATGTATATATTGCCCCAGCTCAGCTCACATGTATATATTGCCCCAGCTCACATGGATATATTGCCTCAGCTCACATGGATATATTGCCCCAGCTCACCTGGATATATTGCCCCAGGCCAGCTCACCTGGATATATCGCCCCAGGCCAGCTCACCTGGATATATTGCCTCAGCTCACCTGGATATATTGCCCCAGCTCACATGGAAATATTGCCCCAGCTCACATGGAAATATTGCCCCAGCTCACATGGAAATATTGCCCCAGCTCACCTGGATATTTTGCCCCAGCTCGCACATAGATATATTGCCCAAGATCACATGGATATATTGCCCCAGCTCACATGGATATATTGCCCCAGCTCACCTGGATATATTGCCGCAGCTCACCTGGATATATTGCCGCAGCTCACCTGGATATATTGCCCCAGCTCACCTGGATATATTGCCCCAGCTCACCTGGATATATTGCCAGCTGCCGCGCGCTTTACCTCCTCCTTCGAGTGGCCGCCAGCATAAACTCTGCCGCTCACTCGCCTGGGTGGGATTTATCCGCCACCCAGCCGCGATCTCGCGAGATCGCGGCTGGCTGGTGGATAGATCCCACCCAGGCGAGTGAGCGGCAGAGTTTATGTTGGCGGCCGCTCAAAGGAGAATAGTAACGCGGCCGCTGGCAATATTTTCTGGGGGGGGCCGCGGCGGTTGGATGCGTGCGCACCCAGCATTTGAAGATGGTGGCGTGGTGACGGACACGCCGCCGTCTTATTGTTTTATAGAATAGATTGGATAAAAGCGGAAATATTTTTAACATTGAAGCCTATGGGATTCTCCTGAATAAACCTGCCGTATGAAAACAGCGAACAGCAGGGCATTTCGGCAACTTTTCTCTGCAGTTCGGTGTTCTCTGAATAGATTAACCATTGCTTCTCTATGGGGGATTTCACTGGCTTTGAACAGCACCATTCTTGCTGGAAATTCGCCAAAATTTGGTGAACTGCCTACTCTCTGAATAGCTGAATGAACGAAATGTCACCGTACGGGGAAATTCCCTGTTCAGTGCCATTTCAGGGCCAGATCGGCTCTTTGTGAATAACCCCTTGTATGTTTAAATGTCCTCATTTGTTTAAAGAAAGTAAAGAAACCACGATTTGGAACACATCGTTCATAAAACGAGAGCATTGGAACAGAAGCCGCTAATGTAAAAGTAATTTGCATTGATATCTATGCCAACCATAGGGTGCTGATTAAAAATTGAATAGCTTTAATCATTAATAAGTTAGTGCAGGTTTTCTAAACACTATAAGTCTTAATTTCAGTTACCAAATAATCAGCTTAAAAGCATAAATAATTCAATATACTCCAAGGCGGCAGCATGCCGTGAGCATGTACCAGGTCCAATTGTTATTCAATGTCACCTATAACACTAATCAACTTAGAAGACGATTCCTCAAGCTAAAGTAGTTAGTAAAGTCTGCAGTTTTTTCATGTAATTGACTCATACCTTTATCTTAAATTCCTAAATTTAAATCTGCAAATAGTTGTGTGCCTAAAAAAAAAAAAAAACAATTATAAAGCCAACAATGCCACTGTCCTAATTCACCATCTCATTTCTCATGCCGGGTTTTTTCATACGAGTTTTTTTTTCAGCTGTTTTGCAGCAGATGGTCGGCTTTTATCAGATGCGTGGTGTGTTTTTTCGGCGGCGGTTTTTCCGATTGAGGCGGCGGTTTTGTGGCGAATTTTCGGATGCGGTCGGCGGCTTTTCTCTGCACATCAGGAACCCTGCGGTGAAGTGGAGGGGAACGAGAGAGCACCGAAAGGTCGGTGACATTTCGGTGCTCTCTGAATAACCCTGTAATTTAACACCAACCTTGGAATTGGGCCCATTGTCTTTTCTTTGTCTGTCTGTTTAATTATGCATTTTTTTTGTAAAAAGCCTTAGGATTCAATAGCTTTATAGAAATAAAATATATAAACAATACAATTTTTCAGTAATCTTCAAACAAAAACACCAAGACGTCATTAAATCAAGAAAATGTAATATTATTCTTGCTGCTTTCAAACCAGAGGTCAAAATCGTATTTTAGCTAGGTTTTATTGAATGTCGAGATTTGATGTAATTATAGCTCTCTGAGTGAGTGATGATGCTTGAGTTACATGTTCTGATTGCAAAGTGAGACGCTACCTGGAGTTTGTTCCTGGCTGATTAGTAAGTGGTTCTCGCGTTTAAAGATCACATTGTTATAAAAAGGCAAAACAAAACCTTTTATTTCCATTGAAACAAGGAATATTATTCCCTGTAAGGAATGATTCAGACTAGTGTGACACATTGAAGTGTTTTCATAAGGTGAAGCTAATAAAAGAGCTATTGGAAGACCACGTTCTATATTCAGGGCTCGTCACTAAAAAATATTGAAAGCGACTTGAGAACAAATCTGTGAAAGTAAATATGAAGTTAAATATTTAACTTAAATTCTACAAATTGTTCTCATCTTGGAGTAGCGATAACATCACTGCTCTATAACTGTGGAGACCCAGGTTTGAATCCCGGTCAGAGCACCTCTACAGTAACTGTTCTTGGGCAAGACACCTAACGGTACATACTTGCCACCCACACAATATCAGCTGTGGAGTCCAGTGGTGACGTCTCTACCCTTCAACTATAGAGAAGCAAGCCAAAATCCCATTCAGCACATCACTCCAATACAACTGTGGAGAAGTCTGAACTTTACAAGAAGTGGGTTCAACTTAACCACCAGGTTGCTGCTCTACAATCATGAGACGGCCCGATCCCACTCAGAAGACGCCACCAGCGAGTGTTTTTGGGTAAGATGCGTAACGATATGGATGCGCCTACCTCACAAAACATCTCATAGATTGTAAGTTCCCTTGGGGACAGGCAGTGGCGTAGCGTGGGTTGTCAGCGCCTGGGGCCAGCCAAGAATTGTGCGCCCCCCCAACCTGTGGACACGTTATCATGCCATGATTCCCTTCCACCATTAAGGCATTGAACCCCTTAACTGTGATACAACAACCACTCGGGATACTTGGTTCCAGCCAAACAACATGGTACTCTAGGATATAAACAGCCGCAGACTTGAAGTTGTGAAAATGAAAGGTCTTTTTATTCCAACATAAACAAACACCACACTTGCCTTTGAATCACTATTGCAGGTGATTAAACCAAAAACTACAAATGAAAACTAGGGATGCACCGATACCACTTTTTTTTTAACACTGAGTACGAGTACCGATATTTTTTAAAAGTACTCACCGATACCGAGTACCGCTACTTTTATTTTATGTCATGTGAACGCTTTCCAATAAGAACAGACCGCATATAAAAATGCCCCCAGCTCACAAGTATATATCCCCCCAGATACATATACACAGAATGTCCCCAGCTCACATGGATATATTGCCCCAGCTCTCACATGGATATTGCCCCAGCTCTCACATGGATATTGCCCCAGCTCTGGATGCCAGCAGGGGTTGGGGGCCAGATGCCATGCAGCGGGTGTGCCACTGGCCGGTCCTGAACAGCGTTGAGAGTCCGTGTTGAAGGGGAGGTGGCTGCGTGCGTGCGCAGGTCACGCGGTCCGGCCAGTCAGGTGGTACAGAGACTCAGTACCACCTGACCAGCCGGACCGCGTGACCTGCGCCCCGCACGCAGCCGCCTCCCCTTCAACACGGACTCATGCTGTGCAGGACTGGGCACTCCTGCTGCACAGCATCTGGGCCCCCTCAACCCGCGGGCCCTTGGGCGGCGCCCGAGGGCCCGGTGGGTCAGTCCAGGCCTGAACTTTTAGGGGCGCAAATTTCTTTTGAAATTATGCACCCCTAAGAAAACTTTGCACGGGGCCACCACCGCCCAGCCCCCCCCCACGCTACGCCACTGGGGACAGGGTCCCACTATATAAGTTCATCATCCATGTGTGATATTCCAATGTATCAACTCCTTGTACACTAAGCTTGTAAAGCGCTGCGGAATTTGTGGTGCTATATAAAGAATAATAATAAAAATAATAATCCATGATTTTAGTGAAAAGACCCCAATGGTAACTATGGTAGCGAATAGTGCCTTGGTATCTTTGTACTGGCTGCCCTTTCTGGGCGACAGCAGACTGATTTGCATATAGTTCAGTTTGTCTGTAATGGCACCAATGAGCTAAAACCTCGTGAGACCTGAGTGGGGACCCACCATATGGCAGGCCACTAGTCCTGCCGCCTGGTCTCAGGGATCTTCACAAACTGTCAGGTTTTCCCAAGGTTAGCAAGAGGGGAAATCCGGTGGATGAGAGCTGGAGATATTGAGAGAAACAAACAAGGAATCCAGGTGCAATTAGAATTGAGCATGGTCAAAATACAGGCCAAGATCAAGGGCATGTGGCAACAAGGGCAGTCGAGGTTGTTGCAATATATATTGGGTCTAATCACAAGAAGGAAGGTGCAGGAAAGGATAAGGAAAACACTTTTGAAACTGCACATAGAAAGGAGATGTGGGCTTTGGCGATATGAAAATAACCATGATAACCAGGAAGATAGTGTATCTTTTGCCTTTAATGTCTGAATCTCTGGGATGGATGAAATTTGCTCCTGTTTCAACTAAAAGGGAGATGAGGCTAAAGGGGTTATTCACAAAGCACTGAAGCTTCAACAAAATTTTGATGCATTGCACTTTGGCGATACCATTTCGCCGAAATGGAGTGCTCCTATTCTCCAAATAGGTGTTTAATTAATTTAATACATTTTTATTGGCTTAAACAATAAAAATGCTTGTTACAGAATTTAAAAGAAAAACACCTTTAAAAAAATGGGAAACAAAAATTTCTTTAAAAAAAACCAAAAATTCAAAAAGGTATACTAAAAAGTAAATAAAAATATTTATTTTTTTCATTTTCAGCAAAAAGTGATTTTTTTAAAAATATATATATTTTTTACATTGAAACCTATGGGATTCGCCTGTTTAAACCTGTTGAAATGAATCACTGAAAATCAGGGCATTTCACTGACATTTTGGTTCAGTTTGGTGTTCTCTGAATAGATTAATAGAACAAAGGATATTGATTGACTGAGCTAGTAAGTAAAATGCAACTTTTATGGGAAACTGAAAACCAGAACAACATAATGACAAACCAAGGAAAGGATAAAAAGTCTCTGTGGCTCCAGTCAGCGTAATAAATGCCACATCGGGTGCTAGGTGCACCTAGATAAGTCTCTCATATGGGATACAAACAGACAACCTAAATTCTGTCAACTCCTATCAAAGTGAAGAAACGGGCCTTCGTGGGTCCGCACAATAGGACAGACAGAAGCGGCTATAGAGAGAGCTGCAATAGGACGAGTGGCAAGTGAAATTGCAGTAGGTAAAGAAAAGGTTGAGGCCCTTATATATATATATATATGCTTTTACATATAAAACAAGCAATGCCACTGCACTAACTTAAAGGGATACTCTAGGCAACATGACCACCTAAGCTTTTTTAGGTGGTCATGATGCCCTGAGTATGCCGCCCTCTGTCCCCCCCTCCCTCCGCTCAGCCGATCAGCTGAAAAATCTGAAAACAGCTGAGAGAGGCGGAGGACTTTACTCCGCCCTCCCAGCTGTCAGTCAGCAGAGCGGGATTCAGATTTCCCACTTCTGCCGACTATTGCCGAGTAGAAGATGTCATCGCGCTTTCAGCGCGATGACGTCTCCAACTCGCCGCAGTAGCTGGCGGCAGCCTGAGGATTAGTGTTGCGCACATCCTCTTGCGCGTGTAGCGCTGTGGTAAAATCTTGCTGTGGCAGTACCTATTTTTGGCCACAAGATGGAGACTATCGCGATCAGAGATACTGGACATTGGGACTACAATGCCCGGCATGCTTTGCAAGAAGACAGGAAGTGGGTGGGGACTGGACACTCACATCCTCTGCCTCGTGGAGAAAGTTCCAGAGCGCGCCAGGGAAAGAGAGAAAGCAGATGCACCGAGGAGATCGCGGGAGAATCTAGGCCCAAAGCCCGAGGGTGACCTGTTGTTCCGGTTTTGGGGTCACCTAGCCTGAGGAGAAGGAGACTCGCCCAGCGCCCAGACACTGCTGCAGACCGGCGGAATCGAGCGGAGAGCAGGCGGTGAGCTGGACAAGCGGCGTAAAGCTAGACAACGGATCCGGCCGCTAGTATCCCCAGTCAAAATCCGGAGGAGAGACGTCCTGGGTCAGCGGAGCCTAAAGAAATCATCGGATGGGGGAGAGGCCTCCAAGGCTGTTGTATGATTAAAGGACGCTCTGCTGTTTTCTCTTTCAAGTCCACAGGGCCCAAACTGACTAGTCGAAGACCTTTCTTTATTAAACTCACTGGCCAGTTGAACAGTACCCGGGTACCACACACACACACAGATACACTTTTCACATTCTGGGATTTAACCTGTGCAGGACTCATTTCCTTCTACGAATCGGAACAAGGGGTTAAAAGATAAATATACGTTCCGAATATATTTTTCCTCTTTTTCCGCTGCGCGTTTACCATAATACGAAGGGATTGTATGTTTGGGTTTTTTGCTACGTGTCCCCTTTTCTGAACTATCGGGAAATTGCATTGCTTTTATGTTCGGTTGCGAATATTTTATTTTCCGAAATACGAAGCCTCGTGTTTCGTTTCTTTTCCGCTACGCGTTTTACCGTGATACGAAAATACTGTAATAATACTTGTGAATACCGTATTTCAACATCTGCTCAAATATTTTAGTAAACTATATAAATGATAAAAACTCACAACTGTCTTGGAGTATATTTATTCCCTAGTGCGGGGAGACTGACCCGTGGTTCATTTTCAGCGGCTCCTTCGGGAGTGAGCGCTACACGCGCAACACTAATCCTCAGCAGATGGAGCCGGGAGGAAGCCTGCCGATTGGCTGGCTTACGTGAGAGGCACGCATGCGCGCTTCTCACGTAAACCATAAGCCAAGTGAAAGCAAGAAGGACGGGAGCGGAAGAGGAGGGAGGGGAGTATAAAAAAAAAAAAAAAAAAAAGACGCCGTTGGAAACAAGTGGATTTTAGGGTAACTGTAAAGTATTACAGTTAAAAAATAAATAAAATACCTGCCTAGTTAGTGAGGGAATAGGGATAGTTTAATGTAAAAAAACAGGGGGGATTTTTGATTAGAGTGTTCCTTTAACTAAGATAACAGATTCTGACCCTTCTTTTGATTTGACGCAGAGAGAAACTTTTTCAGTTTTTAATTTTTATTTTTTTTATTTTGCCCCAAAACGAAAATTCAAATTCGCTACCAGCTTACAGCCAACCAACCCCAAGATTAACACCAAGCTACAGAGACTAAAAAAATATTAAAATAAAAAACACAACCTGCATGGGAGTAAGCACTCCATCACTTGACGCGTTTCGCCATAAACACTGGCGTCCCCAGGAGCATGCAGGAAGTAATGCTCAGTCTGACAGCATAACAAGAAATAAGCAGCTTATTTGTGTCGAGTGATGGAGTGCTTACTCCCATGCAGATTGTGTTTTTGATTTTAATATTCTTTTAGTCTCTGTAGCCTGGTGTTAATCTGGGGGTGGGTTGGCTGTAAGCTGGTAGCGAATTTTAATTTTCGTTTGGGGCAAAATAAAAAAAATTAAATTTTAAAAAAACTGAAAAGTTTCTCTCTGCGTCAAATCAAAAGAAGGGTAAGAATCTGTTTCCTTAGTTAAATTAGTGCAGTGGCATTGCTTGTTTTATATGTAAAAGCATATATTGTCTCTGCCATAGAACAGAGAAAAAAATACATTTTGCATTTACCTCTTTTAAAATTTTTATTTTTACACATTACATGGTTATGTTTGGTATCATTGTAAAGACCAGACTCTGACCTTTCCCATGACACCTCACTTAACCTTGTGCGGTGTACAGGGCCGACATCTGGGCATTGCAGCCATTGCTGGAGTCAAGGGCCTGGGCCCGCAGGGGGGCCCCATAAAATGAAGGAAAAAACGTCCTCTTATCATGCCTGCCAATGCCCACAGGTCACATCTATCATGCAGAGCCCGGGATCCCCTCCCGGAGTCAAAATGCAGGGCCTCCCAGGCCCCGTATGAGTAAGCCTTGCCCCCTAGCCTGTCACTTCCATAGCCAGGGCATGCTGGGAGAGAGGGGAGGCAGAGGTAAGGGCAGGGGCCTACCTAGGGGGTGGGGGCGGGCCGCACCGAGTGACACCACTCTCTAGGGTTACACCCTTAAAAAATTTTTTTTTTTTTTTAACTTTTGCAAAGCATTTTACCAGGAAGGATACATTGAGATTTCAAAAATTTAGGGTGACACCCTAAAAAAAAAAAAGTGGGGGCGGGCCGCACCGGGTGACACCACCCCCTAGGGTTACACCCTAAAAAAAATTCATTTTTATTTTATTTTTGCAAAGTATTTTCCCAGGAGGGATACATTGAGATTTCACTAGTTTTCAAGTATGTCTTGGGTAGGCAAGGCCTAGGCTGGCACTTTCCAGGGGGCGGCAAAAAACCCACCACTAAATGGGTTACTCACAGAGCACTGAAATGATGCCAACATTTTGATGTTCTGTTGTTCCCTGCACTTCAGGGAATCAAATTTCCCCACCCTGCAGTGAATTCACCATTCACCGCAGGGTCCCCAAAGTGCAGGGAGTCGACCTACTTAACGAAAATGTCGGGAATTTACATATAAGGTCCTATGATTGATAATAAAAAGGTCTCTTACAGAAAAAAGAAAAAACACTATAGGATGGATATGTTGTGAGTTTGTGAAATCACTTAAAAATAACAATTATCCAAAAAGAATCTACACTCGCCACTTATTGCAAAGCACAGAGGACGCATGAATGATCCACCATCGGCAGATTCGTAATATATCATTATTATATGTATATGTCATGTCCTGCCAGAATGCTATAACTAAAAATATTTTTGAAAACATTAAAAAAAGTGCATATGATTTATTTAAATTATTTTTTTACATTTTAAAGTTGTGGGGGGGTGCCAAATATAGGATCCGCCCCGGGTGCCAAAAGTTCTAGGTTGCCCCTGGGTAAGGGAGAATGCTGTGGGAGGGAGGGTGAAATCAGGCAGGATCAGGCCCGCCCCTTTACCATCCCACCATGGAAATTTCAACCCCCTACAACCCTGCACTAGCGTCTGCATGGCTCAGCCTTCACATGGACCCTGAGCCAATCCTTCTGTCATATAACCCCCTGCATCCCTGGATTGCTGTCTGCACTCTGTAGTGTAGGGAATACCACCCTCCACAAGAGGAGGATGGCTCAAACAGGACACCTTTTGAGTTCTGGCAGCCCGGCAGGGATGCAGGGGTTAAATGAAAAAGATGCTCAGGGCCCATGTGAAGGCTGGTGAGCCCTAGCGGTACACAGCACTACAGGGATGCTGGGGTTAAATGAAAGTTGAGAGATGGCTCAGGGTCCATTTAACCCTTTGCATCTGTGCTCTGCTAGTTAAGCTGTGCTTTCACTTTGCGCTCCCCATGTTAGATATAGGGAGCGCAAAGTACAGTAAACTCGCGCAACAAATCGCTAACTAAAGAGCGCTAATGGGTTTTTTAACCTGTTAGAATTTCAAAGGCAATCTGGCCACAGGACTATGACCTCCTTTATGCTAGCGCTAACGCTGACGCTAGTGTTAGCTTCAAGGAGGTGATAGAGCCCGAAGTGGGCTGGATACCTCTGACCTACGCAGCCACCCTGCATAGATGGTAACTCTCATATCGCCCCTTTGCAATCTGTAATGAATGCAGGGGCCAGGCTTATTTTTCTCACTAAACGCACCTTGCCTACCTCCCCACTCTGCCAGTCCCTCCATTGGCTTCCTGTACGTTTCAAGATACAGTTTAAAATACTGATGCTCACCTTCAAATCACTCAATAACTCAACCCCCCCTACATGTCTTCGTTACTCCGCAAGCACGTTCCATCTAGACAACTCCGTTCAGCAGGTGATCTCCACCTGTCATCGGTCTACACACACACGGCCAACTCTCGCCTCCAAGACTTCTCAAGGGCAGCACCAGTCCTGTGGAATGACTTGCCTTGCCTATCAAACTCTCCCCTGACCTTCAGGCCTTCAAGAAATCCCTCAAAACCCATCTCTTCAGATTAGCGTACCGCATCAATGATGCAACTCATCCCTCTGCTCACCTATTCACACTTGATTGAAGCCGCTTCTATTGCCCCACCATTCCCAAACCACTGGCACTAATGATCTTGCTATCTAGTGCAATTCATAGAAACATAGAAAAATGTCAGCAGATAAGAACCTTTCGGCCCATCTAGTCTGCCAAATTACATGGATACTTAACCTGGGTTTATCTTTTGTTTAGGATAGCCTTATGCCGATCCCATGCTTGCTTAAATTCAATTACTGTTTTGGCCTCTACCACTTCAACTGGAAGACTGTTCCATGTATCCACCACCCTCTCAGTAAAATAATGCTTTCTGATGTTACTTTTAAACCTTTGCCCCTCTAATCTAAGACTATGTCCTCTTGTTTTGCTACTTTGTTTCCTTTTAAATATACTCCCTTCCTCTACCTTGTGGATTCCCTTTATGTATTTAAATGTTTCTATCATATCTCCTCTGTCTCGTCTTTTTTCCAAGCTGTACATGTTAAGATCATTAAGCCTTTCCTGGTAACTTTTCTCCTTCAAGCCGTACACCATTTTAGTAGCCCTTCTCTGAACTCTCTCTAAGATGTCTATATCCTTCTGGAGATACGGTCTCCAGTACTGCACACAGTACTCCAAGTGAGGTCTCACCAGTGCTCTGTACAGTGGCATGAGCACTTCCCTTTTCCTACTGCTAATACCTCTCCCTACACAACCAAGCATTCTGCTAGCATTTCCTGCTGCTCTATTACATTGACTACTTACCTTTAGATCCTCTGAAATAATAACCCCTAAATCAATTTCCTCAGATGTTGAGGTTAGGACTGTATCAAATATTCTATATTCAGCCCTTGGGTTTTTACGTCCCAGGTGCATTATCTTGCACTTATCCACGTTAAAACTCAATTGCCACAGCTCCGACCATTTTTTTAGTTTACCTAAATCATTTGTCATTTGGCTGATCCCTCCAGGAACGTCAACCCTGTTGCAAATCTTTGTGTCATCAGCAAAAAGACATACTTTTCCATTAATACCTTCTGCAATATCACTAATAAAAATATTAAATAGAATGGGTCCAAGTACTGACCCCTGAGGTACCCCACTGGTAACAAGACCTTGCGCCGAATAAACTCCATTTACCACAACCCTCTGTTGCCTGCCACTCAGCCACTGCCTAATCCATTCAACAATATTGGAATCCAAGCTCAAAGATTGCAATTTATTGATAAGCCTTCTATGCGGAACAGTATCAAAAGCCCTACTGAAATCTAAATAAGCAATGTCTACTGCACCACCTGTGTCTATTATTTTTGTTACCCAATAAAAAAAAATCAATAAGATTAGTTTGGCATGATCTCCCTGAGGTAAACCCATGTTGTTTCTGATCCTGTAATCTATGTGGTTTTAGATGTTCAACAATCCTTTCCTTTAACATGGTTTCCATTAATTTCCCCACTACTGACGTAAGACTAACTGGCCTATAGTTCCCAGATTCCTCCCTACTACCCTTCTTGTGAATGGGCACAACATTTGCTAATTTCCAGTCTTCTGGGACGACTCCCGTTAACAGATTTATTTAACCAATCCTTGCTAACGGTTTTGCTATTACATCACTTTTAATAATTTAGGGTGGATCCCATCAGGCCCCATTGATTTGTCTTTACTTTAGACAGCTGCTGTAGAACCTCCTCCTCTGTAAACTGATATGTAATTGTCTCGTTAGTGTTTCCTCCTAACTGAGGTCCTTTCCTTCCTTTTCTTCTGCAAAGACTGAACAAAAATATTCATTGAGGCAGTCAGCGAGACTTTTATCCTCTTCTACATACCTTCCTTCCTTTGTTTTTATCTAACTAATCCTTGTTTTACTTTTCTTTTCTCGTTTATGTATCTAAAAAATGTTTTGTCCCCTTTTTTACTGACTGAGCTATTTTCTCTTCTGCGTGTGCTTTGGAAGCCCTTATAAATTGCTTTGCCTCTTTCTGCCTAATCTTATAGGTTTGCCTATCTTCTTCACTCTGAGTTGTTTTATAATTATTGAATGCTGTCTTTTTGTTCTTCACTATTTTGGCCACTTCTGCAGAGTACCACAGTGGTTTCTTCCCTTTTTTGTTTTTGCTAACAAGTCGAATGCAATTGCCTGTGGCCTTCAATAATGCTTCCTTTAAATAATCCCATTTCTCCTGGACTCCCTTTAAACTCCTCCAGTCTGATAATGACTCCTTCACACAAAGTCTCATTTTAGAAAAATCTGTTTTTTTAAAGTCTAAAACTTTTGTTTTTGTGTGGTGCGGCTCCATCCCTGTTCTTATATTAAACCATACTGACTGGTGATCACTAGATCCAAATTTTCACCTACAACAACGTCCGATACCAAACCTCCATTTGTGAGATTAAAATCCAATATGGCCTCTTTACGGGTCGGCTCCTCAACTACTTGTGTTAGAGATAATCCCAGTAGGGAGTTTAGAATATTTGTACTCCTGGTGCACCCAGCTGTTTTGGTTTTCCAGTTCACATCAGGAAGATTAAAGTCCCCCATGATAATAACTTCCCCCTTCATTGCCATTTTGGCTATTTCCTCAAGCAGCAGATTATCTAGCTCTTCTACTTGTCCAGGGGGTCTATAGATCACACCTACACGAGCTACTGTATGATTGCCAAATGTTAGCGTAACCCAAACTGACTCTATGTTCACCTCACTCACTTTTATTTGGTTCGTTTTTATGTTGTTTTTCACATACAGGGCCACTCCTCCTCCTTTCCTACCTTCTCTGTCTTTTCTATATAAAGAGTACCCCGGTATTGTTATGTCCCAGTTATTTTTCTCACTGAACCATGTCTCAGTAACCGCCACTAAATCTACTTTTTCAGCTGCAATCATTGCCTCCAGTTCATGGATTTTATTGACTAAACTGCGAGCATTTATAGACACGACTCTGAGCTTGTCATTTTTTTCCCCGCATGTTGCTTGCACCCTCCGATTTAGTTTTGGGGGACAATCAGGCAGATTGTATTTTACCCTTTTGTCCCCCCCTCCTAGTTTAAATATTTCTTTGCCAAACCTTTGAACTTCTCACTGAGAACATATGTTCCCCTATGAGTAAGATGCAAACCATCTTTTTTATACAGTTCCTTTCTGCTCCAATTAGAGCTATCATGGGACACAAAGCCAAATCCTTGCTCTCGACACCATTCCCGAAGCCACAAATTAAATTCCCTATTGCGCATCTGCCTATCCTGAATGTTATGCACAGGCAAAACTTCGGAGAATGACACAGTGGACGCAATCTGCTGTATTTCACCTCCAAGAACACAAAAATCTTCCTTAATCTCAGAAACCTCATTGCTAGCCAAGTCATTTGTCCCTAGATGGACTAGAACATCCACTTCCCCTTGCGGCTTTGCTTGTTTGACAATATTGAGAATACGTCTCTTGTCTCTATGAGAGTAGCCCCAGGAAGACATCTCACCAAACCACTACTCTCCAGCTTAACACCTCTTATGATAGAATCACCCAGCAACAATTGCCTTCTATCATGTCCCACCTTTTCCTTATTGTTCTTGGTTGCAGTCCTGCATACCTTAGGCATAGGGGATGGTGGTTCCTCAACTATGGTGTCTGAGCCTACTTCTGTCTCACCACTACACTCTGAAAGTGCCTCAAAAGAATTAAGAAGAGCCACAGACTGTGGGACATGCCTTCTATCCACAACTCTAAGTCTACCAGATCCTACAGTAGTCCATCTGCCACTCCTAGGAGGCCACTGTGGCAGTGGCTTTGTAACAGTCATAGCCATAGCCGGAGTTTGTGTAACAGATAATTTACAAATCTCAGACTTCAAACAGGCAATTTCCTGCTGCAATAAAGAGAGCTGCCTACATATCAGGCACACTCCAAACCTCCAAAAATTGGATCTAAAAACAAATGCATGACAGCTCTTACACTGGACCAAGCCTGCCATTATAAAAGAATGGATTTAAACCAACAAATCTTACCTTTTTGTAGGTTTTCTACCTCCTGTCTAACCTCAGACTACCTCCAGAGTATCTCCAGAAGATCTCCTCTAAGTGCTCACTTTGACGACTTCACTTAGAAGGCTTCCCAAGCTCAAATTAGACCAAGCTAATATTCCACAAGTTTTATATAGTCACCTAAGAACACCTCCCCCAGCAAGGAGTGGACAAGTTTAACCACTTTAGCAAATAGCACGCAATTGATTCCAATTGTATGCTAATCAGTAAGAGGAATGAGTCACCAGCCTAACCTAATTTACACACCAGACCTAACTTAAAACCTTAAGATGAATAGAAAAAGATCTGTTTGAAACAAAAATCAAAATCACTCACCAGAATATCTCTAAGTGCTCACTTTGAAGACTTCACTTAGAAGGCTTCCCAAGCTCAATTCCTCTTGTCTTCCTCAACCCCAATCCCTCTAGACTGTAAGCTCCTATGAGCAGGGCCTTCTACACCTCTTGTGTCCATCATATGTCCGTTTATATGTATTTTGTTCCCTTTGGTTATTGTAAAGCGCTGCGGAAACTGTTGGCGCTATATAAATGACGACAATAATAATAATCTGCCTGTCAGTCTACTACAGTAAGGAATAAATTGAGACTATTCCCAAATATTTCTTCCTGTATAATTCAATAAAAGTGTTTTTCCAAAAATCACTGGTTACTGACAGTGGTTTTCTGGAAAATCACTTGATAGAGAAGGGGATAATGACCTGACCTTTTTCTCCTTTTTTTAATGATCTTATCAAACAAGTCAATGCAAACTAGTACAAGCAGAAATCGAACAGGTTCCAAGTAGACTTCCATGTTATCTTTAACCTTGGTGACTCTCTGATTAGGTTTACGTTTTTCTTTTTATTAATTGACAGTCCATTATGTTTCTTTTTATCAGCCAATATTGGCGATTACTTGACAAATTACTTCCGACAAATAAGATAAGGGTTTTGATTAATTTCACAAGTGTGATCTAGGAAACGGCTCGATATTCGCAATTCACAGGATAATTATAAACGTCAGCGCACGATTTAGCATTTTCAAAGCACCTGAAATAAAAAGACTCGCTAATTAAACAAGGGTAAAAGTTCTGCGTCTAAGGGTCACTAGCACAGACACATGATAGATGATAAATTAATGTAAATCCAAGAAGACGTACCTGTAATTATAGAATAAATTACCCCAATCTAAAAAAACCTTTAGGACTGTTTTACATTAGAATTGATTGTGATTAGCTATTAATGTGAATTTTTGAAATAACCACCCTTCAGATAAAATTATTTAATCAGTATGCAAGCTTTAAGAGGGTCTAGAAAAAAACACGAATTCTTTCTGCTCTCATTGCTGTTTGATAATGAAATATAATTACACATTAATATACAATTATATTAATCAAAACAATTAACTAATCAAGTCTGTTTGGCTGAAGACACCTCACTTTATAATGTATGAGCAATTCTTCAATTTAGATAATGATGTTTTTAAAAATAATTCTTCTGACACGCGGAGGTATTTTGTAGCCGATGAGTTTAACTTCATATAAAAGGTTAAATATGATGGAGGAAAGCCAACAGCTGATTGAAATGTTGAATGACATGTGTGCAGTATTTTTGCAACCACATTTACTAATATATAAAATACTGCCTGACGAAAAAAAAGTCACACATTCTAATATTTCATTGGAACGCCTTTTGCTTTGATTATGGATTTCCATCCAGAGTCACATTAATTTGTGGCCAAGATCTTGTATTGATGATGGGAGAGTCAGACACTGCGTAAAGTTTTCTCCAGCACATTATCCCAAAGATTCTCAGTGGGGTTAAGGTCTGGACTGTACGGTGGCCAATCAATGTGTGAAAATGATGTCTCATGATCCTTGAACCACTCTTGCACAATTTGAGCCCAATGAATCCTGGCATTACCATCTTGGAATATGCCCGCTGTGCCATCAGTGAAGAAAAAAACCAATTTATGGAAAAACCTGCTCATTCAGTATATTCAGGGAGTCACATGACCTCATTTTTTGGGCACAGGAATTTGCTAAACATAGAACTGACCTAAACCTAGACCTGACCAGATCATAACAGGTTTGTACGGGAGGTGGTGACTTTTTTTGCTGGCCAGGCAGTGTTTATCTGAAATAGATATAAATAATTACGGACTCCTTCGTGTTGTAAATCAAAAAGATGATTTTAATCCACAGTGAGCAAAGGACAACGTTTCTACACAATGGTCTTTGTCAAGTCTTGTAGACATGACAAAGACCATTTGTGTTGAAACATTCTCCTTTGCTCACTGTGGAATAAAATCTTTTTGATTTAGGCTGCGGTCAGACGAGCGTAGTGTTCACGTCCGTGATTGCGCCTAAAAGTACGTCCGTGATAGCATGACAGGAAGCCCATCGGAGCCCGATACACGAAGTACGTCCGCACTGTACTGCGGACGCACAACGGCCGTGGCCCACGGACGCAAGGCAGGCAAGAACGTAGAACCCCTAGAACGGCCGCACAGAATGCACTACGGCCGGCTAGCGGCATGTGTACGTGAGGTGGAGACGTCAGACGCACCTGTTCTGCGGCCTACATCACGTCCAGACTCCAGAACATTCCTGGCGTGGCTGGAGTACTTTCTAGGGACCGGAGAATTGATCCTGGACACTCTACGCTGCCACTGAAATGGACGTGGAGAGGCTGATAACCGAGGTGGGGGAGCACCCCGAATTGTGGGACACTGCGAGCAACCTGTACAAGGACAAAATAAGCAAGGCCAACGCATGGGCAGATGTCACAAGAGCGGTGTACCCTGCATACGACACATGGTCTGCGCAAGAACAGAAGATACAGAGTGAGTACATGATTATTTTATTCATAATCAAATGCACATTATTAATCCAAACAAAAAGTAAATGTCAAACAAATTCATGAAGCTGACATGTCAAATGCGACCCATCTGCCAGGGCACCTGTCCTGCTTCGCTACTGAAAAAGTTTGCCAGTGCATCACGATGCCTGTTGCTGTGTCGATTCACAGGCATAACATCATCATTAATAAATTCCTCCAAACCACAAACAGTCAAGGAGTCATCAAAATTAACACCATCCCGCGCACGAACAAAATTATGCAACACACAACAACACTTGACTATATCGACCGAAAAATCTATGTGCACATCTAGCGGCCTATGGAAAATCCTCCACTTGTTGCTCAGTATGCCGAACGTACACTCGACATACCGTCTCGCACGCGACAGCCTATAGTTGAACACGCGCTTTTTGACAGTCAGGTGTGTCCCAGAGTATGGCCGCAGGAGATGGGTGGAAAGTCCGAAAGCCTCATCCCCTACAAAGGCGTAGGGGACGCGGACATCTGTGCCAGGCAAAGGTGCGGGTCCGGGGATGTGCAGTGTCCCACTTCCTATTGCATTCCACAGTGTGGAGTTCTTGAAGATTGTGGAGTCTGAATCTTTCCCGTATGACCCCACATCCACACAAACAAAATTATAGTTGGCATCTGCCACTGCCATTATGCCAATGGAAAAATAATGTTTATAATTGTGATACAGTGAGCCACTCTGCAGTGGCTTCACTATGCGCACATGTTTGCCATCCATGGCTCCCAGGCAATTTGGAAAGTTTGCTCGCTCCAAAAATGTTGCAGCAATTTGCGCCCATGCCGCATCTGTGGGTGTTGGCAAACATTCTTCCCTCATCGTGTCCCAAATTGTCTGGCACACCTTGCGGACGATCTCCCCAGCTGTAGATCTGCCAACGCGGAAATTATAATGCAGGTCCTGCAGACTGCATCCACTGGCAAGATACCTATCAAAAAAGGAGAAATGAATGTGTGTTATGATCAGATTCCGTGAGTCGCACCTAATATCATTCTTCTGTTTTGCAGCACATGAAGTCATCGCAAAATGGAGGACAGTCAGGGACAACTATACAAGGGTCCTCAAAAAGGATGCGGAAGCGGCACGCTCTGGATCAGCGGCGAGGAGGGGCAGCAGTTACATCTATGCTGAGCAGCTTTCATTCCTGCAACGAACCCTGGAACCAAGACCTATGGTGGGCAGCATGGATCTACCATCCACATCCAGGGCACAGCAACACGTGCAGCCATGTGCCACTGCCACCTGCTCACAAGAGACGGAAGAGGCCGGAGCAGACTCGCAGGAGGAGGAGGAGACCGCTGCCGAGGAGCTGCCTACTGCAAGGGCTGACACCACCAGGCCGGCGCAGAAAAGGAGAAGGGCACCGGCTGGTGCATTTGAGCGTGCCATGGTGACATTCATGGATGCTAACCATCCACCACCACCACCACCACCAACACCTCCACGCTGCAGGTTCTGGGATGACGATGACATGACATTCCATCATTCGTGTCTCCCCATGTTGCACCAGATGACCCTGGCTCAGAAGCTGGAGTACCGCAGAAGAACATTGGACACCATACACAGCATCCTGACCCAGCCTGCAGTACCACCTGTGCCTCCCAGGGCACAATATGCTGGTGATCATTACCGGCGTCCGGAGCCTCCACACCAACCCATGTCCCCTGGTGCCAGGTCACAACCACCCTATCAGCCTGCATACCAGAGTTACATGCCCGATCCCTATTATGAGGATGCTCCTCATTATGAGGATTTGTAGTTTGTTTCGTGCTCATGCACTTGTTTTATGCTCTGCATTGTTGTTTGCCACATGTTCGTGGACTCTTTATTTTATGTTTGATTTATGTGATGTTCAGCAACACATGGTATGTTAATGTCATTTTATTTTATTACCATTTCTTATGGATAAAAGATTTAAGTTGCTGTCACTGTTGTCTGTGTCATTCATTATTGAGTATGTGTGATATTATGCAATGTGTGTGGGTATGCTTGTGCAAATGGGCTGGTGGGCATATCACAAGATACCGAAAATGGGGGCTCTGGACTTCGAGCACATCTCTGCTGGCTGGCACCGACAATATGAATGCTGGTGTTTGCTGTTACTTACCGCAACGTGATGACCAGCATCTCCTCGGGTGGAATGGGGTCCCTCATATTGGTGTCCCTCTTCATCAACGGCTCACGTACCTTCGACAACAATTCGTCAAAGGAGGGGATGGACATCCGCAGGTAGTTGTAGGACTTCGTCGGGTCCCTCTCTCGCAGTGGCCTGTAGAGCGTGACAAAGTGGCCATGCGTGGGTCTGGCAGCGTTTATGGGATGAACCCATAATCGCCGTTTACGCTTGTTCTTCAGGTACAGGTACCCCGTTGCAGCAAAGACGAATACTTGCACTGCATCCATCTTTGGAAAATTCCACCTTCCCCAAAATGGCTTTTTATACCCCTTCCCTTGGTTTTTTCATCTGCAATAAATTTGGTTTCTCACATTTCACTTTTTATATTGATCCGTCACTAATCACGGACGTGATCACTGACGTGATCACGGACTGTGTGACCACTACTGCGTCTTCCGTACTGACGATGTCCGTACTGCACGGACGTACAGTCCGTAGAAATCACGCTCGTCTGACCCCAGCCTTACAACACGAAGGAGACGGTAATTATTTATTCTGAAGTTTCCTGGAATTGAAAGTGTGTCCACGCCGACTGGTGGAAGTGCTTCTGGGCGCAGCATATGGTTGTCTGTTTTATCTGAAATAAAAGCATGAATCCAAGTCATGGCAGATGGGTAACCCTATCAGTATTTAATGTCATTGAAAATGATTGAATTCTTATTAAAGTGTCAATGGATCACAAGTGAAACAGCTGATGGTGCTCTACAAAAATTATTATTAGAATTATACAATTACTACAGAGTCCCGCTGGTGCCATGTGAAGAAAATAAAAATTGCCCATGACTTTCTGAATCGCTCAGATGTTGTAATACAGCGACAGCACAATCTACGTACAACCTGTACATGAGGTATACTTCCCGTGTGCACAGGTTCTGCGGAAATGAGATGCATAAAATATATAATAATCAGAAACACGACATAACTATTTGTTGCACATGATTAGTGGGTATAGCTTTGGCCATGGTTACACCCATTACCTCCCTCAGTGCCGCCTCCATTTTTTCTATTTATTTTTGTCTTTTTAACCCCTCCACTACCGTGATTGTGTTTACGCATTCAGCAGCAGACACAGCAGCCCCATCTCATATTAATACAGACTGACCTTATGCTGAATCATTACAAAAGCATTTCATTTGCATTTGGGACCAGACTGGTCCCCAAAAAGTTAACACTTTGAGAATAACACTTGAGGTGCTAAAACACTGGGAAATATGGCGTGAAATGCTGAGAATCTGTGTCAAAAGATAGTTGATTCTGCATGGAGCCACAGCTGCAGGTAACCTTTAAGGCCAGCAGATGGCGATGTCTGCCTGTCAAATTGGATTACTACAGTGAGACACACATTGGGAATTTTCCCAATGATGTTTTACTGTATTATTAACCCTATAGTGACCAGGCGATTTTACCATTGTCTGTCCGAAAGTACCCACTGCTGTTTTTACATTCCTGTGTTTAGCTCTAATTTTCCTCTTACTCGTTTGTGGAACCCACACATATTATATACGGTTTTTCTCGCCATTAAATAGACTTTCTAAATAAAAACAATTCTGAAATATGATGAAAAAAAATAGAAAAAACACATTTTTCGAACTTTGACCACCAAAATCCACAACCACTAAAAAAGACCCTGGCTAAGTAGTTTCAAAATTTTGCCCTGAATTTAGAAATACCCATTGTTTACATGTTTTTGCTTTTTAACCTTTCATTGCTGAACCATTACACCTCTGTGTGCTGCGCTCATTATCACCATTTTATGTACATATTTAAATGTGATTTGAAGTCCTATTTTAAAAAAAACACATATTTTTAAATTTTTTATTTTCTTTTTATTTATTTATATTTACGCCTTTCCAATGATACCAAAAATGACCCTCTATTTGCCACCGATCGGGAGATAGGGAGGTCTTTTGGACCCCATATCTCCACTTGGCACCTAGGAGGCAAATTGCCCAACTGACGTCATTGTGCATATGGCGATGATGTCAGGGGGCAAGAGGGGAGGTCACGGAGGCTTGGCTGAAATCCAAGGACCGCTATCCAGAGTTGATTGGCCCTGAATGCGATCTGGCACCTAAGGGGTTAAAGAGAGGCACCGCCGGAAAGGGCAGACTGTGCCCTTTCGAACAGTGCCTCTTTTTTTTTCAACCTTTAGCCATTCACGAGGGAGAGAAATCCAAATAATCCCCTCTTTCAGGCTCTCCCCCGGCAAGCGCCGGGGGGAGGGTGCCTGAAACTGACGACATCACGCCTGGTGATGACATCAGTGCAACGGTCGGGGCCCATAAAACCGTTGGTCTGACTTCAAGAGAGTGAGTTGTTTAAAAAAAAAAAAATAGTTGGCTCCCGGCAGTGTGTTTTTGGAAAATCACTTGGTAGTGAAGGAGTTAACAGGCATCTCTAGAAGCCTCAATGAATAGAGAACATCTCCAAACTACCACTATAATGAAAAGTAAATGCAGTACATTGAAAGCCACTATTCTTAGAAAAACGCTAAATTATGAATTTTAGGTTTCTCCTATATGCTTTAAAAAGTAACACATGATGTACATTTATAGTAGCGATCCATGATATGTGACCTTTAGATTTTATTCTTACAAAACCCTTTTTCATATGAAAGTGAACTTTCTTAAACCTCTGTCTTACAAGGAATGAGCATTCGAGAAGAAATCAACAAAACCTCATGAGATGTCTGATCTTCAACCTCAACCCATATCAAGGTTTATTATTGATATAAAAAAGTAAAAGGTGGTAAGTCACAGTCATTGTTTTTAATGCATTCCATGCGCACATTGCATATATACATTTATTTAGGGAATCCAGAAAAATGCCTTCTGCATCTTTTTAATTTTCCATTTCCATAGGCATGGACGCAAGATGTTCGGGCGGTCTTGAGCGGTGTTCGCGGTCTGTTTGGTGGCTCCACATTCAGCGCACTGCGGGGACCCTGCCGCGACCCTGCCCTGACCCTGCCGTGAATACTGAATTCACCACAGGGTCGGCGAACTGGAATCGCCGAAACACCCCGAACAGGAAAGAACTTTCTGAATAACCCTCAGGGTCTATAATTATTTGTAGCATTGATAACATGGTGATTTTGATGTTGGTTTTTGAGTTTTCGGACCTTTCGGTATGTTGCCAGTTATCAGAGAGATGCCTGTGCTTGTGAAATTAAAGGGGATCAATAGTCAGTGTATAATAGAAGAGGAGACAATGCTGTACCGCTGTCGAATAATACATGGCAAAGTCTCTTTAAATGCTACGCAGCGTTTCACTTGATACATAGGGGCTCTTTTTTAATCAAGATATCTGAGAGCCTATTTTCAGGCTCCGAGCAACAGATCCCTAGACGTATACCCGTTAAAGTTTGTTTGACATTTTAGATGGGCTGAAAGTTGGAAGTAATTTAAAGCCATTCATCTCAGTCAACACCTAAAATTAAAGCTGAAATGGCTCATCCCGAGGGGAAATCAAGCTGTTTGCCAGCAGTCAAAGGAGTGTAATAGGCTATTGCCCACTGTAAAGCCTGAAGCTCCTTAGCAAGTGGATAAAATGACTGCGTACGGCCGGCGAGGCATCATCAGGATTTCATTTTACTTTTAGATATTTGGCAGGGGGACCTTTTTGTGTTTTTATTGCTTAGTATCTAATAACGCGAAGCAATGAATTATTTACAGAGGTCGTACAGTACTTTATCCATTAGTCTAAGAATTGCTTTTGAAAGTCTCGGCTCTTCCTGAAACCTGACAAGGTTACTGTACCTTTTATTCCTTCATTATTTCCCAGCCTTAACCATTTCACATGCCGGATAATTGGATATGCTTGATCCACACGGCTTCTCAAGGAACGGGAGCATGGAGAAACCTCTAAGGGAAAGGGATTCTGAACTCCAGTAATAGAGCGTTGGGAACCAAAGGGCGATGTTTGCAAGTTTTTTTATTTATGTCGGATCGCCTAATCGCTCTCGTGACATGGTAGGCAAATTCCAGAACGTCATAACGTCCCTCACACGTCTTTTATCACACTATGGAAACATTCCCTTTCACGTTGTATTCCACACTAAAAAAAAGGAATAAAATCAACATTCTTGTTTATTAACAATTAATAAGTAATTTTCCATAACCCCTTCACTACCAAGCGATTTTTTTATGAAAACATTTTTATTATAACATTTATTTGAACCATGGGATGCAAAGTTAATAATTAAATACAGGGTAAAATAGAAAATTTTGCAAGAAATTGTTGCTCCGAAAAAAATTTAAATAAATTAAAACAGAGTGAATTTACATTTTCATCTCTTCGTTTATCCATTAGAGAAATATTGTTGGAATGAAAGATTCTGAACTCTAGATGGCGTCTCTTATCTGGCGCAATGTCACACTGGGCTGCATTATCAGCATACAGGCAGAAACAATAAAAATTGTGAGATCTGCTTATGGGGGTTTGCAGTGATCGTAATGAGATTATTAGCAATGCAGCTTCCAGAAAATACCAACAGAATATAAAAATAATATCTGTATGTGGCATAATGCCTGTTTATGGAAATTACAGTAATTCCTTGCATCTGTACAGGGATTTTCAGCCATTATAACCCCCTGAATTATATCCCTGTACAGCAGTGAGTGACCCCAGAGCCAGAGGCGTAACTAGAAACCTCAGGGGCCAGGTGCAGGAACCATGATGCCCCCCCACCCTAGGAAGAAAACATATTTTTCCCCGTTATTTTTCCTGTTAACATGCATTGCTCCCCTCCTGGTTCACAATGTTGACTCCAGACAGTATCACATTTTTTCCCAGGTTCACCATGACCTCTTCAGTCCATTTTTAATGTAATGTGCACCATGTGTATCTCACAGCCTCTGGCGTCACTAGGGTTGGTGTCACCCCCCCCCCCGAACAGCAGAGAAATGTCATGATGTACGGTGGTTTCATTCGGCAGGTTTATTCAGGCGAACACCATAGGATGGTTTCAATGTAAAAATATTCCTGTTTTTATACAATATCTAATAAACCATTTATTCCTTTAATCTGTAGTAAAAAAGTCTATTATTATTTTATTTTGTATCTTTTAGGCATTTTTCAAAAAAATTCCATTTTTATTCTAATAGCAGTTTCTTTTTTCTGTAACAGACCTTTTTATTACCATTCATTGGAACTTATATAACCCCGAATGGAAGGGATAAATTGTAGTAGCGCAGCGCACAAGAAATCTGATGTACAGTACATACACGTATTGGATTGGATCTATTGCGGATGATGGAATTTCAGTCAGTTCCTCATAAAATAAAAATTAGAGAAAATTATCGTGCAATATGAACTTATACACCGGTATATTAATAAATACAGGTTCCTATCAACTCACATAACAAGAGGCTGGACTGGCTCTAGATTAAATTGCCTTTGGGTTTTTATTTTCTTATTTCACAGGTTCCCAATCACCTTTCCATTGTTCTTCTGATGGTATCTCGAAGAGAAGAAGTACAACAAGGGATGCTCCCTAGTATAATTCTGCATAAATACGTATATTCCTTTATATATGAGACAATTGCACACTTACTCTTGATGGAGTCACCCTTGACTCTTAGATGTGTGCAGAAAGCAGATAAAAATAAGCGCTTTTTATTTAAAATACAACCAGGACGCGTTTCGCCTATAAAAACGGCTTCATCAGCTGGCAAAATAGTTTTAACTTCATATATAATTTTTCCCTCCTTTATACCCCTTAATTGAAAACACCTATAGTTCATTATTGTGTTCCACGTCTCTTTGTGGGTTAATTCCAAGTTTCGCTTTCAACTTGATTGCCTCGGTCTGTCGGGATTCTCCGCGACTCTGCTTCCTCACTTTTTACGTGACCTCCCCGTTGAAACGCACATATGGTATTCCATCAGACTCTTCTTTGCATTGGAACTGAGTCTTTAGATTTTTTTCAAAGTCACTTTCAATCACCGGAGCCTAACTTCTCTGGAATATCGATGCTCTTCTCACCTCATAACGGGATCAGTGTATAACCCTCGGTATAGAAAAGGGTTTCCCCACATTATTTTCAATACACAAGTTCAGCATAACTTGTTAAAACATTTTTAATTATATAAAAACGGAAACCATAAAAATTGTTTTTTTAAAAGGGATTTACATAAAACTCCTATTTTCCTTATGAAACCATTTATCTAAAATTATATTCCAATTAACGTACTATATCCATTATGTTCCTCAATATCATGAATTCATCTTTATGCAGTCTACCCATATATTATAATTATTATTTTAATTTAATAACCTCAACTTACTACCCAAAAAACTTTTAAACTTTAATTCCCTAAATGTGATACTATAATTCTATTATTAAAGTGATCTTTATTTATAAATTTAACCAATTTATATATCTTACAAACTATATACCTTACTTACAAAGCAAATTTTTAACATTAAATAAAATTATCTATCACCCTCAAAGTGTGTAGTGTATTAATTTTTGGTCTCCATAAACTTATATTACACCCTTAAATTGAATTAGTTAAATTAATACACTACACACTTGGAAGTGATTGGAACACCTGATTCTGATTATTTGGATGAGTGAGCGAATACCTTTGGCAATATAGTGTATGTGTTACAGGTAAAGCCCGAAGTATGGGTAATCCTGACATTATCCAAAACCTATAACAAACAAGTATGCACCAAGAGTGGCCGGAAAAGGGTTAACTTTATTGATACTAAAATAGTCACAAACCAACAAAAAAGTGAAGCGAATCTAAATAGACATGGTCACAAAACAATTGCAAAAGGCGAGGGGTATCACGTCAGCAAACAGTTGCCCACAGGGCATACACAAGTAGGGGGTTAAACACTACCTATACCTCGGTGGCTCAAGCCACCTACATACCCAATAAGGGAAAGCTGAGAGGGAACCCAAAATGTAGAGCCGTACAAGAGACCAATAACAGAAGAGACAGAAAGTGACTGTTAAAAACAATAACAGGGCATAACTCAACGCGTTTCGCCCATACCGGGTTTAGTCTAGAGCTGAAGTGCCTATCTGACTCACCCCAATAAGTACCGGAGTAATCATGATTTGATTACGTACAGCCGGCCATTAGACGGCATCCGTACAGATCCATAGTGCAGCATGCCAGGAAATCCCTTCCGGGTGCGTCATAGGTCACATGATCCAAGAGGCCAATACACTAGAAGAATTCATGTGCCTAGCGACAATAATAAATGTGGCAGATGCGCCGCCTGCCCTTATGTGTCGTCTCGAGATTCCAAACAATTCTTCAACTTTGATGACTCGAGGTCCTTTATGGTCCGTCAATTTCTGAATTGTAACTCCGCAGGCGTTGTTTACCAAATTGCATGTCACTGCGGCAAAAAATATATTGGCAAGACTATCCTCCCTCTGAAGGTTTGCATCTTGGAGCATGTGAGGTCTATCAAATGTCATAAGGATACTCTGGTTGCCAGGCATTTTCAATCATGTGGTGTTTGTGCTCTTAATAACTTTAAGTTTTTGGGCATTGAACAGATCAAACTTGGCCCCAGAAAAGGCAATCTTGACAACAAGTTGCTTAAACGGGAAGCCTTTTGGATATACCGACTTAATACACGATCACCATCAGGTCTTAATGAGGGCTTCACCTTCGCCCCTTTTATCTAACATAATAACTCTCTTTATGTGTCTTATGATTAAATATTAGTTTCGATCCCTTTATATATTTTCATTTATCACTTATATATTCCGTTGTATAATCATTGGTTAACATTAATTCTTCGTACACTAATTGTCCATCCCACCTTTATGTTTTAGTCTGACCCCCTTTGTTTGTGTTATTGCCTTGTTATTTGACATCTCAACATTAGGGATGAGTTGTTCAGTTCAATCAGTTCAGAGTTCGACTCGAACATCGGCAGTTCGAAAGTTCGAACTTCGAACTTTTTGGCGTGTTCGGTTCGAGTTCAAATTTTTTAAAAAAAAATAAAAATAAATGCTTAAAAAAATACTAAAAAAATCTAGAAATGAAGAGACTCTTTACTGCAGAATATTATAAGCAATGGTTTATTAGATATTGAATTAAAAAATAATATCTACGTGCAAAGATTCTCACCTCTAAATGACCTGTGCTCTCAAACGGCGTAAACAACAGGTGTTTAATTAGTGTTTGGAAATAACATGTGCTTTTAATTAGTCTGGTCTAATGAATTCGATACATTGTCTGTAGACTGAGGGTGTCTGGAGGTGTCTCCTGATCATGTATCAAACAACACCTGTGCTTCTGAGAAGTGTTCATTTCTCTACTAAATGTTCCTCTGATATGCTGTTTAACCCCTTAACCCTGCATTTCACTGCTGTGTGCTCAGCTCATTTTTACCACTTTCGCTCATCATGTTTAAATGCGATTTGAAGCCACATTTTATTAAATGACCCAGACATATTAGATATCATTCCTTCCGGCAGACTCCGCAGATTCATAACATATCATTTTTATATGTATACGTCATGTCCTGCCTGTAAATTATGACAAAAAATGCAATAAAAATAGAATTTTTAATCATCTGCAGTGTGTAAAGTGTTTTTTTCCCCCCACATTTTAGTACATGAGCGTTTGCGGTTATATTTTCTATGGGGTGCGCTTGTACAAAAATTAGAAATGGGGACTTGTTACATTTTGTGGGGGGAATTACGTGACTTTTAGCAAACGCACCCCATAGAAAAAAATCATTAGTGCAGCATCATTGTTCACATTATAATTGAAATGTGAACAATATTGTTACATTAATAAAAATAACACAAAATAATACATGTTTTTTTTTTTACTTTATACCTGGTCATGTTGGGTATCATTTGATAAGCTCAGGCCTTTCGATTGACACCCTCCATGACCCCCTAGCTGCCACGGTTCTGGAGATATCGGGGTTCAAATGAACCCCCCATCTCCAGAGAATTCCGGGCAGCTAGGGGTTCCCAGGCTATCTGATGTCATCACGCTATGCGTGAGGACGTCAGGCAGTGAGGGGGGACCCGGGGGTGGAGCCGCCATTCAAGATGGTGGCCCCCACTGGAGCTAGGCCACACTTTGGCGCCGCAAGGCATCTCTATACACAGCCCCATCAGCATCTCTATACACAACCTCACAGCATCTTTATACACAACCTCACAGCATCTCTATACACAGCCCCATCAGCATCTCTATACACAACCTCACAGCATCTCTATACACAGCCCCACAGCATCTCTATACACAGCCCCACAGCATCTCTATACACAGCCCCACAGCATCTCTATACACAGCCCCACAGCATCTCTATACACAGCCCCATCAGCATTTATTTATTTTATTTATTTATTTATAAAGGATTTTACCAGGAAGGATACATTGAGATTTCTCTCAGTTTCAAGTATGTCCTGGGTTCAAGAACATTGAAGTGTTACAGTTACAGAAATACAAAGTAATACAATACAAGATATTAAAAAAAAAAAACACCACAAATATACAGATTAACAGGAAATAATTATGTAGGAAATAGTCATTATGTTACAGGTTTACAGGTGCATTCTGTATTGAGGTATGTTAGTAAGGAGGTCTTGAGTGACTTAAGACTGGTGGAAGATTTGATGGTGTCTGGGAGTTTATTCCATAATTGTGGTGCTTTGAAGGAAAATGAGGATCGAGCCGCTGTCTTTTTGTATTGTGGTATTGCAAGTAAGGTGCTGGTCCTGGATCGGAGGTTATAGGATGAGGGAGCTGCTGGGGGAAGCAGTCTATTCAGATAGGATGGCAGCTTCCCAGAAAAGCTCTTAAACACCAGGCTGGAAAGGTGAAGGGTGTGTCTAGATTCCAGCGATGGCCAGTTTAGCTCTTTTAACATGTCACAATGGTGGGTCATGTAGTTACATTGTAATGCAAAGCGGCAGAATGAGTTATACCATGTAGTAAGTTTCTGAAGATGTGTTTGCGGGGCAGCTGCGTACACTACATATCCGTAATCAATAGCCGGCATAAGCATTTGTTGTACAATGTGCTTTCTTACCGCAGGGCTCAGGCAGGATTTGTTTCTGTACAGGGCGCCTAGTTTGGGGTAAAGTTTAGATGAGAGTTTTTCGATGTGAGGGCCAAAGGATAGGTTAGGGTCCAACCACATACCTAGATATTTGAGAGAAGCGACTGTGGTCAGCGTGCCATTTGATTTTGTCCCAACACATAAGTGGGGATTTTGCAATTTGTGTAGTTTAGGTTTTGTTCCAAAGAGCATCGTTACAGTTTTGTCATTATTTAAAAAAAGTTTGTTGTGTTTGATCCACTTTTCTAACTCTGAATTGTTCTTGCAGCACGGCTTCCAGCTGCCGGAGATTTGGTTTGCTGGTATAGTTACGGTGTCGTTTGCATACATATGTACAGTTGAGGCTTTGCAGAAGTTGGGCAGATCATTTATGAATATTGTGAATAGCAGGGGGCCAAGTATTGAGCCTTGGGGTACACCGCAAGTGACAGGGAGGGGGAGGGAGGAGCTGCCAGAAATTGACACATATGGTGATCGGTCGGATACATATGATTGAAACCAGGTTAACGTGCGATCACCAATGCCAGAGTTTAAGTTTTTCTAACAAGATGCCATGGTCTACTGTGTCAAAGGCCTTGGCAAAATCAAGGAAGATGGCTCCAGTTAGGTTTCCTTGTTCCATCCCAATTTGGATATCATTGCAGACTTTTAAAAGGGCGGTTGTAGTGGAGTGATTTGGACGAAACCCGGATTGATCTGGGGTTAAGTAGTTCCTATATTGATAATAATCACGTAATTGTGTGTAGACGCATTTTTCCAAAATTTTGGACATTACAGGGAGCAACGATATCGGACGGCAGGTGTTCTCGCTAATAGCTTTAGTGACCATTGTCTAGTGTACTGCGTGCGCAAAATAAAGGCCATGAAATTTCCCCCAAAGGTAATAACCACCAGGTCTTTCAAGAAATTTATTCTTGAATCCTTCCTAAGTGATCTCAAACAGCTCCCCTGGTACAGACTAAACCTAATCCCAGACCTAGACTGTGCAATTGAATACTTTCAGTCTGAGCTCCTGCAAGTCTGGAATTCTCATGCCCCGCTGCGTAAAGTGCGAGTAAAAGGGACCCATCTCCCCTGGGTTACAGCTTCTCTTACACTAATGTACCATCTAAGGCTAGGGTCAAACGAAAGCATTTTTACACGCGAACGTAAAAAAGTGCGTCCGAACGGATTGATGTATTTTTTCACGGAATATACGAAAACGGTCATACGATGCGCATTTTCGTGCGTATGTTTTACGAATCCAAACCAGGAAACTTTTTGCGTCTGGACGTTATGTTGGCCGGACACGAGCAGGGTCTGACGTCTCCAAATCACACACACACACCGCTAGCGGGCGCAGCGCACTCTGTACGTCCGTACTAGGGGTTCTGCGTTCTCGAAAAAATGCGTTCATTTTCCACTTGCGTTGCGCGGCCGGACTTTCGTGCGACCGTACTTCGTATATTGGATGTCATTGCCCGTCATTTGCTGCTAGTGCAGCCGTGATTAAGTGCGCCAGAACGCACGTTAAAAATGCGCTCGTCTGACCCCAGCCTTAGAGATTCACTGTGGTTAAATTTCAAGAGTACTGGTTCCATGAACGATCACTGCAAATACCGAAAATGCCGGAATGAATGCACAAAACAAACAAAAATGGCTAAAGCCCATTACTTCAATTAAAATCTAAACAATAACATATCAAACCCTAGAAACTTTTGGAGAACCATAAGTAACATACAAGCACCCCCAGTCCACTCCCAGCCGGCTGCTGTCTAAGTAAACAACCAAACCCTGCAACACCCCCTAGATGTAGCAAATGCCTTTAATGGTTATTTTGTTGGATGCGCCACCACTTTGATTGCCAAGCTAGGAAATTACATGCAATCAGAAAGGCCTCATGCAGGTCAGGCCCCTCCAACTGTGCAAAGTCCCTGTATCAGACAGGAATTCAGTTTTAGACCAGTGCCCGTCAGTGTCGTTACTAAACTTCTCCGTAAGCAAAAAATGAAATACCAGTCTGGACCTGATCAAATACCAGCAATGCTGCTGAAAATCAGTGGACCGGCAATTGCAAATCCTGTCGCAACCCTAATCAATGAATCACTGGCAACTGGATACATACCCAAACTCTGGAAGACTGTGAGAGTGGTACCTATCCATAAAAGTGGTGACAGTATTATTATTCTTTATTTATAAAGCGCCAGCATATTCCGCAGCGCTGTACAATAGGCACAGTATAGACAGGGTTACAATACATTGAACAACATTTGACAAACAGTACAGGAGGAGATGAGGGCCCTATTCCCGTAGGAACTCACAATCTGGGAGGGTTGGGGTTGGAAACAGGAGGAGAGGACTGTAAGGTGAGAGTGATTGATGGTTGCGTCAGTGAGTTGGGTGGTAGGCTTCCCTAAATAGGAACGTTTTAAGGGAGCGTTTGAAGGAAGAGAAGTTAGGGGAAAGTCTGACAGTACGAGGGAGAGCGTTCCAGAGAGTGGGGGCTGCGTATGAGAAATCCTGCAGTCTATCATGGGAAGAGGTGATGCGGGGAGAAGCTAGGCACAGGTCACTGTTTGACCTTAGGGAGCGGGCTGGGGTGTAGTTGGTGATTAGTGAGGACAGGTAGTGGAGAGCTGAGTTAGTGAGGGTTTTGTAGGTAAGGATAAGGATTTTGAACTTAATTCTGCAGTGGATGGGGAGCCAGTGAAGGGACTCGCAGAGGGGAGCGGCAGAGACAGAGCAGCAGGTGAGGTGAATTAGCCTGGCGGAGGCGTTCAGGATGGATTGTAGGGGGGAGAGGCGGGACAGAGGGAGGCCAGATAATAGATTATTGCAATAGTCGAGTCGGGAGATTACCAGGGCGTGTATGAGTTGTTTTGTGGGGACAGCGGTAAGAAATGGCCGAATTCTGGAAATATTACGCAGTTGGTATCGGCAGGAGGAGGAAAGAGACTTGATGTGGGGGATACTTTAGTATCCAACTACCGTCCGATATCGTTGCTCCCTGTAATGTCAAAAATTTTGGAAAAATGCGTCTACACACAATTACGTGATTATTATCAATATTGGAACTACTTAACCCCAGATCAATCCGGCTTTCGTCCAAATCACTCCACTGCAACCGCCCTTTTAAAAGTCTGCAATGATATCCAAATTGGGATGGAACAAGGAAACCTAACTGGAGCCATCTTCCTTGATTTTGCCAAGGCCTTTGACACGGTAGACCATGGCATCTTGTTAGAAAAACTTAAAAACTCTGGCATTGGTGATCGCACATTAACCTGGTTTCAATCATATGTATCCGACCGATCACAATATGTGTCAATTTCTGGCAGCTCCTCCCTCCCCCTCCCTGTCACTTGCGGTGTACCCAAGGCTAAATATTCGGCCCCCTGCTATTCACAATATTCATAAATGATCTGCCCAACGTCTGCAAAGCCTTAACTGTACATATGTACGCAGACGACACTGTGATCTATACCAGCAAACCAAATCTCCGGCAGCTGGAGGCCGTGCTGCAAGAACAATTCACAGAGGTAGAAAAGTGGATCAAACACAAACTTTTTTTAAATAATGACAAAACTGTAACGATGCTCTTTGGAACAAAACCTAAACTACACAAATTGCAAAATCCCCATTTATGTGTTGGGACAAAATCAAATGGCACGCTGACCACAGTCGCTTCTCTCAAATATCTAGGTATGTGGTTAGACCCAAATCTATCCTTTTGCCCTCACATCGAAAAACTCTCATCTAAACTTTACCCCAAACTAGGTGCCTTGTACAGAAACAAATCCTGCCTGAGCCCTGCGGTAAGAAAGCAGATTGTACAACAAATGCTTATGCCGGCTATTGATTACGGAGATGTAGGGTATGTAGCCGCCCGGCAAACACACCTTCAGAAACTTACTACATTGTATAACTCATTCTGCCGCTTTGTGCTACAATGTAACTACATGACCCATCATTGTGACATGTTAAAAGAGCTAAACTGGCCATCGCTGGAATCTAGACGCACCCTTCACCTTTCCAGCCTGGTGTTTAAGAGCTTTTCTGGGAAGCTGCCACCCTACCTGAATAGACTGCTTCCCCCAGCAGCTCCCTCATCCTATAACCTCCGATCCAGGACCAGCACCTTACTTGCAATACCACAATACAAAAATACAGTGGCTCGGTCCTCATTTTCCTACAGAGCACCACAATTATGGAATAACCTCCCAGACACCATCAAATCTTCCACCAGTCTTAAGTCACTCAAGACCTCCTTACTAACATACCTCAATACAGAATGCACCTGTAAACATGTAACATAATGACTATTTCCTACATATTTATTTTCTGTTAATCTGCATTGCAGCAACCTGGTAGAGGGCAAAATACAGGGAGAGATCTGGGTTCACGCAATGCTCTACAGTGAGAAGATTCAGGGGGTTATAATCACTGGAAATCCCTGTACTGTACAGATAAAAAGTGTTACTGTAATTTCCATACACAGGCATTATGCCACATACAGATATTATTTTTATATTCTATTGGTATTTGTTTGTTTGGAAGCTGCATTACTAATAATCTCGTTATGATCTCTACAAACCCCGCTAAGCAGGAGACCTGACCATTATTATTATTTATCTTTTATCATAGTTACAGTATCTGACAAGGTATTTTCTGCCTGTATGATAATTATGCAGACCCCGTTTGAAAGTGTGTAAGATAAGGGACACCATCTAGAGCTCCGAATTTTACATTCTTCAACAACATTTATATAAAGGATAAACAAATACATGAAAGATTAAAAAGGAGCAAATTAACATTATTTTAATTTCTTAACTATCTCAGAATTTATTTATTTATAAAGTATTTTACCAGGAAGGATACATTGAGAATAACAATTTCTGTGCCATTTTACCCCTTATTTAATTGTTAACTTCACATCCCATGTTTCAAATAAATGTTACGATAACGGCTTTTTTCATGGCTTGGCAGTGAAGGGGTTAAAGTAGCAGTATACCACAACAGGCTCACGCCACATTTTTCTGCTAGTGACTCCCTATTGTCTGCTCAACTGGTATAGGGTTCAATATCTCTCATTGCTAAAAGCAACTAAACAACATTATGGATACAAAACACAGACCGGCTGGGTGGAGTAGAGGTAACATCACTGCTCTATGCGGAGAGAGCCTGTGGAGTCATGGGTTTGATCCCAGCAAGAGCACCTCTCCAGTAAGTGTCCTTGGGCAAGACACCTAACGGTACATACTAACCACCCAGGACATACTGAAAACGAGAGAAATCTCAATGTATCCTTCCTGGTAAAATACTTTCTCAAAAAAAAAAAAATATCATATGAGAGCACAAAGGCAAATTTTGTTTATTCAAGAAGAGCCGGTGATTTCTGAAGCTGCAAACATTACAAAAATTTCCCTTGTTGCCATTTCTGGATTATCACGACACAAAAGAGAAATCCAAAGTGCAGCAGGAGAAAATTCCCAAGAGAAGCTTCCCCTGCCATCTTTTGTATTTCTCTATTTGAAAATGCCAAACTGTGTTGCAACGGCAATTTTCTTGAATAACCCCCTAAATTTAGTGGCCTGCTGTCTCCACTAGCTGGATTAAGAGTGACTTTATTATAAACCTTGCTTTTGCTCACTATTGGCTCTATTAACTTCGTCGCGCAAAAGTGCACGAGCAGCGCTATTTTTTTTGCGTGCAGCATTAAACGTTAACGCGCGTAAATTAACGCTGGTATTACAATCCGAGTGCATTTTTTCATCCGTCAAAAAATAACGCGCGTAAAAAAGACGCTCAAAAATGCGCGCGCGTTAACGCTGCGCACAGAAATCGGTGGGCGGACTGTTTTTTCACGCGATTCAGCCAATCAGAATTAAGAACCACAATTGTCTCCCGTTAAGTTTTTGCGCCTGTCAAAATCAATCTGAGTATAATATGCTGCAGCAATAATAAAAACACGCACAACCTCTCAATTTTATTGTTTGGGTATGTGTAGAATGTGTAACTATACGTTGCTGTATTTTTTTTTCATGCTGGTGTATTTGGTTTCCCCCAGGACGTTCAGATTTGCCATTACCACTAGCTTTTAAAAGACGTTAAAATTATGCGCGCAAACGTTGTCTGTTAAAATTTGCGCATAGATTGTACTACCATCCGCGTACCAGCGCACAAACGTAGTTGCGCTCACAATGTTAAGTATAGGACGCGCAACGTACATTACGCTCACAAAGGGTTCACGCAGGTTCACCAGCGGTAGACGTTAATGAGCATTTTTTGTGCGGACATTGTAATTCGATGTTCTGCGCAGGGTTTTTCCCCTCGCGTTAATGCGTTTTTGCGCACGTGTTAACGTTTTCACGAAGAAGTTCATAGAGCCCTATAAGTGTACAGGGCAATCCAGATGTGAAGCCCTTTCTCAAGGTGCCTAGAGGCTATACTTTCCTGATGAGACCTAACAAAGCCAAAAAGATCCACAAGGGTTGCTGTATCTCTCACGCTGAAGAGACTTTATTAGCATTTCGGTACTGGCTGGGTGATCGTCCGATTTGCATATGGTAATGTCCCCTCTATAATGACAGCATTGATTTAAAACCTCGTGACACCTGAGTGGAGACCTACTATTGCTGTTGCCAGGCCAGCCATTAGGGGGTGACAACCAGGGCTGGATTTATAGTTAGGCAATGTAGGCATGTGCCTACAGGTGCCTACCACAGGAGGCCGCCTTTCTCTGAATTTTTTTTCCCAAAAAGTGTAAATCCGGCCCTTGTGACAACCCATGATATGTTCAGATGCTCAAGGGGCCACTTACTAAACGCTGACGTAACTTGTCAAAGTGCCTCAGATGTAAGGACCTCTCCATGCCACCCTGGACTGACCTATCAGAATACCATGAAATTTCCCTGTGGGCTGCCGCATCTGGTGCCGATAAAAGCACTCTGACTTATTTCTGAGGGAGTAATTGGTATGGTCTTCACCAGGTAGAGGTGCAGATTGAACACTCTCGCGCCAGCGAACACTTTTTATCCACCAGGAATTTAATACAATCCCTTTAAAATAAGGTAAACAGAAGAGGAAACAAAGGGCAATATTAGAATCGTAACACTAACGGCAGCACTCAGCTTTGTGAGTGTTAACGTTAGGTTAAGTGACCGTAGCGCAGGCCGCCCATATTACAATTCGAATCTGGGATTGTGCTCGCTTCCACGAGCTTATTGTACTTTGCGCTCCCTATGCTTAACATGAGGAGCGCAAAGAGTAATTAGCGTTAGGATTACAAAGTCCTAACGTTAATTATGCCCCAATGCGGCCGGTTAACTGAAACGTTAACCACAGCTTGGAGCTGGTGCTAACTGATATGGCTTCTGCGGAATCCGTTAGGAGCAGCTGTACACCCCCCCCCCCCAAAAATCAGATACTCATCCCACGGTGAAAATGGCGGCCCGATCCACCACTTATGGTCGTCGAGAGCAGAGTGAGACTGGGGAAAAAAGTCCCCAGTCTCCCTCCATGATCACTCCGTAGACCTGCAGGATCTCGCAAGAGCGAGATCCTGCAGGTCATGTGACCAGGCAGCACAAGCCTCCATGGAGTCCTGTGGACTCCAGGAGGGGAAACTCGCAGCGGCAGGTTAGCGCTGCAATACAGGGGAGGCTGCTGAATCAGCGCCTGTCCTGTAATATGGAGCTAAAAACGGGGATGCTAAGGGGAAACCTAAAAAGACACAGGTTTTCCACCTTAGCATCCATGTTTTAGCTGCAGTATGTAATACTGCCCAAATTGTTATATTTTTAATTAGTTTATGGAAATAGCCAGAAGAAAAAGGGTCCACCCAATGGGTCAGTAAGGGGCCTCAAGATTTCTAATGGCAGCCCTGGCGGTTTCGCTTTCTCACTGATTTCATAAACCTTGTTTTTGCGCGCTAGTTGGAATATTATATACATATAATTTTGCATTGATGTTACTCTGTAAACCCTGTTGTTTTGTTTTCTAGATGATTCTCTGAGCACTAGGGATGTGCGTTTCGGGTTTCGGAATTTCGGAATTTTCACGAAATTTCCCGATTCGGGTCTTTCGATTCGGCCGAAAATCCGAAATTTTTTAGATCCAAAAAAGTCGAATCCGAACTGTTTTCCGAACCGAATCGAAAAATTTTCGGAATTTCGAATGGACTTGAAATGTGTCAAATCGAAATCTATTGCTTTGAAACGAGAACAGACTTTCCGAAAAAACGAAAAGTTTACCAAATCGAAAATTTTTCGGAATTTCGAATGGACTTGAAATGTGTCAAATCGAAATTTGTTTTCCTCTATTCATGATTTCAGTTCCATTCGGGATTTCGGTACCATTTCGGTAAGTCTGGACATCGTATATTTAACTAGTATCGGTTATATGGCTGATTCTGTAAATTTTTTTATTGTTTCCAAAGATCCGATCAGAATATTCGTATTTTGGTCAGATCCGATTCGTCCGCGGGTCGCGCATGCGCGCGCGCGCACATGTCGTAACTTTATCGAGCCAGTTTTATTGACAACTTTTTGAACAAAATATTGTTTTTATTATTCTTCATGATGGCCGCTGCCAGAGAGGAGACCTCGTCATCATCTCATGATGAAATCGAACCACCTGCACCCAGGAAGAAAGTAAAACGGGCCCAAAATATGTCGTTTGAGGAGAAGTTGGAGCTGGTCCGCATCTTTGATAGAAAAGATTACGACTGCCGGAACGGACCTTACCGCAGCAAGAATAACGCCAGGAAGGATCGTATCCTGGACAAGCTACGCACCACCATTTGAGAAGTTTGGGAAGGACCGGACGAAGGACCAGCTACGGAAACGCTGGTCTGATTTAAAAGTACGCGAGCAGGAGCAGCTGAAACGCATCCGCCGCGTCATAGCGAAACATAAGTGTCATGTTATATTGTAAAGCGCTGCGCAAACTGTTGGCGCTATATAAATCCTGTATAATAATAATAATGTGCTTGCATGTGCTAATGTGCACAGAAATACGCTGATTTATCTAGTCCTTTTTTCATGCAATGTGATTGTGTATAGCTTTGCGGTTTCACAATTCGTCATACATGCATTTTTGCCATAGCTCTTCTTTTTTGTGATTTTACGTATTCGTTTAAATTGTGATATTTGATGTATGTAGATGAAGTTACAATGCTGGATTTCTTTTGGCACTGTGTGTGTAGTCTGTAGTGTGTTGGGGGGGGGAGGTTGTTGTGATTGAGTGATGCATACGAGATGACCCGCAGCTTGCCCAATATTGGCTCCCACCTGCGCATCAATAAAAATCTCTGCGTCTCTGCTAAGTGATAGGATGGGACATGTAGTTCTTCTGAAAGTGCATCCAAACAGAGCCGCCTTCAATACGTCCTCAGCAGCTGCTGCAGCAGTGTCATTGAATGCTTTAGATGCAAATTTCAAAACAAAATGGTGGATTTCTGTTGTTGTTTCTGCAATATCCAGTTTTATTATTAGCAGAAACTGAAAGTGAAACTGAGGCTGAGGCCTTCTATAAAATAACTAAAAGCAGTCGCACAATGCGCTTTGTACGCACACACCACAAATAATAGTTTTTATTGAATAAACGTAATGTTTACTTCTGAAAAAAATATATAAATGAACGGTAATATATGTCTGTGCAGAGGAAATAAATAAATATTTTGTGACTTTAGAACTATGAGATGGGAGTAGTGGGGGGTCAAGCTGGTAGTGGGGTAGTGGAGGGGTGTCGCAATAGTTTGAGCAATATATTGTATAGATATACCATTTTTTCCAGTCTGCATTATTTACGTGTTATATTTTTTGGATTTGGCAGAAGACAGGAAGAAGGCCGCCGAATCTGGCCGGGCAGGGACCAGTGCCCCAGCGGAGGAGGAGGAGGAGCCACGGGCGTCCACCAGCGCTGGTATATACTGTTTTATTTAGCAACGACTTTTGGTCAAAAACAGAAACATTTTTTGTTTACTGTATTTTAATTTATTTTTTTTATGTATAGCACAAGAGGAGCAGGAGGAGGAAGAGGAGGAAGAGGAGGATATAGAGAGGCAGCCGGAGCAGCAGGAGGCCGCCAGTCCAGGTTTTTTTTTTTTTACTGTTGTATTTTGCATCGACTTTTGTTCAAAAATAAATCAGTTTTGTTGTTTACTGTATTTTTTATTTCTTTAATTTCTTAGATATAGCACTGGATATGCAGACGGTGGTGGTGGGGGAGGAGGAGTCGGAGGAGGAGCAGGAGGAGGCCGCCAGCTCTGGTATATACTACTGTTATATTTTTTCAAGACTTTCAGTCAAAAATAGAAACCTGCTTTACTTACTGTATTTTCCTTCTTTCATTTATTGGATATATCGAAGAAGCCAGACCGAGCAATCAAGAGGCGATTGGCGAATTAAGGCTGGCTGTCAGGACACTGGATGCCATCCAGGAACTGCTGCAGGAACTCCGGGAACACCTTACTAACACCGCGGACATCCTGGAGCGGCAGTAAGAGACAATATACAAGTCAATACGGATGTGCCTCAGCTGCTCCTGCTCGCCTGCTTTGAGGTCGGACCAGCGTTTTCTGATCTGGTCCTTCGTCCCGTCTTTCCCAAACACCTGCAGGATGGTGGTGCGCGTAGCTTGTCAATGATACGATCCTTCCTAAAATTATTCTTCCTGCCGTAAGGGCCCTTACTGCAGTCATAATCTTTGTAATCAAAGATGCGGACCAGCTCCAACATCTCCTCAAATGCCAGTAATTCTAAAATGTATGTTTGTTTGTGTTGTTTGTGCCCCTGTTGGGCAGTTTGCCATCCTTGGCATGTTCCCTTCCCTTCCCCATTTTGTAAATAAATTTTCTATTTTTTCTATATTTTCCTGTTTGTGTGCGTTGCTTTACGTTAATAAGTTAATTATGTATTGCTTGGTTTCCACACTGTTAACCACGTTGATGCGGAGGACGCGCTCAGCGCGTCCTCCGCATGGCTGCTGGTATGCGGAGGACGCGCTCAGCGCATCCTCCCTTTGGGGTCAGCGTTCGGCCGGGTTCCGGCCGATCGCTGGCCCCCCCGGTGCGGGCTGACATCCTCGATGTCAGCCCAGCATCCGGAACCGCCGCCGGTGAAATTAGGTGTCATCGCGACAGCGCGATGACACCTAATTCAGGCGCCCCCCCCCCGCATGTGCGGAGGAGGCGCCTGAAAGGGAGGGGGGAGGTCCTTCGGACCTCTCTCCCTCCCGATCGGCGGCATTGCGGGGGTTAACCCAGGCACCAATTGGAAGGGCACAGCCTGCCCTTCCAAATGGTGCCTGGCATTAACCCCTGGGGAGCTGGATCGCGAATCGGCGCTGAAAAGTGCCGGTTCGTGATCCTTTCCCGGAGCTGGCCGACATCTTGGATGTCGGCCAAGCCTCCGGGAACTCCCCCTGAGGACTGGCGTCATCGTGCATAGCACGATGACGCCAGTCCTAGAGTTAACCCCTAACTGCCACCAACGGTGGAGATAGGGAGTTCCAATGAACTCCCTATCTCCCGATCCGTGGCAGCTAGGGGTTAAAGTTTGGTATGGTTGGATCGGCCAGAGCATGGCCGTTCCAACGATACCAAACACTACAGTGAAAAAAGTTTTTTTAAAAAATTAAAAATAAAAATATATTTTAAAAAAATTATAAAAATTAAATAAACATTTTTTTTTTTTTTTTTGGTTTGTTAATGCAGCAATATTGTTCCCATTTCAATTATAATGTGAACAATGATGCTGCACTAACGATTTTTGTATGCGGTGCATTTGTTAAAAATCGTGTAATTTCCCCCAAAAAAAATGTAACGAGACCCCATCTCTAATTTTTTTAACAAGCGCACCCCATACAAAATATAACTGCAATTGCTCGCGCGTTAAAATGTGGAAAAAAAACACTTTACACATTGTAAATTATTGAAAAATCATATTTTATTGCATTTTTTGTTATAATATACAGACAGGTCATGACGTATACATATAATAATGACATATTATTAATCTGCCGAGTCTGACGGAAAGAACGATATATAATATGTCTGGGTCATATACTAAAATAAGCCTTCAAAACACGTTTAAACATGATGAGCAAAACCGGTAAAAATGACCTCAGCACAGGGGCGGGAAAAGCCTCAGCAGCGAAAGGGTTAATTAAAAAAACACGACAGAATCGCCAGAATTATCGTATCGACAGAATGAATTATCGGATCCGAAAAAAAAACCAAAAAATTTTATTATAAAAAATATATAAAGTAGTATTAAAAAAGTAAACCATAGTAGTTTTCATCAAAACGAATAGAGTTAGATAGCTTTGAAACGAGAACAGACGTTCCGAAAAAACGAAAAGTTCAGAAAAACGAAAAATTGGCTATATACCGAAAACCATGTACAATTCCGAAATACGAAAAGTTCCGAAATACGAAAAATGGGCGATATGCCGAAAACCATGTACAATTCCGAAAAACGAAAATGTTCCGAAATAACGAAAAGTCGATACAGAAACCTAGTAAAGTGACCCGAAAATACGAAAAATGGTCGATATTCTGAAAAATAAATGTACCCGAAAACCGAATCGAACCGAACCGAATCGAAACGGAAAGCAGTCGAAACGAGCCGAATCGAAAAGTTTAAAAATTCGAAAAATCGAATCGAATCGAATCGAAAAAAAAAATCGGTGCACATCCCTACTGAGCACTCCCTTTCTTCCTTTATTTAAATTTATATTCATCACAAATTTTTTTCCGTGATATTATATGCGTATTTATTCTCTGTATGCAAAGATGTCATGATATTAAAAGAAGCTGTAGATTCTGCAGTCTGATAATGACTATCCAATGTCAATCATATGTCTAAACACAGCCCTGAAGCCAGTGTTCTATATACAGTATCCCAAGCAGGGCAAAGTGAGCAGCTTAATTTGATAAAGTCATTAGATTGCTAGCGTCAGCATCAAAACACCATTAACATTTATGCAGGAATAAATATTCAATTTTCTGCAGAACACTTTGTGCATCAAACGGCTCAAATTAACCATTCAGCACAGAATACTCACTGCCCAAATTCTACTCAAATTTATTTCCAAACAGGATAAAACCTGTGCATAGCTGCTGATTTGCATTTGTTTATGTGATGCTCAAAATAATACATATTTAGTAACTGTGAGTGGCTTAAAGTAATTAAGATTTAATTACAGTAGCTTTATTCTAGTTTAATAAGTGCAGTATAATCTCAATACAAAAAGTAATTTCTCCACTTTATTTTTGTTTTCTATAATATTCATCAGGAAATTAATGTTACCATTAATTATCAAGATTAACATTGTCATTCTGAAAGGATGCAGTTCCCTGCCATAACGCTGAATATCATATTAACCCCTTATCACTAATTTGCTATCCATAAATCCACTGCCAGGACCTAGTGAATTCATGGAAAACAAATTTGCATAAACATACGTTGAAACTTTGCTTGAAAATATCAAAAGCATATTTTCCAGCTCTATGTATTGCTTGATATACAGATGGCACCATCTGCTGGCCAAATACCACTACTACAGCGCTATGATACAGATTGGGATCATATTTCTCTTGAAGAAAAAAACGGATACCAAGCTCTTGTAGTTATTCAAAAGAAAGCCGAATTGGCTACTGAATTGCACCAAACAGTGCACTTTGGTGGCAGTGAAACTCCCCATACAGAAGTAATGGTTATTCTATTCAGAGACACCAAACAGCAGTGAAAAGTTGGCGAAATGCCCTATTTTGGGTGGTTTCATTCGGTAGGTTCAAAAAGGCAAATCCCATAGGTGTCAATGCAAAAACATTCAGTCAACCATTTATTATTTTCATTGGCAGCAAAAACTATTTTTTAATTACATTTTTTAGGACTTTATATATTTTTTTAAGACACCTTTTAAAAGTTGTAGGTTTTTTTGGGGTATTTTTACCCCTGTTCGGCAGCTGATCGGCTTATTACAGCAGCATTTGTCGGATCAACGGCTGCATTCAGCAGTTTGTGGTTGTGTTCGGCTGTTATCAGATGCATTCAGTGATTTTTTTTGGTCTTTCCGCTGCGCTCTGTGATTTTTCAGTGGTTTATCAAATGCGTTTGGTGATTTTTCTTTGCTGTTTGTTGGGCGCTTTCGGTGATTTCTCAGTGGAGTTCGCCAGTTTATCGGATGCGTTCAGCAGGTTTTATCGGATGCGTTCAGCGCACATCGGGGACCCTGTGGTGAATGCTGAATTCACTGCAGGGTGGGCGAATTCAGCTCGCTGAAGTGAGCCGAATGAAAGAGCACCAAAATTTCGGTGCTCTTTGAATAATCCATTTAACCGCTTCACTACTGATATTAAGACATCTCAGGCTTCAAAAGGTACCATCTGGTGCCCCGATCGAGATATCTTGATATGATAATCTGCAGCCCAAAAGCAAATGAAATTTGTTTGCTGCAAACTTATTTTGTTAGCCTTTAGGCTGCAGAAAGTGCCCACAAAGTTTTAGCCCTGTGGACATAATACCCAAAGACCTAAAACTGTAAATTGGCTGCTCAAAGCTCTGAAATATCGGGCTTTCAGAAGCTGTCAGTAGCCGATGAAGGGGAAATAGAAGAAAAATGACGCTATTTTGTCTGAGCCAAGCGTTGTGATCACTTCTCAAATACACACACAACCAGCCTTTGTTGTTAATACTAACAGGGTTATTCAGAGAAAGGTGAAACTCAGGAGAATGACTGGAGAAGTGAAAAATCTAGATTTGCTGTTAAAACCTCTGTAACTCAATTTGGCAGTAGATGGCACCATCTACTGGCCAAATAGGTTATTACAGCAATAGATATGTATTACTGTACAATTAATTAAAAATAATTTTCTTAAAAAAAAAACAGGTTTCTGACAATGGGTTTTTGGAAAAAGCACTTGGTAGTAAAGGAGTTAATTTGATGTGGCACCTTGGGTATCATGCCTGATGTGCTTTAATTTTAGGGGCACAATCCGGAGCCCTATTGCAAATAAATTTTGTTCTCAAAAAAGGAAATTCCTTTGCTTTGCTCCAAAATAAGCCCACGTCAACTATACTTTATTTCAGGGCATCAGCAAGTGCCTTGCAGATCAAGAATAGTCAGTCTTGGCAGTGAAGGGGTTTATACCTTTTAATTCCATTACTTTATTCATACCTTCATAACAAACGGCCTCCGATACGAATTTGGCCAAACTGAACCTAGAGCCAACTCTGCATGTCATAATGCCTTTAGTAATAACATTAAATAATATGAACATGTTATGTTTCTAAGAGTAATTAGATACTGATTAGAAATATGAGTAATCTTTCAGGAAGGATGAGGAAGCCCAGCAATCAGGTTTCATCACAGCAGCTTACCAAGGGTTCAACTTTGGTTCCTGGCACATTATAGAGAGAAATGCCGCTATTTTGTCTCAGAGCCAAGCGTTGTGATCACTTCTCAGATACACACACAATCGGCCTTTGTTGTTAATACTACAGGGTTATTCAGAGAATGGTGAAACTCAGGAGAATGACGACTGGAGAAGTGAAAATTCTAGGTCGAAATAGCCAAACCAGAAAAATTCTCCCATTTATCTCACTTTCCAAATCGGCTATTTTGACCATTTTAAAAATGTAGGGCCCTATTCCCTAGTGAACGCTAACTGCAGCATTCAGGTGAGTAACCATACATAGTGCAGGAGGGGTGGGGTCACGCCTTTTCCCCCGAAGGGTTGGCTGCAACCACCAAATGTATCCAGCCCAACAACATGTGTAGAACATAACAAAGAAAAAAAAATGTCATCTGCGCTTACTCCAATTATACAGTGTGAAACTAAACACAATTAGAGGTTTGGTTTCTTATTAATGGCCATTATAAGACTAGCTCGCCTGCCAACGTCACGGCACCTCTATAAGGGCGAGTCCTAACCAAAATAAAACCACAGGCTGCTACATAGCAAACCATACCTGCTCATGCTGCTTGTCAAACATGAGGTAGACTGGTGGGCCTTTATTTATGCTCCCCCAGAAACAAAATCCACTTTGGGATCAAAACAAAGGTGAGTAACCGTTAACGTTAGGATAAGTAACTTTAACACATGCCCCCCAGATTACCTACCTAATGCTAACAGGTAAAAAAATCAGTACTGTACTTTGCGCATCTTATACTTATCATGGGGAACACAATCACTAATTAGCGTTAGGATAAGTAAGGAATTTAGGATAAGTAAGGACCTAACGCTAATTACTGCACCGATGGGTTAACTGATTTTGTACAGGCATCCAATGGTAACTGGAAAAGGTGGGGTCCTAGTGGCGCACTTGATACTTTCTAAAGTGGGAATATATCAATTGTCTATAGACGTTTGACAAGGGGAATATTCAGTGGATCAGTCTTTCCCTAAAACAATCTTGTGCAATATGCAACAGAATGTAAAAAAATTAACAACAGCGTTGGTAACCTCTAATATCTTGCATGTGGGTCCGCCTCAGAAAATGCAAGGTGAGGAAAAACACGTGCAGAAAGTGCAAATAACGTACAAATCACAATCATAAAGTGCAATTCAGCAATAGTGGTACTACTACCTACTGTCGTACATGTGAATCAATCTCACAATAACGTAATGTGCAAATTGCATATAAAGTGCAAGTATTCGTAACATTCTTCTATTAATATAGTGCAACGCAAAAAGTACTGGTGTGGATCCCGAAGGGTCCACAGTCTCACAGTGCAAAACGTGAGTGCAAATATTATATATTCGTGTTGATCCTCTATTAAAAAAAGTGCAAACACAAAAAGTGTTGATATGAAATCAAGGAGTCAGTAATAGTGTCCAGTAATTTTACCAATCTCTGGTCTATTACCACACAATGTGCGTGTGTAGAGGGTTACCCAATGGGTAAATGGACCAAATCAGGGTTGTTGGCCGCCAAATGATTTATAGAGTCAAATGTCCCAGCGTTGTACTTCCTTCCTCCAATTGGTGAATTCCATAGCATGGGGAGGAGAAAAGAAGAAGAATAGTGCAGACTGCTAGAATGGATTTAAGTGAGTATCTTAAATATATTTATCACACTCACAAATTTAAGAGCCTAATGGGTCCCGCTCTGGATTGAAATGCCTCACGCCAAATACAGGGTGACGTTCCCCCTTTTAGTCGAAAAAGATCCGGTTGTCAATGGTGGAGCCTCGATTATCTCAGGCTCAGCATGAAGGCGAGTGGTGCATCTCAGTCAGGTGAGCACCTTACCCCTTTCTCCTGTAGTGTCTTCTCGTTCCGACCTCTGCTCCTTAGTCGACTTCCAGATGAGAGAAGGGATAATTGGGGTATGAAGGAAAAAATGAGAAAAACTCTTGCTACCTCTGCCTGTCACCTTCAATCCAGGAGGATAGGAAGGCAGGTGATTTTCTTCGGAAGAGGTTAAAATAAATAAATGGATTAGATCAGAAAAAGATAAAATGACAAAAATAGGTTTATTCCATAAAATGGGGGGGGGTGAAAAATGGTTACTGTGACGCGTTTCGACACCCTCTGTGCCTTTTTCAAACAGTGTGGTGTGCATGTCCCATACACACCACACTGTTTGAAAAAGGCACAGAGGGTGCCGAAACGCGTCACAGTAACCATTTTTCATCCCCCACCCCCCATTTTATGGAATAAACCTATTTTTGTCATTTTATCTTTTTCTGATCTAATCCATTTATTTATTTTAACCTCTTCCGAAGAAAATCACCTGCCTTCCTATCCTCCTGGATTGAAGGTGACAGGCAGAGGTAGCAAGAGTTTTTCTCATTTTTTCCTTCATACCCCAATTATCCCTTCTCTCATCTGGAAGTCGACCAAGGAGCAGAGGTCGGAACGAGAAGACACTACAGGAGAAAGGGGTAAGGTGCTCATCTGACTGAGAAGCACCACTCGCCTTCATGAGGAGCCTGAGATAATCGAGGCTCCACCATTGACAACCGGATCTTTTTCGACTAAAAGGGGGAACGTCACCCTGTATTTGGCGTGAGGCATTTCAATCCAGAGCCGGGACCCATTAGGCTCTTAAATTTGTGAGTGTGATAAATATATTTAAGATACTCACTTAAATCCATTCTAGCAGTCTGCACTATTATTCTTCTTTTCTCCTCCCCATGCTATGGAATTCACCAATTGGAGGAAGGAAGTACAACGCTGGGACATTTGACTCTATAAATTATTTGGCGGCCAACAACCCTGATTTGGTCCATTTACCCATTGGGTAACCCTCTACACACGCACATTGTGTGGTAATAGACCAGAGATTGGTAAAATTACTGGACACTATTACTGACTCCTTGATTTCATATCAACACTTTTTGTGTTTGCACTTTTATTAATAGAGGATCAACACGAATATATAATATTTGCACTCACGTTTTGCACTGTGAGACTGTGGACCCTTCGGGATCCACACAGTACTTTTTGCGTTGCACTATATTAATAGAAGAATGTTACGAATACTTGCACTTTATATGCAATTTGCACATTACGTTATTGTGAGATTGATTCACATGTACGACAGTAGGTAGTAGTACCACTATTGCTGAATTGCACTTTATGATTGTGATTTGTACGTTATTTGCACTTTCTGCACGTGTTTTTCCTCACCTTGCATTTTCTGAGGCGGACCCACATGCAAGATATTAGAGGTTACCAACGCTGTTGTTAATTTTTTTACATTCTGTTGCATATTGCACAAGATTGTTTTAGGGAAAGACTGATTCACTGAATATTCCCCTTGTCAAACGTCTATAGACAATTGATATATTCCCACTTTAGAAAGTATCAAGTGCGCCACTAGGACCCCCACCTTTTCCATATCATCCATCTGCACATTTGAGTTGAGATTTTTTGTGCAGCACCTTGTAGGCAGCAACCCCCTAAACTGAATTACTGATTAAGCGCCTCCACAGACACTCACTCTTGTCATCCAATGGTAACTGGTTCAATCAGCTTTTGCAGAATCATTTAGCACCAGCTAACCCCCCCCCCCCCCGATAACCAAGATACTCACCTCTCATACCGCGGCGAGGGCGGTGGCCTGATCCACCACTGCTCCTGTCTGCGAGCAAAGTGAGACTGGGGCCCTGCGCGATCTTGTGAGATTGTGCAGGTCTCGCAGCCCGGCAGCAAAACTCTCCATGGAGTCCTGGACTGGTGACAGACACTGGCAAAATGAAAGCTACTAAACGTTGAAGAAACATTTTGTTACATTTTTTTGACGACCGCAATAGGAAAACAGCCTGTGGCATGTGTTTTAATGTTAGACTTCTGTAGCTACAAAGCTAAACTTACCGGCTGGGTGGAGTAGAGGTAACATCACTGCTCTATAACCGTGAAGAGAGACTGTGGAGACACAGGTTTGAATCCCAGCAAGAGCACCTCTCCAGTAAGTGTCCTTGGGCAAGACACCTAATGGTACATACTCACCACCCAGGACATACTTGAAAATGAAAGAAATCTCAATGTATCCTTCCTGGTAAAATACTTTCTCAAACTAAACTGCTAGTGTTCTGTGTATAAATTAAACACCCCAAATCAAATTGCAATCTATTTTTAGTAACGGCACCACCAGGTCTACTATCTCACAATCAAGCTGCACTTTTCCAAATAGAAAAATAAATTGAAAAGTGGTCTGGCAATTAACGAATTAAGCTTGGCATCAGGCCCAGATGCTTTGTTTACAATCACTGTATTACATCACTTTGGATCTTTATCTTGTGTCAGCCAGGGCTACGAAGAGAAAGCAAGCACAAAGGAAACAACAAATGGAAGGTATGGCTGGACCTGCCAAAATTTACAATGTAAAAAAATATGTAAGATATTATATTGCTATTGATATAAATAAGTTACCATATTGAAGGGCGAGGAGTCAAAGGAATGCAAAGAGGGGTGCCAGCTGAACGAATTAGTCATATATGTCCACCATTTGGGCTCACCAACTGCACCTTTGGTGTGTTTATTTCATTAATGATAAAGACTATAGCGATTGAAGATTTCTAGGTATACAATTTGTAAGTAATAAATGTGTGACCTGTGCACACCCTAACACAATGGGCCAGTTGAATATGAAGTGGTCATTGCATTATAAATAAATTGCCGACGCCATAGTTCAGCACACTTTGAGAGGCTGTGTGGTCTACGCTTGACAGTGGCGCAGACCACTTTCCTCTCCCTCCTGAAAGACCAGGGATGTGGAAGGTGCCAGACACTTGTATCACCAGGCATTTGGTGATTATTGGCATGGGTCCAGCAGTATGAACTAAAAGGTGTTATACAGAGAGAGCCTTTCTGGCCCCGAAATGTCACCGAACAGGGAATTTCCCTGTACGGTGACATTTCGGGGCCATTCGGCTATTCAGAGAGCAGACAATTTGAAAATTTGTCGAACTACCAGCCAGTACAGTGTCGGTGCCTGTTCGACAGCAGTGAAATCCCCCATAGAGAAGCAATGGTTAATCTATTCAGAGAACACCGGACAGCAGTGAAAAGTTGCCGAAATGCGCTGCTGTTCGGTATTTTCATTTGGCAGGTTTATTCAGGCGAATCCCATAGGCTTATTAAAAATATTAAAAATATTCCTGTTTTTATTCAATATCTAATACACCATTTATTATTTTAATCTACAGTAAAAAATCTCTTTATTTATTGATTTTTTTTTAGGATGTTTTAGTCAGTTTTTCTGTTTTTTTTAAAGTGTCGGCGACATTTCGGTGCTCTCTGAATAACCCCTTAATTTTTCGGGGTATGGGCCCGATACAAATGCACTGATTATGCCTCACTAGTGGCTGGCCTACAATCAGGGCTCGAGTCTTGCGAGAACGTGCAGGAAAGCATGTTCCCGCTGTGGGCCAACTTATCGCTGGGAAAAAAGGGGTGATGCCCCCACCAGAAACGAGTGTCTAAACCACCCGCTAAAATGTTGTGTATGGAGGTTTCTCTAAACACCTGAATAGCAACTAGATGAAAAAAATACAACATAGCGCTCAAAAGACCAAGGTCCATGAGGAAGTGGGATAGACACACTATATGTCCACAAACAGTAATTCTTATCTTCAAGCGATAATCTTCTTTATAATGTAGATAGTAAAACGTGCACTGCAGGAGAAAACAGAAAGAAGGACCAGAAATTGCGCAGTACATCAACACCTGATGGAATTGAGTTTCATTCGTGTTTAACTCACATTCTGGGGAGTCTACAACCGGCTCTCAGGAGTATAGCGAGCAGGGACTTATACCAGGTGCCCTTAAACCCCTCGATCCGCTCTTCCAGTGTCGCCAATAATGGTACGTCTCTGGGTTGGACTCTCGCTTCAGTCTGATGATGTTCTCCCGTCGTTCTCCCGGCCGGGTCAGCGCTATAAAACCCAACACCAAGCTGGACTTTGCTCGCCCCGCACGCCGGTAATGTATGTTTTTTAGGAGAGCTTCTGACCCATCGGAGCGATAATTCTGGCCCCGTCTCCCGCGTCCTGTCTCTGGGATTGGATTAACGCGTCCTGCTCAGGAGTCTGGTGTTAATCTGGATTAATCTGGGGCTCCAAACCCTGCCGAAAACAAGGGACTCCTGGTTTGTTAACCGCATTCCGCTAGCAGCCCCCTCGACAGGCGGCGGTCTCCGAGCCCCTGCGTGCCTGCCTGCTCCCGAGCGGGGCCACCGTCCTCAGCACTGTGAAGGCTGTGATGCGGCCTACAGCCAAGATCTCGCGAGATTGCGTCACAGCCTTCAGAAACCTGCGGCCGTGTGCAGGGGCAGGCTGGAAGCAGAAGAAGACGTGGCGCGGGACACCTGATCCGGAGGTCTGAGCTGATGGGTAAGTATAATTCTTGGGGGTCCAGTGCCTGGGTATATAAATCTGGGGGTCCAGTGCCTGGGTATACAAATCTGGGGGTCCAGTGCCTGGGTATATAATTATTGGGGGTCCTGTGAATGGGAATATAATTCTGGGGGTCCAGTGCCTGGGTATGTAATTCTGGGGGCCAGTGCCTGGGTATATAATTCTGGGGATCCTGTGCCTGGGTATATAATTCTGGGGGTCCAGTGCCTGGGTATATAATTGGGGGGTCCAGTGCCTGGATATATAATTCTGGGGGTCCAATGCCTGGGTATATAATTCTGGAGGTCCTGTGCCTGGGTATATAATTCTAGGGGTCCTGTGCCTGGGTATATAATACTGGGGGTCCAGTGCCTAGGTATATAATTCTGGGGGTCCTCTGCCTGGGTATATATTTCTTGGGGGTCCAGTGCCTGGGTATATATAATTCTGGTGGTTTGTGCCTGGTTATACATGATTCTCGGGGGTATATATATATAAGGGTTGTGGTGGAGGACAAAAAGTGAGATAAAAAGCCTCCACACTATAACTAGTTATGTACATACATACATAGACACACACCTTTTTTTTCTTCAGGTAATGGGGGTTGTGGAATTCTTCAGTGAGTTCCTTCACTTTTTTGCCAGGACTTGACCCCTGCCTGCAATGCCCTTTAGTAAAATAAAGTGTTTTTTTTAAAGGTTTTCCTCTCTTAAATGAAACAAAAAAACCTCAAAAACTTGTTTTGTGTTATTTATTTATTACACTAGCACAGTTCTAGTACTCAGAAGAAATATTTTAGCATGATTTATTCATTAACTCCGCACGTTTTAATTTTCTATAAAACCACAGACTATGGAACTACGAAGGATTAACACAAATCAAATTGCAAATATTGCTAATCTAAACTGTACATTACATATACAAGAAATTTAAGTAATCTCCACCAGCCAGAAACTTCCCACTTAAACACATTGCATACATACTATTACTTCTCAAAAACGTACATGGAAATTACCTTTATCTTTCAATATATGCAAAATTATTTGCACATGTAACGCAAGCTTAGCCTTATTGATTCTGTAATTTGCGTTGTAAAAAATATATAGGCTTTCACAGCTGGGAACATTTTTTAATTTTATTTGCACTAAAAGGTTTAGCACTGGTTTCATGGACTCTGTTTCAGGTTCACTAATTGCAATATGCTTAACCCCTTCACTACCAGCATCGAGTATGTTTGTTGTTCAAAGCGAAGAGACAGAAAGAAGTTCTTCAAAGAGACAGAGAGAAGGGGAGGAGACAGAGAGGAGGTAGAGAGAGAGAAGGGGATGAGACAGAGAGGAGGTAGAGAGAGAGAAGGGGAAGAGACAGCGAGGAGGGAGAGAGAGAAGGGGAAGAGACAGAGGAGGGAGAGAGAGAGAGAAGGGGAAGAGACAGAGGAGGGAGAGAGAGAGAAGGGGAAGAGACAGAGGAGGGAGAGAGAGAGAAGGGGAAGAGACAGAGGAGGGAGAGAGAGAGAGAAGGGGAAGAGACAGAGGAGGGAGAGAGAGAGAAGGGGAAGAGACAGAGAGGAGGGAGAGAGAGAGAAGGGGAAGAGACAGAGAGGAGGGAGAGAGAGAAAAAGAGAAGGGGAAGAGACAAAGAGAAGGGAGAGAGAGAGAGAGAAGGAGGAGAGAGAGAAGGGGAAGAGACAGAGGGAAGGGAGAAAGGACAGGAAGAGACAGAGAAGGGAGAGAGAAAGAGAAGGTGAAGAGACAGAGAGAAGGGAGAAAGTACAGGAAGAGACAGAGAAGGGAGAGAGGATGAGAGAAAGAGAAGGAGAAGACACAGAGAAGGGAGAGAGAGAGAGAAGGGAGAGAGGATGAGAGAAAGAGAAGGGGAAGACACAGAGAAGGGAGAGAGGATGAGAGAAAGAGAAGGGGAAGACACAGAAGGGAGAGAGGATGAGAGAAAGAGAAGGGGAAGACACAGAGGGAAAGGAGAGAAGTATGAGAGAGAGGGGAGAGAGAGAGAGAGAAGGGTAAGCGATAGAGCGAAGGGAGAAACGATGATAGAGAGAGAGAAGGGAGATAGAAGGAGGAGAGAGAGAGAAGGGGGAAGAGATAGAGAGAAGGGGAAGATACAAAGAGGAGGGAGAGAGAGAAGGGGATGAGACAGAGAGGAGGGAGAGAGGGAGAAGGGGAAGAGACAGAGAGAGAGAAGGGAGAGAGGGAGAAGTGAGAAAGAAGAGGGAGAGAGGGGGAAGGAAGGAAAAATAGGGGAAGGAAGAGGAAGAGTGGAGTGGGACATGTGAGAGGAGAAGTGGGAAAGAGAGGGAGGGAAGGGGAGAATGTAAGCATGAGAGAGATGGACAGAAATACAGTGAGGTAATGATAAATAAAAGCGAGTGAGAAGTCTGACAATGAGTCCTGCCTGTTTATCTCCCTGTCAGGACCTGGCTGTGCTGCTGCTGGGCCAGAGGGAGCAGGGCCAGCACGCAGGGAGACATAGGCAGACTGTAGCTGCTGGATCTGCAGTCTGTCCCCTCGGTGCCCTGCATGACGACGAAAGGGGAGCTGGCCAACATCTACTGAAAGGATTCAGGAGCCTGGCTGTGCAGGGCTAGGTGCCTGTCACCTTCTGCAGCCCTGCTTGCCTGGTTAATATGCCTAGCCCTGGACATGTGCATATCCAGGGTTAAACTCATCACACGCCTGTACAAAGGTTTTAAAACCCATACTGTCCGAGTGAAACCCATACAGGTGACAACCATACCAAGTACCCCCAGTTCAAAGTGACTCGTCACACATGGTATTTTTATTCTGAGCATTGCACTGCAATGTGTTGGAAGATTCTTTCAGATCTGTGTACTAATAGACTGCAGTCAGTAAAAGTTCGCTTGAATCAAGAAAAAAAATTATGTAAAAGTAAAACATTTATATATTCCAATACACACACTTAATGAATTCAAATAGCTTTTCTGAGGCTATGAATAAAATATTATTATTAGTAATGGTTTATATACTACATTACTTTTACTGTTCCCTCCTACTGAGCTTTTTTACCAGAAATAAATAGCTATAATCATAAAAAAAAAGCTTTTTTTTATTTTTTATTGCAACAAAAAATGATGGGGCAGAAAACCGACCATGATTTGTTATTTAACATTAAAGTGTTTATGGATAATTATGCTGTCTATTTTTTATGCATTCCTTTCGTTAATTTTTAAGATACTAATCATTAAAGTTAATGTTAGAAAAAAACAAAACTGCATTGGTATAGAAACTTTTAGGCCGGGGTCAGATGAGCGCACTATGTGCGCCCGTACTGACGTGCCTTCTGGCGTCTGTCGCAAGTTGTGACGCTGTGACGGAGCTGGCCACACGCTGTTGCACACGCACGACAGCGGCTGTGCTGCGTCCGTGCAGCAAGCCTCCCCATCAAAGCACTAGGACGCGCGTTGACGGGGCTGCAAAGCGTGATACTCCATAGGAGGATTGAGCCTTGCAGTGCTGAGCGCACTAACTGCGGTCAGCGGGGTGGCCAGACAGGCATCGAGTGGAAGGAACGCCCACTCTCACGGACGTTCCTTCCACTCTTACTACTGCTCGTCTGACCCCAGCCTTAACCTGGGACCCTCCCCAATGTGCTATGGGGAGGGTCAGCAGAAAGGGGGCAGGGAACAATTGATACCTCCCTGGGCCTTGGGTAGCTAGTATATAGGAGTTGTAGGTCATAGCTAGAAAGGCTTTCTTTGGGTTAATTTGCTAATGTAACAGAGTTCTAAGCACTATTTTGGTATTGATTAAATGTTCTTTGAGGGAATTATTTAGTAGGATTATTGCACCCCGATTCTTTTCACATTATTACTTTTAAAAGGATACTCAAGGGTTAATTGGGAGGAATAAGCAGATGGGTTAGACATTAACACCTTCCTTACCCGCTCTGTACATGTGGTGATGTTACTGGGAAGGCAGGAAGCCCAACAGCAAGGAATCTCAGCCTGTTGTGGATGATGCCAGATCGACACCGAGCCGCGGGACTTCAATGATGCACTGAGCGCGTTTTGCTCATCCTAGGAGGTTTGTGCTCAGTGCTAGACATGTACATTTCCTTTCATCACAAATTGAAATTCAGGCAAAAATCACATTTCGGTATTTTTTACGTTTCCGAAAAACGTAATATCGGCTGTCCGAAATGAGAAATCGGAAATTACAAATTGCACAACGAAAACAACTAAACAAAATATTGGAAGGCAAAAAGTTGCCGAATTATTTAGATTTTCGTTGCTTTAGTTCGACAGCTTTAACCCTTTCCGGTTCAATGTCGGAATATATCCAACACAACCTTTTGCCGGTTGCGGTCCAATGTCGGATATATTCCGACATGACCTGACCGGCCCTCCCTCTCTCTACTAACCTCTCTCTCTTTGGGGTCCCACAGAGATCTGACTTCCTCAAAGTCGGATCTTCGTTTCTTATGCCTCTCCGGCGTGATGATGTCAGTTTCATGTGCCCCCGCCAGAGCAGGCAGTAGTGCTTGAAGGGGTGGTGGGGTCTCTATCTCCCCATCGCCAAGGGGTACCTTGTCAAGAGAGGCATCGCTGGAAATGTCACAGTGCTTTAATGGAAAATCACATTTTTTTTACTTTTTTTAGTTATTGCATTCTGGCAGAACATGACGTCTACATATAATAATCATATATTATGAGTCTGCCATAAAAAAAGGATATATAATTTGTCAGGGTTGTATAAGAAAACATGACTTAATAAATCGTGTTTGAACATGAGGAGCAGTGGCGTAACGTGGGGGGGCCTCGGGGGTGGTCACCCTGGGCGCAATTTTCTTAGGGGGCGCAAAATTTCAAAAGAAATTTGAACCACTAATATTTTCCATCAGCGATCAGCAAGGTGTCCACTCCTGGATACTGGTGTCCGTAAGAGACCCTTGCACGGGCAGCCGCCAGTTTTGCGGTGCTGGCGGTGACTTGGCACTCAGCATCCGGAAGAGATGACCAGGACAGAAAATTCTGGTCCTGTTCTGTCTCTTCCTTAACGCTGACATGAGTCAAGTGAACCAGCGCAGCATTATCCGATGGAACACCCTGTACGTACCACGCTTGTCAGCCCCCTTTGAAGCCCTGTGCCAGCCCCCCGCCGCTGGCAGCCCTGCAGCTGCTGAACAGGAAGGAGGGAGGGAGGCCCCTGCCCTGCAGCACATTTAAAATCCGATCTCCACTAAGCCCCCTGGACAGTTCCCCCCCCAGGCCACCAGCAACTCCACGCAGGTAGGTGACACTGTGTGATACCAGAGCAGCATAGCCAACACACAGTGAGGGGGTACTTGGATAGAGAGAGAGATTGACTGGGGGTACTGGGAGAAAGTGGGGGTACTTGGAGAGAGAAAGAGTGACTGGGGTACTGGGATAAAGTGACTGGGGGTACTGGGAGAGTGACTGAGGGGTACTGGAGAGAGTGACTGGGCATACTGGGAGAGAGTGACTGAGGGGTACTGGGAGAGAAAGAGTGACTGAGGGCACTTGTAGAGAGTGACTGGGGGTACTTGGAGAGAGTTACTGGGGGTACTTGGAGAGAGTTACTGGGGGTACTTGGAGAGAGTGACTGGGGTACTTGGAGAGAGAGTGACTGGGGGTACTGGGAGAGAAAGAGTGAGGGGTACCAGGAGAGAAAGAGTAACTGGGGTTACTTGGAGAGAGAGTGACTGGGGGTACTGGGAGAAAGTGGGGGTACTGAGAGAGAGAGGGAGAGAGTGACTGGGGTACTGGGAGAGAGTGACTGAGGGGTACTGGGAGAGAAAGAGTGACTGAGGGTACTTGGAGAGAGTGACTGGGGGTACTGGAGAGAGTTACTGGGGGTACTTGGAGAGAGAGTGTGACTGGGGGTACTGAGAGAAAGCAGGGGTACTTGGCGAGAGAAAGGGTGACTGGGGGTACTGGGACAGAAAGAGTGACTGGGGTACTTGGAGAGAGTGACGGGGTACTGGGAGAAAGTGGGGGTACTGAGAAAAGGAGAGAGTGACTGGGGGTACTGGGAGAGAGTTACTGGGGGTACTTGGCGAGAGAGAGTGACTGGGGTACTGGGAGAAAGTGGGAGTACTGGGAGAGAGTGACTGGGGTACTGGGAGAGGGTGACTGGGGGTACTGGGAGAGAGTGACTGGGTATAGTGTGAGATTGGAACTATGCTAGGGTATACTAGGACAGGGTGACTGGTTGCAATGGCATAGCGTGGGGGGGCATGTGTGTTTCATTGTTTTATTATATCAGTATTTTGGTAATATACAATACATGTGCTTGTGGGATAAGGGGTCAATACTCTACTGGTAGAAGGGAATAAGGGTGTGTTACCATGTCCACAGGGTGGGGGTGGGGGTGGGGGCGCACGAATCTTGCCTTGCCCTGGGCGCTGACAACCCATGCTACGCCCCTGATGAGGATCACAAAACAGTAAAAATGAACTCCGCACACAGAGGTGAAATGGCTCAGCAGTGAAGGGGTTAAAAAGTTTATAAAATTTAAAAGTGTGTGTTTATTTTTGAAAATTAAATAAGACCAGCTGGCGCACTTAGTGAAAGTTTGTTGGACCAAAAAGGGTTAAGCAAAAAATTCCCCGTTTTTATAAATTTTCTCATTTGCAGCAAATTGTCTCTTAATTAATTTATTTTTTAGAATTTTTTTAGGCAAAATTTTATATTTTTTTTAATGGCATTTTTTTATTTTTATTCATAGGACCTTATATATTATTTACAGGCATTTTCATGCTTTATTTTTTTTAAAAACACCTTTTAAAAGCTGGGGATTCTGGTGGTGGTACGTGATATTGGCGCTTAACACACATTCACTACATAACCTATTAAAAGCTGTTTTCCTGGTTTTTTTCTTCACCCCCAGGATGGTAGCTGATCAGCTTTTTTCGGCGGGGTGCGGCAGCTGATCAACAGCTTTCAGTGGTCAATCCGGAGGCTCAGCAGCTGCATTAGGTGGTCTGCGGGTGTGTTCAGCGATCTGATTGGTGGATTGTCAGCTGTGTTGATCAGCGGAGTTTGGTGGATCCCTTCGGCGCTCTTCGGGGACCCTGCGGTGAATGCTGAATTCAAACCAGCATCATTCAAATTGAACTTACTGATGTGCGCCAAACGAGAGTGCACCGAAATTTCGGTGCTCTCTGAATAACTCCTATAGACATTAAAAACATTGTTATAGTTTTGGTCATGGAAAGTAATTTTCCATAATCCCACTGGTTTCTGACAGTGACTTAATGGAAAACTACTTTGTACTGAAAGGGTTAAAAGGAAATACGGATTAAGGAGCATGTGACAGAACAGCTGTCACGTTCAATTTATTAGCCCATAAAAAGTTAAAAGTTCGTTTGTTCAAGGTCAAATTTCGTTTATACAATTTATGTCTGTATGATCCCTGGGTCTATTGTGTTTCCCCTCACAAACTCCCCACACCAAACGCGTCTGCAATCCCTCACAATTTAATAACACCCAAATTGCCCAGTTTTCGTTCCCCCAAGTGTAGAATTCGTTAGTACAATTTGTTCCCGCATGTTTATGGTTGTTTATTAGGTTCATTGCCAAATCTTCCTTGCCCAGCCATCGTAGTTTATCTGCCCAGCGCAACCCTGCTGCAGCTGCCGCCGGCCGAAACCAAGCACAGCCAACATTCCTTGAACCCTGCACCGCTCAGCCCCTGTTCCTGGCAGCGGAGTGCTTTTTGGGCAGAGGGGCCCTGGGAACATGGTGCCACTGTGGGGTGAGTTCTAGAGACCAGCACCACCGAGATCACCCCCCAATCAGACACTGGACTCAGGTCGGTTTTCCCAGCCGCAGAGGAGATACGACGCCGGAGTCAGAGCTCGCAATCCAGGGGGTGGAATTTCCCGGGCAGGGAGCAGGCCAGACAGTGTGGCACCAAGAGCTGGGACCATGTTAAACATACAATAAGGACTCTGGGTAGAGGCAGTGGCAGAACTGGCGCCGGGGTGTCTGGGGGCGGGCATGGGAGAGAACAATGGGACTGTACCATATAAATGGACAGCGTATGTGCTGTTTTATAATAAACCAACTTGCTTAACCTATACTGCTTCTCGACGAGTATTTGGGAAGAGGGACTATCTGCTAGTAATTTCCTCCTGGTTGACTCGATATACTCTGGCTCGAAGGAACCTGACGCCGGCTCGCTACCGCTGCTCACTGCAGAGCAACCCCGGCACCTAAGGCGGATCTACTCCCTCCGAGTAGCGGCGTTCGTCACAGAGCACTATTACTATCGAACCCAATTGTAGTGACAGTTTCCACCTATTTGATTAAGGTATAACGTAAATACATTGCATGTTGTTCAGAATCTTCCAATTTCGTTCCCAAACACTGCATGCCTGACAGTCCACATGAGCTGAAGGACCGAAGCACTTTTACTTTGCACTGAAAGGGTTAACTGAATAAAATGAAAATAATATTTTATCGGACAAATAAAGTTATTGGAAGAATTGCTGCTAAAATAAACCCAGAGGATTATGCATTCCCTGCATAAAATGTGATTCTTATTGATCTCCAATATTAACACCAAGCTTTGCAGAAAGCCAGAACAAAATGTATTCCTATTATTACTAACAGGGTTATTCAAAGAGAATCGCAAAGCCACCGCACGTTCGGTGACTTTTCATTCTCCTCAGTTCTGTTCGATTTGGCGATCCCATTTCGGCAACCCTGCGGTGTATTCAGCAAGCACCACAAGGCCGTCGTAGTGCAGGGAAAAGTCCCGAAAACTCACCGCAAAACGAGGGCGAACGCACACCAAAACCCACAAAAACATCTGGATTAACCCGCCGAATACGCTGGAAAAATCCGAGCAGGAGCCGATCACACGCAGTGCAGCCGCCTGAAAAACCTGACACCGCAGACCAATGCAGTGAATAAATTAGAAAACAGTTTGCTTGAATGTGTGAAAAGTGAAACGCTGTTTGCAAAGAAACTACTGAGCGAAAATGTCTGAAATTTACATATGAGGTCCAGGGAATGATAATAAAAAGTGCTGGTACAAAAAAAATAAGTTAAAAAAAAATCCAGAAAAATGCTTAAAATATCCTAAAAAATCTATAAAGAGACTCTTTACTGCAGAATATAATAATCAACAGTTTAGTAGATATTGGATTAAAACGAGAATAATTTTAACATTGAAGCCTATGGGATTCGCCTGAATAAATCTGCTGCATGAAACCACCGAATGGCAGGGCAATTCGGCAACTTTTCACTGGTGGCTTTTGCTCTCTGAATATCCGAAGAATTGCTTCTCTATGGGGATTCACTGCCCTCAAACAGGCACCGAACAGGTAAAGTATGTGCAGGCAATTCGGCAGGATTCTCCATTCATCCCTTTGATCCTTCCCCCCCTGTTTTAAGTATCCTGTATTTATCCTTTAAACCATTTTAATATTAAAGTATTCCCCCTTTTTTATCTACTAAATCTATAGTTGTTCCTATGTATTGTGTACCAGACACTTGTGTATAACACGAACCTCACTCCATCTATCCACCTGAGACACTTGTAGGCTGCCAAAGAGGTGATGGTGCCCACCGATTAAGGAGTACCGCATGCCACTAAATTGAGCCTGGATTAATAAGGCTCCAACATCGGTGAGTGAGACCACTCTTACTTTATACCTACTTGGCTGTTTTTTCAAGTTACGCTATGATTGCTTTGTCTCTCCAAATTTCCTGTATTTGAGGTGAATAAGAGAATCAAAGAAGGGAAGAGGCCACTCTTTACTTGGCCCAGTGTACTTCGAACCAGAGCCTGGATATTATAGGCTCTGGAAAGTGTAAGTACCCCCCTTTTTGGTACATATTGTAGCCAGCGAGTCCAGACATAGTTACATAGTTACATAGGCTGAAAAAAGACATGCGTCCATCGGGTTCAGCCTCTCCCACATAACCTACTGCTGTTGATCCAAAAGAAGGCAAAAAACCCAGTCTGAATGCTTGCCAATATGCAACATACTGGGAAAAAATTCCTTCTTGACCCCAGAATGGCAGTCAGATTTCTCCTTGGATCAAGAAGCTTTTACCCACATATTAAATATTATAACCCTTAATATTCTGTGTCTGCAGGAAGTCATCCAGTCGTTTTTTAAAAGTCTGTACAGACTCTGACCCAACCACCTCAACAGGCAGAGAATTCCACAGACAATACTGTACTATTATTATTATTATTTTTTCCTCCCTTATTCCGAGGATCAGGAACACACTAGGACCCCAAGGAGAAGATACATATTCGGACCCCCACATATGCCTGGATGCTAAGAGTGAGAGGCATATATAGACTTTATTTAGTCCTATTCTCCATTCACGAATAGCCTATTTTTCTGGCGTGCACTGTTTTTGCAGCATTCGCAAGACTGTTTCCCTCTTTTTCTCCACCCTCGATTTTTTTATAGACACTATTGCACTTTATCGACGTACTGTTATTGTCAATATTAATATTCTGTATACACTTTATTTTGTATTTTGCACAAGATGTGTGTTTTTTATGAATTGTTTTTTTATGAAGTGTTTTTTATGAACTGATTCGGTTTTATAGGCACTTCTTTTGGCACGTTGGTGTCAATACCAACTTTTTAGCTGATATTGCAATATATGCACTTTTGTTTGCACCTTGCACAATATTAGGATTTAATTCACGGTATCACTTTATCAATGGTCTCTTTTCGACTGTGCTTATATCCCACATGAGCATTGGGGAATTACCGTTCATTCAGGATACATAACCTCCTCCGGTATTCTACTTTCATACAGAACTATTTTCTGTATTATCTGTCATCTAGCCTCTGTAAGCTCCTTTCTATACCTTACTGACGTATAGTAGCTACCATTTATAATTTAGACTCTCTTTGCGCCACTGGAGCCACCCCCATCTTTTTAGGATTTGGCGAATTGCCTGTTCTCTGGATAGCCGAATGGCCAAGAAAGGTAACCGAACGCTGATTTTCAGCGTTCGGTTCCCTTTCGGCAGCCATTCGGATCTCTTTGAATAACCCTATAAGTGACAGCTCTTCTCATCATTCATAAAGGAGACTGCTAATAAATAAAGATATTTCACTGGGATCGCTGTGTCTAATGATGAGCAATTACGTGAAGACTTGAAGTCAAATAAACCCGCGCTCCGTGTGGGGCGATTGAGACTGGCTAAGCAAACAAATAAGCCATTGCACTTCAGTCAGAGCACCCGTCTGCGCTACTTTCGCCTGGGAAAATGAGTAAATGACTGCTTCCCATAATGAAGGGTCAGAATGGCAGGGTGGGTGCGCAGCGGCAGGCAGAAATCTGATCAGCAATGATTGGATTTAGAGTAAATTCATGTAAATTGTATGCTTTTAGCAGACACTCAGTGCATCGTTCCCATTGCTACACCTTACCATTAATTTCTCATAGTGCTTCAGCTCAACGCATTTGGATTAATACTTTTTTTTTTACTTAGTTCCCTTAATTGTATTAAAGACATAAGATCATTAGTAACAGTTGATGTACAATTAAGTATGATATACAAATGTTTCCCTAGTTCTCTTATTAACCCTTTCACCGACCATGATAAAGAGACACTACCATCATAAAATGAAATGTCCTTATTGTGTTTATTATATGTCGCTGATATCTTACATGTGTTTTTGTTTTCTCTTGTTTGTTTAGTTAATAAAATATTTTACTCTAGTTGTGTCACTGGCCGCATCCGTTGTGTGATCTTTTGTGTTGTATAACTATATGACAAAACTTATGTTTTAAATTACAAAAATTTAGTTGCTCTGCACACTGAAAAAAGCAAGGGTGCACTCCCTAAGGCTAAGGTCAGACGAGCGCGATTTCTACGGACTGTACGTCCGTGCACACGGACGTACGTCAGTACGGAAGACGCAGTAGTGGCCACAGAGTCCGTTTAACACTGACGTATATTTTGACGGATGTAGGAGGGAAAATAAAATAAAAAGCAAAACCATTTTATCCGTGAAAAATACTGGACGTATAAATGCAGTCCGTCTGACCACGTTCCATCACTCACACACAAAGCTATGCAGACGTTGCGGACGCAGCGCACTTTGTGCGGCCGTTCTAGGAGTAGTACGTTCTTGCCTGCCTTGCGTCCGTGGGCCGCGGCCGTTGTGCGTCCGCAGTTCAGTGCGGACGTACTTCGTGTAACGGGCTCCGATGGGCTTTCTGTCATGCTATCACGGACGTACTTTTAGGCGCAATCACGGATGTGAACACTACGCTCGTCTGACCCCAGCCTAATAAGGCTATGGTCAGACGAACGCATTTTTCGCGTTGTCCGTGAAAAAGTGCATTTGAACGAATGGGCATTTTTTCACGGAATACGCAATAGCGGTCATACAATGCGCATTTTCGTCCATGATTTTGTACGGATCATCAATAAAACACTTTTTGGGTCTGGACGTTATGTTGGCCGGACATTAGCAGCGTCTGATGTCTCCTAATCACGCACACACGCCGCTAGCGGACGCAGCGCACTCTGTACGTCAGTACTAGCGGTTTCACATTCTTACAAAAATGCGTTTGTTTGCCGCTTGCGTTGCCAGGCCGAACTTTCGTGCGGTACTTCGTATCGTATATTGCCTGTCATTGGACGTCATTTGCTGCTACTACGGCCGTGATAAAGTGTGGCTGCACGCGCGTTCGCACTGCGTTCGTCTCACCTCAGCCTAAGGCTAGGGTCAGACGAACGCATTTTTCGCGTCGTCCGTGAAAAAGTGCGGTCGAACGAATGGACGTATTTTTCACGGAATACGCGATAGCGGTCATACGATGCGCATTTTCGGCCGTGATTTTGTACTGATCATCAATAAAACACTTTTTGTGTCTGCACGTTATGTTGACCGGACATTAGCAGCATCTGACGTCTCCCAATCACACACACACGCCGCTAGTGGACGCAGCGCACTCTGTACGTCAGTAGTAGCGGTTTGACGTTCTCGAAAAAATGCGTTCGTTTGCCACTTTCGTTGCACGGACAACCTTTTGTGCGGCCGTTCATCGTATGTTCCCCGGAATTGGACGTCATTTGCTGCTAGCACGGCCGTGATTTCGTGCGGCTAAACGCACGTTAAAACTGCGTTCGTCTGACCCTAGCCTAAGAGACTTCCCAAAAAACCTCCAGACTCTAGAACAAAACAAAAAGAGGGATGCATTCCAATGGCAAAATTTTAATTTTATTGGTGCAAAAAATAACACAATAAAATATGACATATACATATATCGCAAAAAACCTCAATGGCAATAAGAAAGTACAAAATCGAAACCAATGTGAAAAAATCAATATGAATTACCCGGCACTTCAGAAAATAGCAAGCAGAGAGAGGAGTCAGGGATCCCAACGTTTCGACCTCAGTTTTTGTCAAACTTATGTTTTGCCATTTTCAGGGTTATTCAGAGAAAGGTGAAACTCTGGAGAACTTTTGGAGAAGTGAAAATTCTAGGTCGAAATAGCCAAACCAGAAAAATTCCCCCATTTATCTCACTTTCCAAATCGGCTATTTTGACCAAGAGTTTTCACTTCTCCAAAAGTTCTCCAGAGTTTCACCTTTCTCTGAATAACCCTGATAGTTATACTTTGAAGGGCTAAGCCCGTCATTGTCTATATATTTATGTATATTTCCCTTTTGAGTTGTAAACTACCCCCCCCCCCACAGCATCTTTACCCCACTTGGTCCTCACTGTGTGGCATTAAGCATAGAATGGGCCGATCACTCACATCATTGCATTGTGTAGATGTATTCAAAGGACACCACCAGGGGGGTAGATTAGTCGTTTAAGTCGTTCAAGCCTGTCTTATCTCATTCGGCTGCAAGCTCTTATCTCAGGAAACCTGGAGAACACTATGAGGGTTATTCAGAGAGAGGTGGAAAGCAGGAGAATGGCTGGAGAATGGAAAATTCTAGGTCAAAATAGCTGATTTGGAAAGTGAGATAAATGGGAGAATTTTTCTGGTTTCGCTATTTTGACCTAGAATTTTCCATTCTCCAGTCATTCTCCTGCTTTTCACCTCTTTCTGAATAACCCTGTAGATCTTCTGCCACTTTATCTAAACATTCTCACCTCCACCTCGTTAACTGTTAAATATTGTGGATTAAATACACAAGCAAAGCTTTTGGTAATTTTTGTGTCGTGAAAAATATACAAAATGGAAACAAGAGATAAAAACATTACTTTATTTTTCCTTTTTACATGAAATTACTTTAAGCAAAAGAAAAAAAAACAGCAGCATGTGTTTTATAAGGTGGTGTAAGTTGTAGTATCCCTTTAACTATACTCGCTCTTCAAAAGCTCATGCAGGAGCCCAACATCTAGTAAATCTGATCTGGTCATATTCTAGAGAGATGCCAAGGAATTTACTTTATTGAAAACAAATTTCATTTGCAAACGGGCTCCAGAATGTGCCCCCAAATTTTCAGCACCTTGGATATGTCTCCCAAGGTGCTGAAACTGTTTGAAAAGCTTAGAGCAGGGATCTCAAACTATGCCCCCCCCAGATGTTTCTGAAATACACTTCCCATGATTCTCTGGCTATTTATTGCATTCAAAGAATTCTGAGATTTGTAGGCAATAAACATCTGGGGGCCAGAGTTTGAGATTCCTGGCTTAGAGTTACATTTTCTTTCACAGACACATGTATCATTATAAATGTAGTAGTACACATGGGGTGTGTATATCCCAGCCTTTGTGGACGTAGGCGCTGCATATATTCTTTTTACAGTTTGTACGGGTCGGACTATTTTTCCCTTTTATACTATCAGGGTTATTCAAAGAGATCCGAATGGCTGCCGAAAGGTAACCGAACAGTGAAATTCAGCATATGGTTACCTTTCCTGGCCATTCGGCCATTCAGGGAGCAGGCAGTTCGCCAAATCCTGGCGAATTGCCTGCACATACTGTGCCTGTTCGGTGCCTGTTCGAGGGCAGTGAAATCCCCATAGAGAAGCAATGCTTTGACTATTCAGAGAACAAAAACCAGCAGTGAAAAGTTGCCGAAATGCCCTGCCATTCGGTGGTTTCATTTGACAGATTTATTCAGGCGAATCCCATAGGCTTCAATGTTAATAATATTCCCGTTTTAATTCAATATCTAATAAACTGTTGATTATAATATTCTGCAGTAAAGAGTCTCTTTATTTATAGATGTTTTAGGATCCTTTAGGCATTTTTGGGGATTTTTTTGCAAACATTTTTATTCTTTTTTTTTTTAAATCGTTTTTTCTTTTTTCTGTAACAGCCCTTTTTATTATCATTCCCTGGACCTCATATGTAAATTTCTGACATTTTCGTTCAGTAGTTTCTTTGCAAACGGCGTTTCACTTTTCAAACATTCAAGCGTACTGTTTTGTTTTTTTCACTTCATTTGTCTGTGGTGTCGGCTTTTTCCGGCGGCTGCTCTGCGCTCTGATCGGCTCCTGCTCGGGTTTCTCCAGCGTGTTCGGTGGGGTTAATCCAGATGTTTTTGCTGGTATCGTTGAGCCTTCCCCGGGTTTTGCGGTGAGTTTTCTGCAGGTTTGCGGTGGCTTTTCCCTGCACTACGACGGCCCTGTGGTGCTTGCTGAATGCACCGCAGGGTGGCCGAAATGGGATCCCCAAATCGCACCGACTTAAAGAGAACGAAAAGTCACCGAACGTGCGGTGACTTTTCGATTCTCTTTGAATAACCCTGTTAGATTCCCAACCTGTATATGACTCCTATTCTTAAATAAAGGTCATCCATCCTTAATCCTGAAGCCTGAACTACAATACATTTCCTTCTATACACCTCTGGCTCTCGCAGGCAACGAAATCGCACTTTCATGTCCCTTTAATTATGAAAAGCTGTGCCTACAGTGTAATTATGTTTTTTTTAACATATTATTTCCATCATATCAGCAATGTGAGATAGAATCAAACCTGTGTAACTTCCTAGAACACATTTACATAAAAAAGCTCTGAGAGTAAGTTATTTGTAAACACATAAGTAATTGTTGCCATACTATATGACCACATCATCAATTCGAATTTGTGTTTATTGCTTTGGAAGTTTCTAAAGGTCCTACTTTTGTATCCCTAGAACATCTTATGATTGTTTTAGTGCACAATAAATGATTCTTTGCTATTGCAAGCTATGCCCGGGAACCTTACTGAGTATACATGTGCAAATAATTGGTTTCTGTGATACAATTGAAAATCTCAAGTGCTGAAATTGTTAGGTTTTTTTGCTGGTATTACAATGAAACACAATAAAAGTGGAACGGCGACTGTAATTCCTTTTTATGCGCGATGATTGTGTTTATTTCACCTACCTGCCTGTTTAATGCTTTTTGTTTTCTATTTCCCAGCTTTCAAAATCACTGATCTCAGCTCCATGAGCCCATATGAAAATGCAAAGGCTTGAAGGGATACTGTAGGGTTAAAACCGAAGGGGGGAGACCGAGGGGTTAAACATTAACCGGTCCTGACCTCCCCAACTGTCTTAACCCTGAAGATCATTTTAAAACGTACTTTCTTTGCAGTGCATTGCTAGCTCTCTAATCCTCTGGATGTGACATGCTGCCAGCTTGCAGGAAACTGAGGATGTCTCATGGCTGAGGGGGGCTGGACACTCCAGTGAGTGTCCAGTCTATGCAGTGGTTGGGAGGGGGCGGGATACAAATTGGTTCCCGCTTCCTGGTCCCAATGACTGCTCTAATGCTCTTGCTGACCTGAGCTTCTGGTTAAAACTGAACCCCTGCATTCGGAGGGCTGTATCAGCCCCCTGATCAGGGCCAGATTTATAATTAGGCAAAGTAGGCATGTGCCTACAGGCAGGCCTTGCTCTGTAGGAAAAAAAAAAATATATATATATATATTTTTTTAAATTTGCAATAATTTAGACCAATAAATCTCTGGAGCCCTAAGGGCTAGAGGGACATATAAGGTATCATTGGAAAGATCATCTTATAGCCTTAGTGACATCAAATATAACCAGGTTAGATTTACGTAAAAATAAAATATCTATTAAAATCATATTTTTCGCTTTTTTTCTAACACGGCACTATTATTCAGTTTACAATTCTAAAGTGAACAGTGATGCTGCACTAACTCATCTCATTTACCATACTGCCAGCAAGTGTGTATCTGGTGAAGCAACACTACCAGGGTTATTCACAGAGCGTGAAAAACAGGAGAATGACTGGAGAATGAAAAATTCTAGGTCAAACTAGCCAAACCAGAAAAATTCTCCCTTTCATCTCACTTTCCAAATCAGCTATTTTGACCTAGAATTTTTCATTCTCCTGTTTTTCACACTCTCTGAATAACCCTGATTGTTTCATTCACAACTTAGACCGTGGCGCTGCAGTGAGGAGAGATAGGGGGACTTTGGAACCTACATCCCTGAGTTGTACAGCGCACAAGGTTAAGTGAGGTGTCATTGGAAAGGTCAGAGTCTGTTATTTACAATGATACAAACATGACCATGTAATATGTAAAAATAAAAAAATGAAAAAAGTAAATGCTAAATATTTTTTTTGGTTCTACAGCAGAGGCATTATATGTTTTTACATATAAACCAAACAATGCTGCTGCATTCACTGCCCTCCTCCTTTAACCATTGTACCCCACTGACTCCCTCACTCCCTGCCCCCTCTTCTACTATCAGGGTTATTCAAAGAGATCCGAATGGCAGCCGAAAGGTAACCGAACGCTGAAAATCAGCATTCGGTTACCTTTCTTGGTCATTCGGCTATCCAGAGAGCAGGCAGTTCGCCAACTGTTGGCGAATTGCCTGCACATACGGTGCATGTTCGGTGCCTGTTCGAGGGCAGTGAAATCCCCATAGAGAAGCAATGCTTCGTCTATTCAGAGAACAAAAACCAGCAGTGAAAAGTTGCCGAAATGCCCTGCCATTCGGTGGTTTCATTTGACAGATTTATTCAGGCGAATCCCATAGGCTTCAATGTTAAAAATATTCCCATTTTAATTCAATATCTAATAATCCGTTGATTATAATATTCTGCAGTAAAAAGTCTATTTATTGATAGATTTTTTTTAGGATCTTTTAAGCATTTTTGGGGATTTGTTTAAAAAAAATCAGATTTTTTTTATTATTTTTTTAAGTTTACTTCTTTTTTCTGTAACAGCCCTTTTTATTAACATTCATTGGATCTTATTTGTTAATTTCAGACATTTTCGCTCAGTAGTTTCTTTGCAAACAGCGTTTCACTTTTCAAACATTTAAGCGTACTGTTTTTTTTGTCAATCCAATCGTCTGCGGTGTCGGCTTTTTCCGGCGGCTGTTCTGCGCTGTGATCAGCTCCTATTCGGGTTTCTCCGGCGTGTTCGGCGGGGTTAATCCAGATGTTTTTGCAGGTTTTTGGTGTGCCTTCGCCGGGTTTTGCGGTGAGTTTTCGGCGGGTTTGCGGTCACTTTTCTCTGCAATTTGGGGACCCTGTGGTGCTTGCTGAATACACCGCAGGGTTGCCGAAATGGGATCGCCAAATCACACTGAATTGAAGAGAACGAAAAGTCACCAAACGTGCGGTGACTTTTCAATTCTCTTTGAATAACCCTGTATGTCTTCTTTTTCTCCAAGGAGGATGTAACAGAACTTCTCATGTCCTCCTACCTGACCACCTGTCCACTTGATCCTCTCCCCTCACACCTTATTCGCCCTGTCCTACCAGTTACTGTCCCTGCTTTTGACTCATATTTTTATCCTCTCCCTCTCCTCTGGAATCTTCTCCTCTGTATTCAAACGTGCTTTGATCACCCCCATTCTAAAAAAGCTATCTCTTTATCCTACCTCCCTCTTGAGCTACTGTCCCATCTCTCTGCTCCCCTTTGCCTCCAAAATCTTAGAACGTCTGGTCTATAACCAGCTCATCAGTTTTCTCACTGGTAACTCTCTACTCGATCCGCACCAGTCTGGCTTTCGCTCCCAACAATCTACTGAGACTGCTCTGATCAAGGTGACTAATGATTTAGCTGCTGCTGAAACCAAAGGTCACTTCTCCCTCCTTATTCTTCTTGACCTTTCCGCTGCATTCGAAATGTGTTGACCACCCTCTCCTGCTCCTCACGCTGCATCAACTTGGCTTCAGCGACATCGCTCTCTCCTGGTTATCTTCCTCTCTTTTCGCTCCTTCAGTGTCTCCTTCGCTGGTATCTCTTCACCACCAGTTCCGCTTTTAGTCTGGGTACCTCAAAGTTATGTTCTGGGTCCCCTACTCTTCTCGATCTATACTGCCTCTTTGGACAACCTCATCTTTTCCTATGGATTCCAATATCACCTCTATGCTGACGACACCCAAATCTACTTTTCCTCTCTCGATCTCTCTCCTCCGGTGTTGGACTGTGTTACAGTCTGCTTATCGGCTGTCTCCGACTGGATGATTTCCCATTTCCTAAATCTCAACCTCTTGAAAACTGAACTTCTCATCTTCCCTCCCTCTAAAAACCTCCATTCCTGTGCCAATTTCTCATCAGGTGAATGGTGCCACTACTTCTTGTCACATCCTCGGCTTCTGTGGTTTTCCCTGGGGGGTCTGGGTGCCCGGCGGCATCGCTGGCTGTCTGGGTGCCAGAAGTTCGGGCTGACCGGCCGGCGTCTGGAGGGGTGGGGCTTGGCGTGATGACACGGAGCTGCCGGCTTTAAAAGCAGGGTGCGAGATTCTGCTTGTTGCCCTGACGTGGAGTTATTCCCGCATCGCCAGCTATATTCACTTTGTGTCTTAGTGTTTCCCTTGCCTAGTTGCCGTTATTGCCTGTATGAGGACCCCGCTGGTGTTTGACCCAGACTGCCTTTTTGACCATTCTCTCTCTGACTCCCTTGGTATACTCATAGTGCTCTCTGTGGACACTGAGTGTATGTGCAGGATATATCATGCAACCTGCGATGGTAGGCCTGCCCTGCAGGGTGCTGAATCCATTGAACCCTCGTTCTACCTTGCTGAGACAAACTTTATGGGTGTCCTCTCTGTTGCCAACCCTGCCTGTACGACTACCATCTCTGTTGCCAACCCTGCCTGTACGACTATCATCTCAGTTGCTATCCTTGCCTGTATGACTACCCTCTCTGGTGCCAACTCGGATTTCACTTTTGACCATGGTTATGTTAACCCATGTTGTATGACACTTCTGCACTATCTGTGTCCATGCATAGTTAACCTGCTTTTGCTCAGTAGACACTTGGTCACAAAATCATTTGCTACTGAGTGGTATTTAGTATTGGTGTTCTGTCTGACCTCCCTGGCTGGAAGTGCTAGGATTAGCAGTCCTCAGACGCTGAAGTCAAGCTCCTCCCGACGTAAATGACGTCATCGCGCCATACGCGATGACGTCATTTCCAGGAGACCCCCAGGCAATGCCGGGAGATCGCCTGGAAGGGAGGGGGTGATCCATTCGAATCCCTCTCCCTCCCGATCGGGAGGTCGCACAAAAAAAAAGCCAGGCACCACTTAAAAGGGAAGAGTCTTCCCTTTTAAGCGGTGCCTGGCTTTAACCCCTTAGGCACCGGGTCGCACTTCGTGCGGCCTAGCTCCGGTGGGGGCTGCCATCTTGGATCACGGCTCCACCCCTGGGTCCCCCCTCACTGCCTCACGTCCTCACGCATAGCGTGATGACGTCAGATAGCCGGGGAACCCCTAGCTGCCTGGAATCCCCTGGTGGAGATAGGGGGTTCATTTGAACCCCGATATCTCCAGAACAGTGGCAGCAAGGGAGTCATGGAGGATGTCAATCAAAAGGCCTGAGCATGGCCTTTCCAATGATACCCAACATGACCATGTATAAAGTAAAAACAAAATGTATTTTTTTGTGTGTTATTTTTATTAATGCAGCAATATTGTTCACATTTCAAATATAATGTAAACAATGCTGCTGCACTAATGATTTTTTCCATGGGGTGCGTTTGCTAAAAATCACGTAATTCCCCCCACAAAATGTAACAAGTCCCCATTTCAAATTTTTGTACAAGCGCACCCCATAGAAAACATAACCGCAAATGCTCGTGTGCTAAGATGTGAAAAATACACTTTACACACTGCAGATGATTAAAAATTAAATTTTTATTGCATTTTTTGTCATAATATACAGGCAGGACATGACGTATACATATAAAAATTATATATTATGAATCTGCGGAGTCTGCCGGAAAGAACGATATCTAATATGTCTGGGTCATTTAATAAAATGCGGCTTCAAATCGCGTTTAAACATGATGAGCGAAAGCGGTAAAAATGAGCTGAGCACACAGCAGTGAAATGCAGGGTTAAGGGGTTAAACAGCATATCAGAGGAACATTTAGTAGAGAAATGAACACTTCTCAGAAGCACAGGTGTTGTTTGATACTTGTTCAGGAGACACCTCCAGACACCCTCAGTCTACAGACAATGTATCAAATTCATTAGACCAGGCTAATTAAAAGCACATGTTATTTCCAAACACTAATTAACACCTGTTGTTTACAGCATTTGAGAGCACATGTCATTTAGAGGTGAGAATCTTTGCACGTAGACATTATTTTTTAATTCAATATCTAATAAACCGTTGCTTATAATATTCTGCAGTTAAGAGTTTCTTTATTTCTAGATTTTTTAGTATTTTTTAATCATTTTTTATACTTTTTTCAAAATTTTAATTTTTTTTAGAACTCGAACCGAGCACGCCAAAAAGTTCGAAGTTCGCGAACTTTCGAACTGCCGATGTTCGCGTCGAACTCCGAACTGATCGAACCGAACAGCTCATCCCTAATTAAGACATCTTTGTCTTTTTCAGCTATTACGAATAAAGCTATCATTCGTTTATTCCTACTTTCTTCCTAGTACACCCCACGTTCTGCTTTAAGTGGGAGTGATCCCTGTTCTGCTTTAGTTTATCATTGACTATTAGGGTCAACCCCTTTCCTTAGTACATAGGAGGTGTCCCGTTCTTGTTCCACTTGTACTCACTTTGAGCATCACTGGCACACCCCTTAAAAATCTTATAGAGAGCTCTAGAGGCAAGTCATGAGGTGCAGCAATATTCCTCTCTAGCATCCATTATGTATGCCTTTACGCTGTATCTGATGTCAGTAATCTTCAATTGAACTAGATGACTTACGGTTTTCAACAAGATGTGCAAGATGTAAACATGTTCATCTTCAATTATTCATAGGTTTGTTCAGGGTAACCCAAGAAAAATGCTATAACACATTTCTGGGTTCAGTTAACTTTGATAAACTCAGGAAGCCTTGGTGATGATCAGCAGATAGCATGAACGATTTCGCGCTCTTGAGCCAGGGGCACCCATGGTCCACAAAAGGACCCATGTCAGAGCTGACACCCAGCATTGGCAGCACCTTTCCTGCCCTACTACATTCTGGGTTTTTATCATGGCTGCCTGTATGGAGCTGTGAGGCAACATGAGGCGGTGCCCCAAAGACTCCTTGCCGTTTCATCAGTTCATTCCTGGTGTTATCCGGCTTTGTGAACCATTATCTGTATGCTTCTCTGATCCTGTTCCTGTGTTCCTGTCACCAGGGCTGGATTAACATAGGGGCTGATGGAGGAGCAGCTCCAGGCCCATGAATAGGCCCAGAGAAAGGATAACTATGTCTGCAATGATGGGCATTTGGACCCCTGTATCTCCAACTTCATAGCAGCTACAGGGTCATGTGAGGTATCACTGGAAAGGCCAGAGCAATGACCTTTCCAATGATACCAAACATGACCAGGTTTTTTGTAACAATAAAAATAAAATAATAAATATTTCTTTATGTTTTTCTTTCTAACACAGCAATATTTTTCACTTTTCAATTATAAAGTGAGCAATGATGCTGCACTAACTCACCATCTTATTTCTCATGTCACCAATAAGTGTGGAGGCGAAGGCACAATCCTCCAAAACACAAGGGTTATAATTATTTTTTTTCATTTTATTTGGTTACAATTGTATATTTTCTCATAAAAATGCAGTAACAGGTTCCTATTTCAACTTTGTTATCAAGAATTCCCCATAGAATATGTAACCAAAAAGGTTTGGATGATAAAATGTGAAAAAATCATTTTACACGCTGTAAATGATTGAAATCTGAATGGAAATTTCCTCACACAGTATCTGCCTGGTTAAATATTCCTGTATCTGCACTATTAAATAACCTAAAATATGTTTTCATTTCAATAAGTTCCAAAAAAGCCACCGAAATCTTCAGCTCCAGGTCTATAGAGATCTTAATCTGGCCCTGCCTGTCACGGATCAGGTCTCTTGTCCCTTACCCTCTGCTGATTCTTGCGCCTCCTCACATCATTCCTCTGGTTCGCAGGGTTGTGTTGCTGAGATGCTCCCGTCTGGCAGCGCTAATGATGCTGGAGACACGCTAGCGGCAGATTTTGATGTTCCTTTTTCCATGCGTCAGACGGATGACGCAGTGCGCCAATTGCGGGCATTTTGGCAAACTACTATAACGCAGTCCAATGAGAGTTAACCTTTGACTTTTTATATCTTGGGTGTCATTTTCTCAGTGCCCTGCCGAGGTTTCTATTACAGAGAGTGCGTTTTACTTATCCTTGCTGCTCCAGTGTATCGACCTTGGCTTTCCTTGTCAACCATTCTAACTTCTAGCATTCCTTGATTTCTGGCTTTTACGAGAACCACCCATGTTGCTTGTCTTGGCTTGTATGACTGTCTCCTCTTGCTCATGATCTTGGATTTTCCCTTGATTTTGAATTCTGTGTTTGTCTTTTTTGTAGTTTATTACCAGCCATTCTAAGGACCGACAGTGTAGGGTGTGATATGTACTGTGTGTTAAGATCAGGGATTTGTGACAGTTCCCCACCGTGATCATTGTCAATGCCATCACTTATAGTCCTCCTGTGATTTCCCATCGTGTATCCTGTATTGCCGTGAACCCGATCCAGAATAAACCACCTGTTGCACCTTAACCTGCTTCCTGTGCTATGTGCCCCAACACGTCGGCTCTGCCCGCACCCCAGTACCATGAGCGCAACAAATGGAGACGACCACACTCGTCTTCGAATATCAGAGTAACATGTCGATCCAGCATTGATCACTCAGGTAAAAGGTTATTCTTTATAGATCATACTAGTATCTTTGCGTAATAGAATGATGCATGAATCATTAAGGTTCACAAAGCACATAAGACAACATGTGAAATTTTCTACAATTAAAAGTGGGATATTTATCTGAAATAACTAAAATAGCAGCAGTAATATAATTAGTAATTATAGATGCTTTTAATAAAACGAGTCATTAGCATGCCATTACGCTCATTCGTTAATTATCCCCCAGAGCGGCCTTTAAAATATATTTAATTATGTGCCCAGCGAGTACCAAATTAACTGACCATTTGTCAGACAGCAGACTATCAGCACCTAAATGATACGTGGCCGAAAATTACACTATGCTTGAGGAGGGGGGGGGGGTACATATATAAGTGTACAAAGGGGCAATACGAGGTTAAAACTGCATTGACAGAAAAAGCATAATATCCTTCGGTGTTCATAAAAAATAAATCGCGTCAGCCCCTCCTGCTTGAAACTAGATATTTCCCCTGTTTCTTTATATATATATATATATTCATTCTAACCTCCTTGTCAGAGGTGCCCTTTCCATCACCATGAGGAAAGGCTGCCTTATAAATGGCTTTCCTTAAATATCTGCAATGTCACAAAGATTATAGAATCCCCTGTAGAACACAATATCAATTCTCATCCCAAATTACATTTTCAGAAAAATTGATTTCAACATATTTGTTCATCATGAAAACAGAAGGCTTATACAAAATAGAAAATGTCACACTGCAATAAAAATCCAGCATTTGATGGATTCTACAGGGAAAAATTATAGTAGCTTACTTCTAAAAAAAACCAAAAACAATCAATATACAGAAGGGAAGTTGATTTTCTTAGTTATGTACAGTTTTTAGTTTTACTTTTAGAAAAAACCCTGTACCTGGAATCCCTCAGCCCCTCGTCCCATTTGGGCCTATTGGCTGTTCTTCATAAGAGTATCAGTATTTTAAGTTTCCAATTAATTCAAAGGTACCTGTCATACATAACTCACAAGTCTCATGCGTAGAGATAATATTGTAGATATAATATATATTATATTATTCAAACTGTGTGATCACATTTTACTTTCATGTTTTGTTTATGGTTACCATTAATATCTACTTCTTATTACCCTAAAGAGCCTCTCTCCAGTTTGAGCATTTTTATACAGATTTCACAAGAAAAAGAAAGACTGCATTGAAAGTTCAGTCCTGTTTGAAGCTGCCATGCATGGTGTAGCCAAAGGAATCTAACGCGAAACCAAGTGGAGACAATTCCAAGAGATGATATGATGAGGCTCAAATGAATGGTTTATCCTAGTTTGTGATAATGGCTGTGAAGTATCCAAAGAACTTGCAACATCTAGTGAACAGAGAATTAGGTTCATAGAAGAAAAATATGACCTTAACTACAAAGTACAGGTCGAGCACCCCTAATCTGGAATGTGAGGACCCCAAGCATTCTGAATTTCAGATTCTTCTGGATTTCAGAATCCGGGAGAATCCATAGTTACATAGGCTGAAAAAAGACGTGCGTCCATCGAGTTGAAGCCTGTCACGCAACCAGCTACTGCTATTGAACCAAAAGAAGGGAATCCGATGCTTTAGAGGAAGGAGATTGAGGCAGGAGAGCCTTGCTCTCCTTCCTGTTGAGAGTGTACGCTCGCACATTTTCTTTGTGGACATGCTGTCTGGAGTCAGTGAGACTCAAGCAGCATGTCGACAGTTGGACAGCCTAGAGGCTCCCAATGTGTGCCGTGGTTGGCTACAGTGCTCGGGAGCTGTTTCCCTGTCGGCAGCGACTGTACAGAGTGCCACTGGTCTGGAAATACAAAAATCCAGACGGCTCAGAATATTCCAGTTTTCTGAGTCACCCAGATTTTGGAATTCCAAATAAGGGATGTCTGATGTGCAATAATTCTGAACTTCAACCATGATGTTGCTAAATAATACGTTTGATCATTTCAATCAACGATTACATTATGTAAAACCCAAAGAACAATAATACGCGCCTTCGGTGTTGTAATAAAATTTGCGTATCTACCCTGCTGTCAGGATCCTGAACCGTGCCTTGGCAGCTCATGTAATGTGCTGCTCAGCACCAGAGCTGAATCCTGGAAACCGTTAAATCCTTCACACACTCAGTGAAACATACTACCACATGACCTACCTGAATAAAGTTCTACGCCCCCCTCTCCACATTGCTTCAGCATTGTCATACTCCTAACCAGAGAGAAAAGACCTACATGCTGTGGCTCTCCTGCTATACCTTGGACCTCAACCATATCGTGTTTTCCAGCCTTTCCCGTGTCTCCATAACCCTCTATCCAATGTGTCCAAGGTTCCATTGTTCTGGTCAATCTCCTGCATTCCCAATTGTCAGTCCTGTACCTGTCCTGCCCCTCTGCTTCAAATAATTTATTCCCCTACATCCTGCAACTCACCGCTCTCTACATTATTTTATTATTATTATTATTATTCTTTATTTATAAAGCGCCAGCATATTCCGCAGCGCTGTACAATAAGCACAGTATAGACAGGGTTACAATACATTGAACAACATTTGACAAACAGTACAGGAGGAGATGAGGGCCCTATTCCTGTAGGAACTCACAATCTAGGAGGGTTGGGGTTGGAAACAGGAGGAGAGGACTGCAAGGTGAGAGTGATTGATGGTTGCGTCAGTGAGTTGGGTGGTAGGCTTCTCTAAATAGGAACGTTTTAAGGGAGCGTTTGAAGGAAGAGAAGTTAGGGGAAAGTCTGACAGTACGAGGGAGAGCGTTCCAGAGAGTGGGGGCTGCGCTTGAGAAATCCTGCAGTCTATCATGGGAAGAGGTGATGCGGGGAGAAGCTAGGCACAGGTCACTGTTTGACCTTAGGGAGCGGGCCGGGGTGTATTTGGTGATTAGTGAGGACAGGTAGTGGGGAGCTGAGTTAGTGAGGGTTTTGTAGGTAAGGATAAGGATTTTGAACTTAGTTCTGCAGTGGATGGGGAGCCAGTGAAGGGACTCGCAGAGGGGAGCGGCAGAGACAGAGCAGCGGGTGAGGTGAATTAGCCTGGCGGAGGCGTTCAGGATGGATTGTAGGGGGGAGAGCCGGGACAGAGGGAGGCCAGATAAGAGATTATTGCAATAGTCGAGTCGGGAGATTACCAGGGCGTGTATGAGTTGTTTTGTGGTGACAGCGGTAAGAAATGGCCGAATTCGGGAAATATTACGCAGTTGGTATCGGCAGGAGGAGGAAAGAGACTTGATGTGGGGGATGAAGGAAAGAGCAGAGTCAAGTGTAACTCCAAGACAGCGAACTTGGTTTGATGGGGAAATGGTGATACCCTCCACCGTGATAGAGAAGTCAGGAGGTGGGGAGGCATTGGAGGGAGGAATAAGTAGGAGTTCAGTCTTTGACATGTTGATCTTTAGGTGGTGGGAGGCCATCCAGGAGGAGATGCCAGATAAACAGTCACTGACTTTTGAAAGGACAGGGGGAGAGAGATCAGGGGTAGAGAGGTAGATCTGAGTGTCATCAGCGTAGAGGTTGTAATTGAAGCCAAAGCTGTTGATGATTTTGCCCAGGGAGGAGGTGTAGATGGAAAAGAGCAGAGGACCAAGGACAGAGCCTTGAGGTACACCAACAGATAGAGGCAATGAGGAGGAGGAGTTTCCAGCAAAGGACACACAGAAGGACCTGTTGGATAAATAGGATTCGACCCAAGCGAGTGCTGTGTCACCGAGACCCAGAGAGTTGAGGGTCTGTAGAAGGAGGGGGTGGTCAACAGTGTCAAAAGCAGCCGAGAGGTCGAGCAGGATGAGAATAGAATAGTGGCCGTGTTTTTTAGCAGTTAGGAGGTCGTTGGTGACTTTGGTGAGGGCAGTTTCAGTTGAGTGTAGGGGACGGAAGCCAGATTGCAGGGGGTCAAGTAGGGAATTGGAGGACAGGAAGAGGGAGAGGCGGTTGAAGACTAGTTTTTCTAAGAGCTTTGATGTGAAGGGAAGCAGGGATACAGGGCGGTAGTTGGATGGAGAGTTGGGATCGAGGGATGGTTTCTTTAGTAAAGGGGTAACTAGCGCGTGTTTGAAGGCGGATGGAAAGGAGCCAGTGGAGAGAGATAGGTTGAAGATGTGTGTGAGAGCAGGGGTGAGGGAGGAGGAGAGGGGAGGAATTAGATGTGAGGGAATGGGGTCGAGCGGGCACGTGGTGAGATGTGAGGAGGACAATAAGGAATTGACTTCCTCCTCAGTGGCTGGGAGGAAGCGACAGAGGGTGGCAGAGGGGACCTCTGGGAGTGGAGGTGGCAGATAACTATCTTGTGTTGGGATGTTGCTTCTGATATTTAGAGTTTTACTGAGGAAGTAGTCTGCCAGGTCTTGAGCGCTGAAGGCAGCTGTGGGGGGAGGTGCAGGTGGGTAGAGGAGGGTGTTGAAGGTGGACCAGAGCCGTTTAGGGTTGGAGGACAGCGTAGATATAAGAGATGAGAAGAAGGATTGTTTGGCCAAGTGGAGGGCAGAGGTGTATGACCGGAGAATAAACTTGAAGTGAACAAAATCAGCTTCAGAGTGGGATTTCCTCCAGGCACGCTCTGCGGTGCGGGAGCATCTTTGCAGGTAGCGTGTCTGGAGGGTGTGCCAGGGCTGAAGCTGGCGGCGTGGGGCCTTACAGAGTCGAAGAGGAGCAAGAGTGTCTAGAGCAGAGATAAGAGTAGTGTTGTAGTGATTAGTGGCAGCATCAGGGCAGGTGAAGGATGAGGTATGAGGGAGGTGGTGAAGTAGGTTGGAGAATTGATGGGGGTCCACAGCATGTAGATTTCTGCGAGTGTGTGTGCGGGGTGGGGGAGCAGGGTGTTTAGGAAGTCCAGATAGGTTGAAAGAGAGAAGGTGGTGGTCAGAGATGGGGAAAGGGCGACAGTTGAACTCAGAAATGGAGCAGAGGTTGGAAAAGACAAGGTCAATAGCGTGACCATCGCGGTGGGTAGGGAGGAGGGAGGATTGTGTGAGTCCAAGGGAGGACGTGAGTGAAAGAAGTTTGGAGGCAGCAGGGGCGGAAGGATCATCAATGGGAATGTTGAAGTCCCCGAGAATTAGGCATGGAAGATTAGAAGACAGGAAGTGAGAAAGCCAGGTAGCAAAGTGGTCAAAGAACTGGGAGGTTGGTCCCGGTGGGCGGTAGATGACTGCCACCCTGAGAGCCAGAGGAGAGAACAGGCGGATGCAGTGTGTCTCGAAGGAGGAGAAGGAGAGGGATGGGGGTGGAGGGAGATGCTGGTAGGTGCAGGTGGGAGAGAGCAGGAGTCCGACCCCCGCCACCATTTCTCTCACCCGGTCTGGGGGTATGGCTCAAGTGTAGACCTCCATGTGAGAGAGCAGCAACGGAGGCCGTGTCAGAGGGAGTTAGCCAGGTTTCAGTTAAAGCTAGGAGGTTGAAGGAGTTTGAAAGGAAGATGTCATGGATTGCTGTGAGTTTGTTGCACACAGAGCGAGCGTTCCAGAGGGCGCAGGAGAAAGAGGACAGGCGCTGAGGGATTATGGGAATGAGGTTGCTGGGCTTGCAGGGAGGTGATTTATGTGCGATGGAGATAGGATGAGAGTGAAGTATTGGATGTGTTGTGGGGCCAGGGTTAGGGGATATGTCACCTGAATAGAGTAACAGCAGGAGGGTGAGAAAGAGAAGGTGGGAATGGGATTTGTGTGAGTGATTGGCAGCACGAGAGTTAGAGGGAGACCATGTTCTGAGGAAACAAAGGAGCTCATGTGAGGCCATCATGTGGGACGAGAGGAGGGAGGGAGAGATGCAGATAGTGTAGGGGTCGGTGGTAGAGGGGCAGGAGTTCCATTTAAGGAGAAAGGTAGAAGTAAAGAGCAGAAGCGTGAGAGAAAGCATGATATAGACGTGCGTTTACCCAGAGTAAAATTGGGCCTTGCAGTTCCTTCCTCCAGTCCCGCAACTCCAGGAATCAACTCTGCGCGTCCACTTAAGAATGCCACTTGGGGACATACCCCTGGACTTGTGTATTATCGCATCCTGGGTTCAGATCCTTGCCATCCCGGTACCACCCTGGTGTCAGCACCTAACACCCGCATTCTATCTTACACCTGGACCCACAAACAATACATTCAGCACTGCACACATCTGGTTGTTTAATGTCTTCAGGTTCTCCCTTCAGTTTCCATCTGTTTTTCAGAACTTGTTTTAGGAATGTGATACATCTCCTTATTCAGTGAGATTAGTGCTTTTCATGCCTACCTCTCTCCAGTGTGATACCATGGAGTTGTGTACAACAGTGTCTCAGGTGTAATATGAGTGATGTTAATTATACAATTGTTGCTGATGGCATGTGAACAGCCAAACTTTTTTGAAATCTCTGAATCCAAATATTTTGAAATCCTGCTATTCATGATATTCATAAATGATCTGCCCAAGGTCTGCAAAGCCTCAACTGTACACATGTATGCAGACGACACTGTAATCTATACCAGCAAACCAGATCTCCCACAGCTGGAGGCCATGCTGCAAGAACAATTCAGAGGCAGAAAAGTGGATCAAAGATAACAAACTTTTTTTAAATACTGACAAAACTGTTACAATGCTCTTTGGTACAGCACCTAAACTACACAAATTGCAAACACCCCATCTATGTGTGGGGACAAAATCAAATGGCACGCTGACCACAGTCACTTCTCTCAAATATCTAGGTATGTGGTTAGACCAGGGCTGGACTGGGACAAAAAAAACAGCCCTGGACTTCATCCAGACCGGCCCACTCCGATATGCAAACACGCAGGGCCGGATTAATAAATTGATATGGACTGGAGCAGGGCCAGCACAAGACATTGTGCTGCCTGGATCCAAGGATGAAATACTGACCCCCACCCCATGCCCACCAAAACATGTTGATGCATGTCACAGAGTGGCACAACAATAAAACTCACAGTAATGTGCAGTGTGTAAGAGCGTATCACAGACCTCCACAGCAATAAAACCCACAGTAATGTACGATGTGTATGAGAGTATCACAGAGCTCCACAGCAATAGAATTAAAAAATAACTATGGATTAAAATAAATTCTATTTTAATATTAATTATATATTCATGTAAATGTAATTTGAACAATTAAAATAAATCTGCATTAAAATATACATGATTTAAATTAGAATATTGAATTTAAATTATTTTATAAAAAATAAATAATATGATAAATATTAAAATATACTTTAATAAAATGTATTTCGGTTACACTTCTGAGAAGGGGCTCAGAAATGTGACATACAGGGTTATTCAGAGAGAGGTGAAAACCTTGAGAATTGCCAGGAGATGAACAATCCACAATTGTAAGAAAAAGTATGTGAACCCTTTGGGATTATGTGGAGTTTTGCATGAATTGGTCATAAAATGTGCTCTGATCTTCATCTATGTCACAACAATTTGCAAAACACAGTCTGCTTAAAATAATACAAGAAGCAAAAATACATAGGGTAATACCCCTTAAGCCAGTTATGTATGAAAATACAAAAAATGGCCACTCACACACTGTCAATGTTATACAGGTACATCACAGGTTCTTTTGATTTCCAGAAAACTTGTATTGGCCTTAAAGCGAAAACAAAACCCAATAGTGTAGATTGCCAACAATTTAAAAGTGGCGTTTGCTTTAATTGCGCTCACATGATTTAAAAACAAATAAGGCACATCAACATCACCGATTCCTTGGTGCGTCAGGTCATTAACGGCACTGCTCAACGCGTTTCGTCTACCAGACTTTCTCTGGTAGACGAAACGCGTCGAGCAGTGCCGCTAAATGACCTGACGCACCAAGGAATCGGTGATGTTGATGTGCCTTATTTGTTTTTAAATCATGTGAGCGCAATTAAAGCAAACGCCACTTTTAAATTGTTGGCAATCTACACTATTGTGTTTTGTTTTCGCTTTAAGGCCAATACAAGTTTTCTGGAAATCAAAAGAACCTGTGATGTGCCTGTATAACATTGACAGTTTGTGAGTGGTCATTTTTTGTATTTTCATACATAACTGGCTTAACCACTTTTCTGCGGTGGACGCTCTCAGCGCGTCCAACCGCAGGTAGCGTTCCATGCGGTGGACGCGCTGAGCGCGTCCTCCCTTTGGGGCCAGCGTTCGGCCGGGTTCCGGCCGATCGCTGGCCCCCCCCCGGTGCGGGCTGACATCCTCGATGTCAGCCCAGCACCCGGAACCGCTGCTGGAGTAATTAGATGTCATCGCGGGGGCACGATGACACCTAATTCAGGCGCCCCCCCCCCGCATGTGTGGAGGAGGCGCCTGAAAGGGAGGGGGGGAGGTCCTTCGGACCTCTCTCCCTCCCGATTGGCGGCGTGCAGGGGGTTAACCCAGGCACCATTTGGAAGGGCACAGCCTGCCCTTCCAAATGGTACCTGGCATTAACCCCATGGGGGCCAGATCACGAATCGGCACCGAAAAGCGCCGGTTCGTGATCCTTTCCCGGAGCTGGCCGACATCTTAGATGTCTTAGATGTCGGCCAAGCTTCCGGGAATGCCCCCTGAGGACTGGCGTCATCGTGCATAGCACGATGACGCCAGTCCTGGAGTTAACCCCTAACTGCCACCAATGGTGGAGATAGGGGGTTCATTGGAACCCCCTATCTCCCGATCCGTGGCAGTTAGGGGTTAATGTTTGGTATTGTTGGATCGGCCAGAGCATGGCCGTTCCAACAATACCAAACATGAGTATAAAAAGTTCTAAAAAAAATAAAATAAAAAATAAAAATAAAAAAATATTTTAAAAAAAAATTATAAAAAAAAAAATAAACAAGTTTTTTTTTCTTTTTTTTGGTTTGTTAATGCAGCAATATTATTCCCATTTCAATTATAATGTGAACAATGATGCTGCACTAACGATTTTTGTATGCGGTGCGTTTGTTAAAAATCGCGTAATTTTCCCCAAAAAAAAATGTAATGAGACCCCATCTCTAATTTTTTTAACAAGCGCACCCAATACAAAATATAACCGCAATTGCTCGCATCTTAAAATGTGAAAAAAAAACACTTTACATGTTGTAAATTATTGAAAATTCATATTTTATTGCATTTTTGTTATAATAAACAGACAGGTCATGACGTATACATATAATAATGACATATTATGAATCTGCCGAGTCGGACGGAAAGAACGATATATAATATGTCTGGGTCATATACTAAAATAAGCCTTCAAAACGCATTTAAACATGATGAGCAAAATTGGTAAAAATGAGCTCAGCACAGAGGCGGGAAAAGCCTCAGCAGCGAAAGGGTTAAGGGGTATTACCCTATGTATTTTTACTTCTATTTTTTTTACATAGATACCCTATAAATTTGTTAAAATAATACAACACCAACATTATATGTTTATGTTTTTATTGAACAGAACATGTAAATATTTACAGTGCAGGGTGGAAAAAGTATGTGAACCTTTGGACTTAATAACTGGTTGACCCTCCTTTGGCAGCAATAACCTCAACCAAACGTTTCCTGTAGTTGCAGATCAGACCTGCACAACGATCTGGAGTAATTTTGGACCACTCCTCTTCACAAAACTGTTTCAGTGTAGCAATATTCTTGATGTCTGGTTTGAATCGCTCTCTTAAGGTCATGCCACAGCATTTCAATCGGGTTGAGGTCAGGACTCTGACTGGGCCACTCCAGAAGGCGTATTTTGTTTTGTTGAAGCCATTCTTTTGTTGAATTACTTGTATGCTTTGGGTCATTGTCCTGTTGCATCACCCATCCTCTGCGGAGCTTCAGTTGGCGGACAGATGGTCTTACGTTTTCCTGCAAAATGTCTTGATAAACTCTGGAATTCATTTTTCCTTCAATGACAACAATCCGTCCAGACCCTGAGGCAGCAAAGCAGCCCCAAATCATGATGTTCCCTCCGCCATGCTTTACAGTGGGGATGAGGTTTTGATGTTGTTGGTGTGCTGTGCCTTTTTTTCTCCACACATAGTGTTGCATGTTTTTTCCAAACAACTCAGTTTTGGTTTCATCTGTCCACAGAATATTTTTCCAGTAGTACATCCAGGTGCTCTTTTGCAAACTTCAAACATGCTGCAATATTCATTTTGGACAGCAATGGCTTCCTCCGTGGTGTCCTCCCATGTACTCCATTCTTGTTTAATGTTTTCTTTATTGTAGATGTGTCAACAAAAATGTTAGCATGTGCCAGAGATTTCTGTAAGTCTTTAGCAAACACTCTAGGATTCTTCTTTACCTCATTAAGCATTCTGCGCTGTGCTCTTGCAGTCATCTTTACAGGATGACAGTCATCCTGAACAAAGTTTCATTGAGAACTGAAATGTTGATGTTTTTCTAAATAAACACTTTTTTATTTTCATCTAAGCCAGTCTCCGTGTGCGTCTGAATCTTTGGAAACTTATATTGCTGCAGTAAAACTGTGCACCGGTGCAAGTTACGTATGGGATAAATTGGAGTGCTGGGCTTCTTGGAGACATATATCTATAGACATACAGTATATATATATATTACGGTTATTGTCCAAAGTGTGGTTAATTTTAGGATTACCTGGGTAATCCTGACATTACCCAGGTGTCATTAGCAAAAGTCTGAAGTGAAATGAAATTTTGGACTTTATCTGAGTAATCTGCAAAGTATCCAGAGGCCTCTGGATACTCCGGTTTTCTGCTGTGTTTTACCCAGGTAAACACACATTACCCTAGTGTTGCTGGATAAAGTGCGATGTGCAAAGAAACTTCAGACTTTATCCAGGTAAATTGCAAAGTATCCAAACGCCTCTGGGTACTCCGGTTTTCTTGGGTTTTCAGCAGGTTACAGTTGACGGAATTCCGAGGATTACCCGGGTAAAGCTGCAAACTGTTATCTGACTGATGAAAGAATTGTGTTTTTTATTATTTTTAACCAAATTGTCACATACCACACTAAATAACTGTCATGTTACGCTGTGCGTTAATTGTCTGAAGATTAATTTATGAAGATAAAGATATTATATAAAGAGTAACCTAATGGTTATCATGTTTAATAAATGATATATGAGCACATATGACACATAATAAATGTATCATGTTACTCTGTATATTCATTATATCCTTAATACATTTTAATCTTTGTCTTTTGCCATTTTCATTGATAAAATCCTTGGATAATAGCAAAATTCACTTTTACGCAAGCGGGGTTGCATGCTCTGCAGATTACCAAAGTGAAGCTGTGGATAGGCCTCAGATTACCCGAGTAAAGCTTCAGGGCTCTATTACACCGTTCGCGCACAAATGTGCGCGTGCGCAAAAACGCATTAACGCGAGGGACAAAACTCTTCGCTCTGAACGTCGTATTACAACTTCGCGCATACGATGCGCGTTAACATCTAACGCGAGTGACCCTGCGCGAACGCAAGTTCGTGCGCGCATCCCATACTTAACATTGTGAGCGCAAATGCGTTTAGTGCGCTGGAAAGCGGATGGTATTACAATCGATGCGCAACTTTTTACGAATGACGTTTGCGCACATAATTTTAACGTCTTTGAAAAGCTGGTGGTAACTGCAAATCTGAACGTTCTGGCCGAAACTAAATACACCAGCACGAAAAAAAAAAGAAAAATACAGCAAAGTATAGTTACACATTCTACACATACCCAAACAATAAAATAGAGAGTTTGTGCGTGTTTTTATTATTGCTGCAGCATATATACTCAGATTGATTTTGACAGGTGCTAAAACTGAACGGGAGACAATTGAGGTTCTTAATTCTGATTGCCCACCGATTTCTGCACGCAATGTTAATGCGCGCGCATTTTTGCGCGTCTTTTTTTAGCACGATAATTTTTGACGGATGAAAAACTGCACCCAGATCGTAATACCTGCGTTAATTTACGCGCGTTAACGTTTAACGCTGAGTGCAAAAAAAATTACGTGGAGAATGTAATAGAGCCCTCAGACTTTAAGGCTAGGGTCAGACGAAAGCATTTTTCCCCGCGAATGTGAAAAAGTGCGTCCGAACGCATTGACGTATTTTTTCACGGAATGCGCAAAAACGGTCAGACGACGCGCATTTTCGGGCGTGATTTTGTACGGATCGTCAATAAAACTCTTTTTGCGTCTGGACGTTATGTAGGCCGGACATTAGCAGCGTCTGACATCTCCTAATCACGCACACACGCCGCTATGCCGCAGCTGCGCACTCAGTACGTCAGTACTAGCGGTTCAGCGTTCTCAGAAAAATGCGTTCAAATTCCACTTGCGTTGCACGGCTGGACTTTTGTGCGGCCGTACATCGTATATTGGCCGTCATTGCCCGTCATCTGCTGCTAGTGCGGCCGTAATTATGTGCGCCAGAACGCACGTTAAAAGTGCGCTGGTCTGACCCCAGCCTTATCTGAACGTTAACAAAATGCAGTTTTAACCACACGGGGTTGGATAGTCTGCAAATCATCGGGGTAAAGTGCAAATTTTTTAGCTCTTCCAGACTGTTACTAAAGGGCGATTGGTTAGTCCTAAGATTCCGAATTTTTCATTTTTTTGCAGCTTTACCCAGCGGTTTTGGGTAATGTCAGGATTACTAGGGTAATCTTAAGATTAATCGCACTTCGGGCTTTAACCGTAACATATATATTAGAGCAGAAGGCAAACTCTTTTTTTTTTTCTGCAGAAATGAAAAAAACTATTCCTGTTATCTGGAAAGATTTGCACCTTTTAATAAAATAACCTTCTATCACACGTTGTACTTGTCAACATATGTCTTATTATTATGCCTTGACAAAAGAAATACATTCTGTTCTGAGCAAAAAATCCAACAGCTGAATAATCACACTGCAACAAAAATGAATCTCTTTCAAATCTCATTCGTCTATAACTGTGATCCTTTTATTGCAATAACCAAAAAAAAAGTTATGACCTAGAGCTAGCTGCAAACAACATGTCAGAGTGCTAAAAATCGGTTTCTCACATTTTAAGGGAATTGTGATGATTATATTGACATTAAAGTAGTGTCGCCTTTGTTCTGCACAAGAGGAGATGAGCAAAAGCATTTTATAAAAGTCTCACCACTTCCCACTAAATAAATAGCCCTGTATGACGCACTAGATAATAAACTAGATAATATTTAAGTTTGTCAAAGTCACCTCCAGTACAGAATTTAAAGGTTTGAAATGTAATGCAATTTAATGTACAAGACGCGCCCTATATTATCCATGATCAAGTGGTTAAGCTGATCAAGGTGACCTCATGATCATTTAGTACAGTGAAAATCACTTGCAAGGAATCGCTAACTCCACCTATCGTATTTACGGATTTAAATAATGTTTTATAAGGTCTTAAGAAAGCACGATGAATTTGTTGATAAAGAAAGAGTAGAAAATCTTTGGGATGGTGAGTGAGCTATCATATTTTGGTGGGGTAATGGTGATTTCGATCTTATCCTTTGATAACAGTAGATAATTGAGATGCAAGTTTTCTTACATACAGTGATTTTTACCCAAAAATATTATTTTAAAGTGCTTGGCCAATAAAAGGTCTAATGTTTGGTTGCAGCACCTTTTTCTGTGATTCCGGCACGCATTTACATGTCATCGTTTCGAAAAGCCGAAGCAATGTCACAACATTTATTTCCAACCAGAGTCGCATTCATTTGTCACCAAGATCTTCTATTGATGATGGGACAGTTGGACGCTATGTAAAGTCTTCTCCAGCACATTATCCCAAAGATTCTCAATGGGGTTAAGGTCTGGACTGTGCGGTGGCCAATCCATGTGTGAAAATTATGTCTCATGCTCCCTGAATCACTTTTGCACAATTTGAGCCCGATGAATCCTGGCATTGCCATCTTGGAATATATCCGCTGTACCATCCGACAGAAAAATTCATTGATGGAAAAACCTGCTCATTCAGTATATTCAGGGAGTCACATGACCTGGTTTTTTTACCAGCTGAAACACATTAATCACTGTAGTGACAATCCAATGCAAGGCTCTTACCTATGTGCTTAGTTAAATCCAGGTTGACTTTTGGCCAGGCAGTGTATATCCACGTTAGGAGAGCATACATAAAACAATATTTAACTTAAGAAGATTAAATAATTTAAAAAACATCTTTGCTGATATAACTATTAGGTCAGAATTGTAAAAATAATTCTGCCCTGTTTATTATTGTAATATGTCATTGTTGAGCATCGCACTGACACATTTTCACTAAGGATTATCAGTGACCCAGTTAGATGTGTTTCACCTCTATATGACAGTGTAATTCTACATATACTGTAAATATACCGACTTATGTGATGGAATTGTTCCCATGTTGCAGGTCTGTGGGAGTTCTAGGGTTACTTTTAAGATCAAAGACTGAATTACACTCATTTAGTTGCTATGAACAGCAAAGTCTCTGCTACCTTCTAAGTGGAAGTCAACACCTCCCCCAAAAGTGCAGTCAGAAGAACTACATTGCATGCAAGTCTTCTCTTCAGGAGACAAAGAAGTTGCAGCGGTAGCTGAGCCTCTTCAGGTAGTGTGTAGCTGGCACCCTTCAAGAAGCCTCAAACAAGATGTCCATGACTAGATTACTGTCTAGTCTCACAAAACAAAGACCATCTAATGGAAACACTAGCATGGACAATGGAATAAGTGACCTGTCCTAATGTAAGTTCTTGCCTAGGTCTAATACTAAGATTTTAACAGAAGACTAGCCAGAACTGATTCCTCCGCATGGGCAAAACTACAATACTCAAAGAGGTTTGCTGTATCTCTTGTGGAGATTGAGCTTGCAACTTCAGAGTCTCTATGCTGTTTCCATGCAGAAGCCAAATCAATCCTAGAATGACTGTTTTACGGGCATACCTGACAATATGACCAGGGGTTTCATGGAAGCAATATGGTGCAATGTAGCCAAGTCTGCCATAACGAGGTCATCAGATACGCACAACATCTGCTCTTCAGCTCGGGGGCTTCCAAACGTGAAAGTCCCTGCAGCTTTGCTACACACACATACACAAATTGCATAGCGCGGGCACCACAAATTGCACTTCAATTGGGACTTGCGCTCTTTCCGTATGCAAGTTCCATAGCACCTGCGAAGAATGATGGATCATAGTTGTGTCTGCATGTGCAGAACTTGCCTCTCTCAGAACACCTTTACGGGGATGCTCTGCATCACTCACTGTCTCTCCAGCTGTCTCTGGTCAGCCAAGTGCCTCTGCATGTACCTCTTCTACCCCGCCATCTGTTGCTGCACCTGTCTCATCAGCTACCTACACCACATCTTCCAGAGCGTGTACCCGTCCCAGAACCAAGAGGTACAGGAGCATGTGTTTTTTTTTTTCTTAAAACCATTCCAGGATTTTCTTTGACTGATATTCACACAGTAATTTAATTCTGGTTTATCCATATTCAATTAGTTCTGTTTCATAATGTTCTATTCATTCAATGCGTTTCTGAATACTTATATCTGTGTAGAATAGATTTTTTTCACCTGCTCCTTTGCCTCTTATTTTTTGTCTTCTCACATTTTTGAGATAATCCTCTTCAGGTTTGCCTTAACCATTTTTTCACATAGTACAAATGTGTCGCTATTCATCATTGCTAATAATTATGTCAGACAGCTAACCAACATGTTGCAAAACCAATGAAACAATTGTATAATATTATCATTACACATCCAGTACTACTGGATTCAAATTCCAAATCATATCTACGATATGTCCCATTTTGACATGACTAACGCAACTGTAGCGCTCACCCCCAGAGGAGCCGCTGAATAAACCCAAGATAGTCTCACCGCACTAGTAATTACTATACACCAGCACACTGTTATGGATTTTCTAAGTTATATACTTTACTGTAGCAATAAAATGGCATTGGATACACATATACTTTGGAGCACGAGGCAATTAACTTTGAATAACTGACAGGATGCACAACGCGCGAAAAACACGCGGCGGAAAAGAAACGGTTAATTCCCCTCTGTTCGTGAGTTTAAGTCCCGTTCAAAAAGGCTTATAAATTGGTGTCCTAGGGTACCTGGGTACTAGATTCAACTGGCCAGTGAATGAACAAAAATATCTTAGACTAGTCAACGTTGGGGCTCTGTAAATTAAAGCAATCAAGCAAGTGCGCACTTCCTTGGAATCGTAGGCCTTGAGGCCTCTCACCCATCCGGCGAACAATGTGTCCAGAATCGATGACTCGACCAAAGGATCTCTCTCCGCCGACTGGAACCCGGTGCCAACGAATCCGCTCTCCCGATGCCAAATCTCCGCAACCAGAACCGATCCGCCACCTGCACTTCCGTTCGATACTCGGCCTCCTTGCTCGAGGTCCTTCTGGAACATGCTTGTAATCCGAACTACTCAGACGAATGTGGTACACGATGATGCACCCTCCATCACCAATCTCCAGCACTGGATACGCCACTGTCCACGCTCCGGCCTGGTTGTGATCCTGGACAGTCTCCTGCATACAGCAGAAGAATGTGGAGATAGTCTGTGCTTCCCTTTTTGATAGTAGATGGTCTCAAATGGGAGTATTTCTTGTTAAATTGCAGAGTCACAATTCTCATGCAGTCATCAACCCTCGAAATAAGGGGGATATAAGGTAGACATAGTGTAATCTATTTCAACTTATCTGAGCCCCCCAAAGTAATGTGCAAAGGTTCAACTCACATGTAAAGGTGTCATAGATCAGACACCAGATATACTGCACCACCGATATTTTTAGGAGATATCGGACTCCCCTTTTCCACCTCCGTTTGGCGATATTTCTCCAAGGAAAAATAAAGTTGCAGGATCTTGGTAAAGGTATTAAATTTTTATTTATTCCTTAAAACAATTAAAACAAATATAGTAAAAAACGCCGAAACGCGTTTCGCGATGAAATCGCTTCTTCAGTCGGCAGAAAATGAATCTGATTCATTTCTTGCCGACTGAAGAAGCGATTTCATCGCGAAACGCGTTTCGGCGTTTTTTACTATATTTGTTTTAAATTGTTTTAAGGAATAAATATTTTTTTAATACCTTTACCAAGATCCTGCAACTTTATTTTTCCTTGGAGAAATATCGCCAAACGGAGGTGGAAAAGGGGAGTCCGATATCTCCTAAAAATATCGGTGTGCAGTATATCTGGTGTCTGATCTATGACACCTTTACATGTGAGTTGAACCTTTGCACATTACTTTGGGGGCTCAGATAAGTTAAATAGATTACACTATGTCTACCTTATATCCCCCTTATTTCGAGGGTTGATGACTGCATGAGAATTGTGACTCTGCAATTTAACAAGAAATACTCCCATTTGAGACCATCTACTATTTCTTGTTAAATTGCAGAGTCACAATTCTCATGCAGTCATCAACCCTCGAAATAAGGGGGATATAAGGTAGACATAGTGTAATCTATTTCAACTTATCTGAGCCCCCCAAAGTAATGTGCAAAGGTTCAACTCACATGTAAAGGTGTCATAGATCAGACACCAGATATACTGCACCACCGATATTTTTAGGAGATATCGGACTCCCCTTTTCCACCTCCGTTTGGCGATATTTCTCCAAGGAAAAATAAAGTTGCAGGATCTTGGTAAAGGTATTAAAAAAATGTATTTATTCCTTAAAACAATTTAAAACAAATATAGTAAAAAACGCCGAAACGCGTTTCGCGATGAAATCGCTTCTTCAGTCGGCAGAAAATGAATCAGATTCATTTTCTGCCGACTGAAGAAGCGATTTCATCGCGAAACGCGTTTCGGCGTTTTTTACTATATTTGTTTTAAATTGTTTTAAGGAATAAATAAAAAAATTTAATACCTTTACCAAGATCCTGCAACTTTATTTTTCCTTGGAGAAATATCGCCAAACGGAGGTGGAAAAGGGGAGTCCGATATCTCCTAAAAATATTGGTGGTGCAGTATATCTGGTGTCTGATCTATGACACCTTTACATGTGAGTTGAACCTTTGCACATTACTTTGGGGGGCTCAGATGAGTTGAAATAGATTACACTATGTCTACCTTATATCCCCCTTATTTCGAGGTTTGATGACTGCATGAGAATTGTGACTCTGCAATTTAACAAGAAATACTCCCATTTGAGACCATTTGAGACCATCTACTATCAAAAAGGGAAGCGCAGACTATCTCCACATTCTTCTGCTGTCTACTATTTCGATGGTTAGAGGTGAACCATCTGTGTGTGATTATCTTGCTGCTGACTGTTGAACTGCGATTATAATGTGAAATACACTTTTATGGTATATGACGTACAAGCTGCATTGTTCAGTTTTCTCCACTGAGGGCGCCAGATACTTGTTTTTTCTTCAGTCTCCTGCATACGTCTCACTCGTCTCGCTGCTCTGCTCTCTCTGCCCATGCCATGCACGAGGCTCCTGATGTCTTTCCTGGTGCCAGCACGCCCACTTCCTGTCCTCTGCCCAGAGGTTTCTGGGAGATGGAGTCCTAAAGTCTCTCATAGTCTTTCACATACGTAACGCTCTGGCTTCCCCTAGGAGGCATAATGCTGCAATTCTCAAAGTCCAATTCAGCACAGCTCTGCACAACATACATGTTATCTAGTGCATGTGTATCTTGCATCATGTGACTGGCACATATTGAAGTACAAATAACATGAGGGGTAATCCATATGACAGAACGTAATGCTTGAATATGGTAATGCCATTATACATCCCTGCGCATTTCAGCTTGATACCTACATAAGGGTCTGACTACTAACATGCACATCATCCCCAAAATCTGAGTTTATTGTTACTGCTCAATAGGTCTTAAAACAGATCTCTTGTGTCTCCACTCACTGAAATGCATATTATTATACATGACTGTATTCCAGAAATTACAAACACGGGTGTGTGTAGTGTGCAAATGGTTTAATTTCTAAAGAAAATGTTTTGCTCTTCAAAAATGTCAGGTTGTTTCCTTCACATGTACACTAATGTGCCCAAAAGGAAAAGGTGCCAGTAGTCCTTTAAGTGAGGGAGAGATCATATTCTGTGTCCCCATCTGCAAAATATTAGTGCATTCACTGATATAGGTAGTATGTATGGATAATAGGCATAACGTCACAAATGTAACAAGGCCAAATTTCTCAGTTCTGTGCATCTGCTATGTCTTTGTAATACTTGTCATCATACCTCCCTGCATGTAAATATCTTATTATGTCACAATGACATGTGTAACATGTCTTTTTCTACTTACTACATTGACATAATTGAAGTAATAAAAGATTGATCTACCTGTTGAAAAAACTGTATTCACATCATAGGTACGCTTTGCCAGTGCCGGACATAATGATTGCGATAATTTTTGCAGCATTTAGAGTTGAAATTATGCAGACTTTTAGTTACAGAGTTGTGGTTAAATGTGGTGTAATGTCCCTTTAAGGTGTCTCATTCAGCATCAAGATCTACAGGGGGAAATACACACATTATGAACCCATCCATGACTGCATTTTCGAATCAATCACAATAAATGCTTGATCTATTTCAAGGTAATGATGGGAGAATGTATGTCAGCGTGAATATCTGAATGAGCTCTTAAAATAAACACTTTTCTCATTACTGAGTGTTCTGACAGGTGTCTAATGGCAGTTATACGTGATACATGTTGAAAGCATTATTGGATCTATGTCATACATACAAATATCTCATTAGGGGATACTACTCAAACCACTGAGACACATATTTGATCAAAATATGCAGTCCCAACTTGATGGTGTTGGGATGTCCAGAATCCCCTGCACCTTTAAGGAAGGGGGACATGACTGATGGCCTGGGCCGGATGGTCAGATAAGGAAATATGGAGCCATTGGTTATGTGTGTGCAACATTGTTTCACTTACCTATATATGCATCGGTGGTGGGTGTGTTCTGTCTCTTGTTCCTGGCTAGCTTCAACGGTGCATCAAGAAGATTCGATTCTGTGGGAGAGAAAAAACGTGGTGATTAGTTTGGTGATTGTTGCTGAGTTTTCTGCTGTTATGGCTTCTACTTCGGTGGATGCCTTGTTGGAGCAGCTGAGGGAGCATGCTGCTGCTCGTGGTGCAACTCTGCAGGATCTTCTTCAGGATGCATTGGTGCCAGCGCGGGAGCGGTCTCCTGAGGATGCGGGGGAGCCTCGACAATGGCGGAGAGAGAGCGGCCGTCCAGACCTCCGGTTCGTCTGAGTCCTAGTCCCCCCAGGCTTCGTGGAGCACAGCAGCTGGATGGTGGCGTGGAGGGGCCTGATGCGGATGCCCAATCCTCTGAAGGATCGATGGTCCGGGATACGCCGCCGAGGGAGCTGAGGTCTGGCCTGCGGAAGAGGGTGAGCATGGGGAGCGCTGCGGTGTCTCCACCTTTACTTACAGGTGTTGCTGGAGGTGCGGACCCGGCTTCAAGTGAGCGGCGTAGGACCCCCCTCCGTCCCGGGCAAGATGGCCGACGGCTGCAGCGCTCGAGGAGCCCTCTTGGAGCTGCGGCGCTTCCGGTGGCCGGGAAAAGAATGACGCGCAGGTCTGACTCCGCCCCCAAGCCCCCTCCTGCTCGGCGCAGGGCTGTGCGTCACGTTCGAAGGGACGGGCACGCCCACAAGATGGCGGCGCCCATGCTGGGGACGGAACTGCACGGATTCGAGCAATTTCGGCGGCTGCAGCATCGGCTTCTTCCTCTGCGGTGGCTGTGGACCGAACGGCGCAAGGAGCGGCTGATTCTGGAGGTCGATCGGTGGCTCGTGGGGCCCGGGATCGGCGCTCTCCTGCCGGGAGTGGCTGGGAATCCAGGTCCGGAGATCTTCGGGATGCAAGGAGGTCGGCTGGTCGGGGGTTTCCTGGGCGTCCATCGCCGGACCCGTTGGTTCCTGTTGTTCCGGTGGATCCTGGACGATCATCCCTTCTGGTGGCACGTGAGTCTGATCTTGGTGGGGCGGTTTCTGGCTGGCAGGGTCGTTCGGTCCCTGCTGCGTCAGGTAGGATGGAGGGGCTAACAACGGGGTTCATGGAAACCTTGGTTGCGGCTTTCAGGCAGTGGCAGGATGGGGTGCCGGCGGTGTCGCACGCGGCTGCGTCTGGATCTCCTGTGGATGTTGCGTTGGCTGTGGGCGCAGCGCCGGTGCTCGCTGTTGCGTCGGCCGCTTTAGGGGTCCCTGATACGGCTACCGTGGTGAGTATTCCGCTGGCCCCTGCTCCTGTTCCAGCCCCTGCGGTGTTTGGCGCGGCGTTACCTGCTGCGGCGGTGGTTTTGGCTCCTGCGGTTTTGAGCAGTCCTGCGGCGCCGGTTAGTGTGGCTCCAGTGCCTGGTGCGGTTGGTGCGGAGGTGCGCTCTTATGGGGCGTGTGATTTGTCGCCGCTGGGCTTGACGGTTTCTGCTGAAGTGCGGGAGAAAATTTGGAAAGGGGAGTACGTGGACGTGCTCACTTTGATTTCCCCGGATAAGGAGACGGTGGATCGGCCAAAGCGTATGGATCCTTTACCGGGTGACAAGGACAAAGAGAAAGTGAAGCCGTTGCCGCAGACTTTCGGCAATTGGCTTCAAGGTTTTCTGGCATATAGCGCGATTTTGTGCGAGCGATTTCCGGAGCGCGGCATAGCTTTATTTTCGTACTTGGATCTGATTTGGGGGGCTTACAAGATTTACGGGGGGCTTTGCTGGTTTAAATATGACCAGCAGTTTCGGCAGAAGATGGCGGTGCGGCCCGGGCTCCGTTTTGATTTGCAGGATACCAATCTGTGGTTGCTGCTCATGACGCCGAACCGTCCAGTGGTGTCGCCCTTTCCTGGATCCACGGTGCCCAGAACCTCAGGAGCGCCTGCGGGTACCGGAAAGGGGTGGTGCTGGCTCTTCAATGAGTCCCAGTGCCGTTGGGCCGCTAATTGCCGTTTCAAGCATGAGTGTTCCTCCTGTGGGGGATCCCACCCGGCATTTCGATGCTTTAGAAAGGGACATGGCTCGGCCTTTAGGGCTTCAGGTCGGGGTAAGCCTGATAGAAGGGATCACCCCGGTGATGGTTCGGGCTATGGTTCCTTGGCTAGACAGGTACCCCAATAGACGATGCGCGGAGGTGTTGTTGGTAGGTTTTCGTGACGGTTTTGTGATTCCGCATGTGGCGTCGGATTTTCCTCAGTTTTCGCAGAATTTAGTTTCCGCGCGTCAGCGGGACGATGTTGTGGCGGACAAGTTGGCGAAGGAGGTTAGGCTGGGTCGGATGGTGGGTCCTTTTGCGGAGCTCCCCTTTTCTAATCTTCGGGTGTCTCCACTGGGCATTGTGCCCAAGAGGGAGGAGGGTAAGTTCCGCATGATCCACCATCTTTCCTACCCGGCCGGTCTTTCTGTTAATGACGGGATTGGGAAAGAGGGATGTCGCGTGCGATATTCCTCTTTTGACGAGGCATTGCAGATTGTGCGGGAGGCTGGTCCTGGTTGTTTGTTGGCGAAAGCAGATATTGAGTCAGCGTTCCGTTTGCTGCCAATTCGGCCGGACTGCTACCATCTGCTGGGGTGTTCATTTCGTGGGGCATTTTACTACGACCGGTGTCTCCCAATGGGCTGCTCGATCTCTTGTTATTATTTTGAATTGTTTTCTTCCTTTTTGCACTGGGTGGTGTGTCGGCGCGCTGGACGGAATTCGGTGGTCCATTATTTGGATGATTTCCTGTTTGTGGGACCGGCGGATTCCGGCGACTGCGCCGCACTGCTGCAGATTTTCCGTGAGGTTGCCGGAGAGTTTGGTGTGCCGTTGGCTGAGGGGAAGACGGAGGGTCCGGTTCAATCGCTTGCTTTTTTGGGCATCAAAATCGATACCGTCCTCCGGGTTTTCCGTTTGCCGGTCGACAAAATCCAAACCTTGTTGCGGTTGGTGGGGAGGGCGCAAGGGGTTGCGAAAATGCGGCTTTCGGAGATTCAATCGCTATTGGGTCACCTGACATTTGCGTGCCGGGTGATGCCAATGGGCCGGGCTTTTTGTCGCAGGTTGTCTCTGGCTACTGCCGGGATACGCGCGCCCCACCACTTTGTGCGCATCTCTAGTGCTTTGAAGGCGGACCTGGTGGTGTGGCACTCCTTCTTGCTTCAATACAATGGGCTGACGTATTGGCAGGAGGCGGACGAGGACAATCATTCCCTCGAGCTTTTTGCTGATGCGTCTGGGGCGCATGGCTTTGGTGTTTACTTCAGGGCGCTTGTGTGCCGAAGCGTGCCCCCCATTGGGCGGCGTCTGAATTGGTGAGGAACCTCACTTTTTTTAAACTCTTTCCGTTGATTGTGGCCTTGGAGCTGTGGGGGGAGCGTCTGGCTAATAGGTGGTGGTGTTCTGGACGGACAACATGGGAGTGGTGCAAGTGGTGAATCGTTCGTCGTCCGGTTCCCCTCCCGTCTTGGCGCTTTTGCGACACCTGGTTCTGCGCTGTTTGGAGAGAAATGTATGGTTGCGGGCTCGGCATGTGCCGGGTGTACGGAACGTAATTGCTGACGCTCTCTCCCGGTTCCAGTGGGACCGTTTTTGGCAGGTGGCTCCGGGGGCAGCGAGGGCTGCGACACCTTTCCTCTGTGGCTCTGGACCCTCGCTTCGCCAGGCTGAGAATGTTGCTGGAGGACTCTTTGTCGGGTGCATCGTGGACTGCCTACTCTCAGGTCTGGCGGAGGTGGGGGTTGGTGGCACGGGAGGAACGGGGGTGGCTTACGGCGGCGGATCGGAGGTGGGCCACCTTGATTTATTTTAATTCCCTCCGGGAGAGGAGGGGCTCTGGTTCCGGAGCGGCCAAGGTTCTGACTGCCCTGTCTTTTTTGTGCAAGGCGCTGGGGTGGGAAGATGTGGGTCGGGATTTCCTGCTTCGCAGAATTGTTTCGGGTTGGAGACGGATGACGCTGCCTGATGTTCGGCGCCCGGTTTCTGGCTCTATGTTTTTGGATTTGATGGAGGTTCTGTGTGGGGTCTGTCGCGATCTTTTTGAGGCGCGATTGTTTCGGGTGGCTTTTGCCTTTGCTTTTTATGGTGCCTTGAGGGTGGGGGAGTTGGTTGCTCCGAACTCTCGGACCCATTCGGCATTGCGTTTTTCCCATGTCTCGGTGGCTGCAGCACAAGTACGGGTTTTTATTGCCAGGTCAAAAACGGATCAGTTGGGTAGGGGTGTACTGGTTACGTTGGAGGCGGTTGGGGGACCTGGGTGTCCGTTGAGCCTCACGCGGGATTATTTAGCGGTGCGTCCGGAGTTGGCTGACTCCTTTTTGGTTCACCTTAGTGGGGTTCCTCTGACCCGGTATCAATTTTCGGCTGTGTTTAAACAATGCGTGCGAATGTTTTGTTTCGACCCGGGATTGTTTGCTTCGCATTCGTTTCGAATTGGCGCGGCGACGGTGGCTGCGAGCGCGGGTGCATCGGACGGCATGATTCGGCGGTTGGGCCGGTGGCGCTCGGACCGCTTTCGCTCGTATGTTCGTCCTAACTTTTTGTAATTGCAGGTACTTCCCCGCGGTTGGTCTGGATATTGGGGCATTCCTTCGTACATTGGGCGGCCGTGCGGGCTGAACAACGGCCGCATGGCAGGAACCTTGGTTTTTCGAAGGAAGCGGTGGAGATTTGCTGGTTGGGTATACGGGGTTTGCGTTGGGCTCGGGTGTCGAGGGAATGTGAGAATTTGGCGGGGATGGTCCCCAGGGAGATTATTTTAGTGGTTCATGCGGGGGGGAATGATTTGGGGATTGTTAGTTCAGTGGACCTGATTCGGGCTATGAAGCTGGATCTGGCCCGCTGTTTTGCTAGATTTTGGGGTTTGTCGCTGGTGTGGTCCGATATTATTTCTCGTCCTCGTTGGGAGGAGATGGCGGCTCCAAGGGCAATTGACAGGGCCAGGAGGAGGGTAAACAGGGAGGTTTCCAAGTTTGTCAGGCATTTGGGGGGGTTGCGATCCGGCACAGGGAATTGGAAGGCGACAACCGGAATGTGATTCGGGGTGATGGTGTCCATTTGACGGACATTGGTCTGGATATCTTTTTGCTTGGATTGATGTCTGGAATCGAGGAGGCGCTGTCTGCGGTGGGGCGCAGGGGCAGCCAGTAGGAGGCCATGGTGCCCCTGGCGTTGGCATGGTTCCTGGACAGCGGTGCTTTAAATTGGCTAAGCCGCCTTCGGGTGTGGCATTAACGAGACGAGCCCCGCTTGATCTCTGTCAGGCGGGGTGACGAGCTCCTGGTTTTTGGATCGTGAACTGCCTATTACAGGAGTAATAGGGCGGATATCGGAGGATAAGCACTGCTGGTTACATGGTGTAAATATTTAATAAAGCTGTGGCCCTTGCCCTTTCCAGTTAAGAAGTTGTTGTGTCTTCTTATAATTAAGGGTTATGGGTCAAGGAGGTCCCAGGTTTAAGCAGTCAAGAATCCCCTGCACCTTTAAGGAAGGGGGACATGACTGATGGCCTGGGCCGGATGGTCAGATAAGGAAATATGGAGCCATTGGTTATGTGTGGGCAACATTGTTTCACTTACCTATATATGCATCGGTGGTGGGTGTGTTCTGTCTCTTGTTCCTGGCTAGCTTCAACGGTGCATCAAGAAGATTCCCGCCCGCCCACCCGGCTGAAGTTCGTCTTCTTCGTGTCACAGCTTTGGCATGGTTCCTGGACAGCGGTGCTTTAAATTGGCTAAGCCGCCTTCAGGTGTGGCATTAACGAGACGAACCCCGCTTGATCTCGGTCAGGCGGGGTGACGAGCTCCTGGTTTTTGGATCGTGAACTGCCTATTACAGGAGTAATAGGGCGGATATCGGAGGATAAGCACTGCTGGTTACATGGTGTAAATATTTAATAAAGCTGTGGCCCTTGCCCTTTCCAGTTAAGAAGTTGTTGTGTCTTCTTATAATTAAAGGTTATGGGTCAAGGAGGTCCCAGGTTTAAGCAGTCATGGATTTCAACATTCTCCAAAGTGCAAAGTACGGTAATGTGTCCAAGCAATGCGGTTTTCTCCTGTGGTTTTAATCAACATTTCTCTATGTGGTTATGTGTGCCTTGTAGGCAATGCTGTCCTGGACACATATACCTATTTCCCACAAGCCCTTCAGCATGAATGAAATATATGTGTCCAGGAAAGCATGGCGTATCTGGCAACCCAATATTTAATATAAAAATAAACACACAATAGAAAGGGAGATACATGCATGTGCATCTTACCTGCAAAATAATGCTTTACGATCCTGTCTTGAACATCTGTGCCAACGTCCTCTGATTCATCAGGGTGGATAATTGGGACATTGTCACCAGCCACAGCAGCATCTACTTCCCTTCCACCAAAGTTGCATCATTCGGTGTCAGATTTTGTAACATAACCAATGCCAGTACGATGTGGACAACGTTGTCTGGCTGCTACTGCAGCGCTCCACCAGACCTATAGAGACACCTGAAGCACATCTTGAGCAGGCCAAAGGTCCACTTGATGATGCTCCATGCCTTTTGGTGGGCATTATTGTAGGTCTACTGTGCCTCCTGAAAGGCATCATGAGCCATGGCTTCAGTGGGTATCCTGAACCATTTAATACAAGGTACATTGCACACATTAACATTTTTCTACATTTCCCAATACTTTGCATATATTTGGTAAAAGAAAATGTAGACCCACCTATTAGCAATCCATCAGGGAATCTCCTGCCCTGGAAATCACAAAGTACCAAGGAATTAACCAAGTTATATGAATCATGGGCAGTCCCAGGAAATGCTGCAAATAGATTCAGAATGCACATTTTGGCATCAAAAACTATTTGCTTATGGACTGGAAGTGCTTGCAATTGATAAACCACAGGATCCTTCGAAGGCGCACAGATCTCTATATGGGGGCAATCGATTGCCCCAGTACATTAGGAAATACTCCATTCTCATAAAACCCCTGTTTCACTGTGCGCCATCCCTCAGGGGTGGTATGGCATCCAATGTATTGTTGGCACTTGCCCCGCATAGCTATGAGGAAGCGGTGGAGCATCTTTGAAAATGTGCTCTGGCTGACACTGGCTAACTCAGACAGGGGATGCTGGAATGTCCCAGTTGCCAGGAACCTGAGGCATCAGAGCAACTTTGTCATGGCAACTTTGAAAACCATGGTAAAGATTAGGGATGAGCCGAACACCCTCATGTTCGGTTCGCATTCGAACTCGAACAATTTCAAAAGTTTAAAAAAAAAATTCAAAAATAATATAGGCGTCAGTGGCAGTGCACCCAAATATTGTGCCTTTAGTGGCAGCAAGTGCCTTCACACCGCAAGTAACGCCTCTGTGGTATTGTGGAAGAGTGCAGGGTTGGACCCTGCGGTCCAATATTAAAATGATATAAATCTGGTAATATAGGCATCAGTGGCAGTGCACCCAAATATTGTGCCTTTGGTGGCAGCAAGTGCCTTCACACCGTAACCCTTTTGTGGTATTGTGGAAGAGTGCAGTGGTGGAGGTTTTGTGAATGCAGAAGAGATCACCGATCTATTCAGTTACGTCAGCATAAGGGGATTGATAGCTGCTGATCCAGGACTGATTCATTGTTATAAATGTCAGCCGGTCTACAGAGTCGGTGGACAGTCGCACTCTTTTGTCTGTGACAAAACCTCCAGCGGCACTGAACGTCCTTTCAGAAAGCACGCTGGATGAAGGGCAACCTAGTAGCTGCATAGCATATTGGCTAGGTTCTGGCCAGTGATCCAATCTAAACACCCAGTAAGCCAGTGGATCATCTGCTGTAAAGGTATCCAGGTCTGCCCTTGCCCCTAGGTAGTCCTGCACCATATGGTAAAGACGCTGTCAATGGGTGCCTACAGTTGACGTCCCTGGGCGTCGCGGACTAAAAAAATTGGAAAAGGCATCAGTCAAGTGGCCCGACCTTCACCGCTCTTCCTCTGATCATCCGCAGCCTCAGAAGCACCTGTGTCATCACTTGGTAACCTACCAGTGCCTGTAAAGGATGTTACACAAGTGTCGCTTTAGAGCGTCCTCAAGTTGTTTCATCCTGTGCTCCCTCTGTGCGGGCAGGATGAGCTCTGCAACTTTACCCTTGTATCGTGGAACAAGAAGGCTTGCCAGCCAGTAATGATCCCTCTCCTTGATAGCACGAATCCTGGGGTCCTTTACCAGGCTTTGCAGGATAGGGGAGCCCATGCAGCGTAGGTTGGAGGTGGCATTAGCTTCCGAGTCTTCCTGGTCAATGAGGATGACCCTATCGTGCACTTCCTCCTCCCAGCCACGTACTAGTCCTTGGGTTTCTGTGCACACAAAACCCTCCCTTGAGGAATCCCCACCTTCAATGCCCCACTACTTAAATATTCCTCCTCCTCCTCCTGTCTGATCTGAGGACCCGCAGGAATGCTGTCTGCGTAAAGACTGGGGCCTTGAGAGCTAGGAAAGGCCTCCTCTTCCTCCTGCTGCTCTACCTCTAGTGCCACATCTATAATTCCCCGCAGAGTGCGCTCCAGCAGGAACACTAAAGGAATTGTGTCACTGATGCATGCACTGTCCCTGCTCACCATCCTCGTTGCCTCCTCAAATGGCGACAGTACAGTGCATGCATCCTTGATCATCAGCCACTGCGGGGGGGGAAACCAAGTTGACCTGAACCTGTCCTTGTGCCATACTCACACAGGTATTCATTGATGGCCCTCAGCTGCTTGTGCAGATGCTGCAGCATTGCTAATGTCGAGTTCCACCTGGTGGGCATGTCACAGATCAGACGGTTTGTGGGAAGGTGGAATTCTCTTTGAATTTCTGCCAGGCGAACACTTGCTGGGAATGACCGTCTGAAGTGGCTGCAGACTTTTCTGGCTGCAGAAGCTCTGCCAGCCCAGGGTACCTGGTTAGGAAATGCTGTACCACCAGATTTAGGACGTGTGCTAGGCATGGTACATGCGTCAACTTACCCTGGCGTAGGGCGGAGAGAAGGTTGCTGCCATTATCACAGACGACCATTCCCAGCTCAAGCTGGCGTGGTGTTAACCATCTCTGCACCTGCCCCTGCAGAGCTGACAGAATTTCTGGCACGGTGTGGCTCCTGTCCCCTAAACAAACCAGCTCAAGTACAGTATGGCATCTTTTTGCTTGAGCCATTGCGTAGCCCCTGTCACGCATCGGTTTAACTGCCACTTCGCCAGAGACAGAAAAGGAGGAGGAGGAAGAGGGCGAGGTGGTGGTGGAGCAGACAGACCTCATACAAGCAGCTTTCTGGAGGCATGGTGGATGAACAAGATCCAGCACAGAGCCCCGTCTTGAATCCCTCCCAGCTGCAATCAGAGTTACCCAGTGTGCCGTGAAGGAAATGTAACGGCCCTGTCCATGCTTGCTGGACCACATGTCTAAAGTCACATGCACCTTGCTGCTGACTGCCTTTCCCAATGACTCGATAACATTGTCTTCCACGTGCTGGTATAGTGCTGGAATGGCCTTCCGTGAAAAGTAATGGCGTTTTGGAACCTGTCACTGTGGTACAGCACATTCAGCAAATTCACGGAAGGAAGCAGAGTCCACCAGCTGGAAAGGCAGCAGCTGTAATGCGTGTAATTTTGCTAAGCTGGCATTTAGACACTGTGCTTGGGGATGGTTGGGACTATATTTTTTCTTACGCCTGCAGCAGCTGGGGCAACGTAATCTGACTGCGTAAATCCTTAGCTGATGGGATGCTGTCACATTGTGAGGAAGGACCTGGTACATCCATTACTGTAGCATCATCCCTGTCAGTGAAGGTTGGAGTCAATGTCATGGCAGGACATATAGGGCCATATTACATAGTTGGTGCTAACTTAACCAAAGCTGTTGTAAACTTCCCAGAGCCATTATAGCCTATGGAGGTTTTAAGTTTACAACAGCTCTGGTTAAGTTAGCACCAACTATGTAATATGGCCCATAGTGGGGGTAGAGACAGGTGAGGACGTCCTACGCAAAGTTTTGCACCAACGGGATGCGTGGCAGGTGGTCATATGTCGCCTCAAGCACATGGTACCCAAGCGTCCAGTGTCTTTCCCACGCTTGAGCCTCATCTGACAAAACTTGAGAAAGCAGAGACAGAAATTAAAATAAGAAAACACAATAAATTCTTACGTGACCTTCGTGATTATAAGGAGGGAATGGTTTTCAAGAGACCAAAGAAGCTTCCCTTCCAAAAAAATAAGACGGAAAATGAAGTGTCTACTAGTGAATATGATTCTTCAGAGCATGAAAATAATAATACTGAGACTGATGACCCCCCTAGAAGCATTCTTAGGAGAAGAGTTTTTCTCGTCGCCTTTTTTAGAAGACGAGGCCCCCCCACTGAGAACACAACGGGAAAGAAGGGGCCAAAGAGGGACAAGGAGAAACAGGAGGAGAAGATTCGGGATACGGACCTTAGAATCATTAACCTTACAGATGTGACCCTCACCCATGACCAACTTATGGTTCTTCAAAAGGGTCTTTCCTTCGTAGCTAAATCAGATTTGAATATTTTCAATTGGGTAAAAGATGTTAATCTGTTTACGAGAAAACTTGCTATAAGAAAATTTCATATGACTTGAAAAGAAAAACAGGCCAAAAATCATGGATTTAGTGTGACGGTGGGCCTGACCTGACATGGCACAGAAGGGGTGTGAGCTACTTGAGCAGTTAACAGACATGACCCATGGATGTATAAACAAAACAAGGGATTTATTTACAACAGTACTATATACAGCAAGGAACCAGAACACCACAATGAAACAAAAGACCTGAGCACTAGAATTAAACCATAGACCTGAACTAAATATACAATAGATAAACAGTTGAACAACCAAGGACCTGGGAAACTATAGGCAGAAAGACATAAGAGAACTAAACACTAGAGTAACATGAGTGAAAACATGAACCTGTTTAAACCTAGAGAAGAAACATGAAATGCAAACATAAATACCAAACATGAACCATATGAACAAAACAGTATGAATAACCAAGGACCTGGGAGACTATAAACAAATGTAAATACAGAACTGACGGAGGAGTAAACCCAAAACCTGAAAGTAAAGTAATAAAGGGTAACTAGAACACATACAGGAGAACCTGAGCAAAAGATCCCTACCAGAACTACAAGGTAAGTGAATAAGGATCAAGGAGATCAAGGCTTGGAACAAAGCAGACTGAAACATCAGAATGAGGCAGCGCCCTTCTTAGCCTGCCTGCTTATATAGCACATGACCAAATGAGAACAATTAAAGTCCAGGTGAGGTCCAGGCTTGGATGTGAACCAAATGTCCAGAACTAAATGCAATGTCCATAGAAGCCAGAGGGGGCGCCAGATGTGCTAGAATGTCCAAAAACATGACTGGCAACTCCCACCTCTGCCAGAGGGGGCGCAGGACGTCACATTTAGTCTGAGAGAATTTGAATGCCTAGAGACATTAGTAAATTTGTTGGAAGAAAATTAGGATTCTGAGACTCATTCTACTCTTACTACCATGAAAAATAAGTCCTCTTTTACACCAACCATTAAAAGCTATGAGAACATAGATCTGTTCTGTAAATTAGTCTGTGGGGATATTGAGAAACTCAATAAACAAACATTGATTCACAAAGATCCTGATAACCTCACAAGAAATGAAAGGATAGCATTGAAACAACTCAAAGATTCATGTGAACTAACTATTAAACCCTCCGATAAAGGGGGGAATATTGTGGTCATGACTAACCAACAATACGAAGACATGGTCACGTGTCTGTTGAATGATCTCAATATATATTCCATTCTTCCTCACGATCCAAATGATAGATATATTGATGAATTGACCAACATTTTGGAAAAGGGTTTAGGCTCAGGGGTGATATCACGTGAAGAATTAGAATTTCTCAATATGAAAAAAACAAGACTATCAACCTTTTATGCTCTCCCCAAGATGCACAAAAACAGACATCAGCCCCCGGGACGTCCAATTGTATCTGGGGTGGGTAACCTCACCCAGAATTGTAGCCAATTTGTCGATCAATTGCTACAAAAACTAGTTGTGCAACAATCATCATATCTAAGAGATACTAAACAACTTCTTCAACTTGTGAAAGACTACACAATAACCAAGGATATGTGGCTATGCAGTTTGGATGTAGAAGCATTGTATAGTTCAATACCTCATGACAAAGGTCTATCTGCGGTGAGAGTTGCCCTAGAATCTTCTGTTGAAATTCATCTTGACTCATAACTACTTCCTTTTTAAAAATAAATTTTACCACCAAGCTCAAGGAAATACAATGGGCACTACATGTGCACCATCCTATGCTAATATCTATCTTGGGGTATGGGAAAAATTGGTTATATTCAACCCGAAAGTTAATCCTTATTTTGAAAATATCTCAGTTTGGCGTAGATACATTGATGACGTTTTTATTATATGGCGCTCAACGGAAGAGGACTTTCAGAAATTTGTCGGGTTCACTAATCAGAACCAACTGATTCACTCACGAGATCCACAGGAATACTATCAACTTCCTAGATGTGACTCTCAATGTAAATGCGAACATGGAAATATCTACAACGCTTTTCAAAAAGAAGTCAGCTACCAATGGTCTACTTGATTGGTCTAGTTACCATCCAGTATCCCTTAAATTGGGAATACCATATGGCCAATATCTGCGACTTTGTCGCATTTGCTCGACAGAAGAGGAGTTTAGGGTGAGAGCCTGGTCTCTAAAACAAGACTTTAGAGACTTTAGACTTTAGATCCCTTTATCTCCTGATCCATGGCAGCTAGATGGTCATATTTGACATCATTTGAAAGGCCTGATTATGGTCTTTCCAATGATACCAAACATGACCAGGTTTGGTTTTAAAAAAAAAATTAAAAAAATAAAATAAATAAAAAAATAATAAAAAAATTAAATAAAATAAAAAAAAGTTTGTTTTTTTAAAGTTTTTTTGTCTGGGGGGGTTTAATTAAATAGGACCTAGGCTTTCATCTAAAAATAATTAGCACAAAATGGTCAGAATGAGCGCAGCGCACATAGGTGAACTGTCTCAGCAGTGAAGGGGTTAAAAAGCAAACGCATGTAAATATTGGGTATTTCTAGTCTCGGGACAAAATTTTGAACCTATTTAGCCAGGGTCTTTTTGGGTGGTTGTAGATTTTGGGGATTAAATTACGAAAAAGTGTGTTTTTACCATTTTTTTCATCATATTTCATATTTTTTTTATAGTAAATTATTCGATATGATGGAAATAATGGTATTTCTAGAAAGTCCATTTAATGGCGGGAAAAGGGGTGTATAATATGTGTGGGTTGAATAAACGAGTAAGAGGAAAATTTGACCTAAACACTAACAGCGCAGAAACGTAAAAACAGCATCGGTCACTAAAAGACGGATTTGTGTAAAACCGCCCGGTCACTAAGGGGTTAAAAACGTTTTTTTTTTTTAACTTTTTGTCCTTGTTTCCTGTCCCCCAGGGAACTACCCGGACCCCCATACACCTTTTATGGCAAATATCTAGCATATATGCCCTCTTGGAGGGCACTCTAAAAACCGAACTTTGAGTCCCATTGACTTGTATTGAGTTCTTGTTCGTGTTCGAGTTCGAATTCGAACGTTTGAAAAGTTCGAGTTCGAATGCGAACCGAACTCGGGGGTGTTCGGCTCATCCCTATGTGAGCTCATGATTGGGCAAAATTTGCCCAATCAGGACTCTGAGCCGTGATTGGCATAGTCTTGCACCTAAACTGTGGTCAGGTGCAGGCTGTAGCCAATTACAAGCTACAGGCCAGTGGAAAGGTGCATTGTGGTCCATTGTGGTGCATTGTGGGCGAACGTACGGCGAACACGCGGAAATGTTCGGAGTTCGCGACCATCCGAATGGGCGATGTTCGAATCGAACTTTGAACATATCGAACTGAACAGCTCATCCCTAGTAAAGATATTCGTGAGCCAAACTTGGACTCCATATTGCTCTGCAGCCCAAGCTGAGCCTGTAATGCAGGTGGCACTCGGAGTCCTCATCAGCCACATCCTCTAAAGTGAGCCGTGACCTGTGCCCTTTTGTGAGTGTTAACTATGGAATGGGGCCCTCAAGACATGGGTTGTGCTGCATTACTTATATAGGCTCAGAATCTTGCATTTGGCCAGGTTATCCAGGTTTGGAATTAGCACCAGCTTTTAGGAGGTGTTAAAATTTTTGCTTTCGAGTCCCCACAATAACTTGTGCCAACACTTTGTAATACCTCACTTATCAAGATACTCAAAACTGATTGCACTCCCAGGTTGGGCACTATTACAAACTTAACGCTAGCGCTCAAATATGTGAGCGTTAACACTAGCTTAAGTGAGTCTAGCACAGGCCTCAAAATTTCCACTCCCCTACTCGCATTTGGCGAGTGGAAATTACATGAGGGCGAGTGGAAATGCAGATGCAGGGCAGGATAAGGGTTAGGTGGGGCAACTAGTGGCGAGTAACTCTTAAGGCCTGGCTAGTAGCTTGGGTCTAGAAATTTTGAACCCTGGTCTAGCACATGCCATCCATATTACATTCCGAACGCTGATGTGTTAAAATACCCGTTACCACATCGGGGATTGCACTAGCTTCCGTGAGTTTACTGCACTTTGCGCTCCCTATACTTAACATGGAGAGTGCAAAGAGTAATTAGCGTTAGGATTACAAAGTCCTAAAGCTATTTTCCGCTTCTGCAGAATCATTTAGCACTAGCTGTAAACTCCCCCCCAAAAAAAAATCAGCTACAGACCTCTCATTCCACGGCGCGAACGGTGGACCGACCCGCCGCTTCTGGCCACTGGGAGCAGATTGAAACTGGGGAAAATATTCCCCAGTCTCCCTCCACGATCACTCCGCGGCCCTGCACACAGATCACATGACCCAGAAGCACAAGCCTCCAATGCATTCCTATGGACTCCAGGAGGTGGTACTCGAGGTGGCACAATAGCGCTGCTGCAAATATTCAGGGGCTTAGCACTGCATTATGGGGCGGGCTGGTGAATAGGATGCTAAAACGTGGATGCTAAGAGGAAACCTGCAGACGCAGGATTTCCACCTTAGCGTCCCCGTTGTAGCGGGAACATTACAATACTGTCCGTTAAGTATCGGAGATGCTAAATACAGTAAGCTTGAGCAAGCGTCGAGGCGGTAACAAATTTCGCACCAGCATAGGTCAGGATTGGAATATCGATGGCAGACGTTAAAATTATTTATCCTGGCGCAAACGATTAAATATTGAGATGCTACATTAGCACCAACTATGGAATAGAGCTCTATGTATTTACCCAGCAATAACAATTGAGCTGTGGTTGTGATTATGATAAGAAGAACACTGGAGCAGTAACTCCACAACTCGTCTATTAGTAATAAAGCTTTGTAAAAAATTTAAAAAGAATAAAAGATTGAGCCCTTGTAAATATTTCAAAATCCAAGCATCAGTCGGCCCACACGAGGCTGAAATAGTTCAAGAAACAGTCTCTCCTGTCTCTTAAAGGTCATCGTTATAGCAGAGCTTGGAACAGAACCAACGAAACAGAAGACGAGTTCCTGGCACAATATCATTGAACTCGTCTAACGTTATTGAAATCAGGTACCTTGGAGACACCATTTTGCCAGTAGCCACAAGCGCAATTATATTTTAATTGTGAATTTCATCTCATTTTATGCAGATGAACACAAAGTGAAAAAAAGAAGCAAATGATGCCATCTGCTGGAGCAGGAATTGATAAAAACTAAAACTGAAATAAAGATGGAATGGCTCAAAAATATTCCTAATATTGTATTAAATTAATCTTTTCAATGAAGCGCTTTGCTTTTGTCTGACACTAAAGAGGTTATTGACTAAGCACCGAATTGGCCCCGAATTGCAGTGGAGCAGCGAATTGCAGCGGAGCAAATGCTGGTGATTTGACAGCAAACTACAGTGCAATTCCCCCAAATTCGGTGGCACCGAAATTGCCCCACAAAAGACTATCATGTCTTATCACAGAATGCCGGATTGCACCAAAATTCTGTCGAAATGCCCTGATTTCTGATGTTTCAGTTCAACTTTAAACAGGTTTAAACAGGCGAATCTCGTAGGATTCAATGTAAAAACGTAATATCTTTTTAAAAAGATTTTTTAAAAGACTATTTATTCTTTTCATTTTCAGCAAAAATCCTTTTTATTCATTTAATTTTTTTTAAAACACCTTTTTGAATTTTTTTGTATTTTTTTGGACAAAAATTTTGTTTTCCTTATATTTTAAAAGACCTTTTTTATTTTGTGACATACCTTTTTATTAATTTTTAAAGGATTTTTTTTATCATCCAGACACATTTTATTGATTTGTACTCCTATTAGCAGAATAGGAGTATTCCTTTTCTTTTTTTTTTTTCCCAGTTCGGCTGCATTCGCTGATGCTAATTCGGTGTGATTTGGCAGTTATCATTGCACATTAGCGGTTTTCGACGACTTCTGATAACTGCTTTGGTGACTCCAATTTGGGAAACATACGGTGACAATTCCCTAAATAGTGAATTCACCATATTTTGGGCAAAATGGAATTGCCGAAATGTGGTGAAAAGAGCCGAAACGCAAAGCACCCAGATTGCACACAATTTCGGTGCTTTGTGAATAGACCGTTAAAAGGTATTAAGTTGGGTTGTTTTGCTTTTCTGTAAAATGCCACATGGTTAGCACAGCTTCCGTATTATAGGAGCAACATTTCTAGCTGATATTGCTTATAGTAGGTCTGAGACATGAAAATAATGAGCGATGGAACTATGGCAATATAAAATTCCACAGACTGAAGCATGCTTTGGCAGGAAGAATGGCAAGAAGAATAAGCAAAACTTATCACATATGCAAGTCATGCGCGAGAGATAATAAACATTAGCATCAGTTATAGAATCAGACCTGCAGTAGTAAACAAACTACAGGAAGGCGTTCATGAGAAATGTAGGGGCCCCTAACTGAGACACTGGTCAGGGACCCCCTGCTTTAGTGATCCATTCCAGTAAACATATTAAAAATAAAACATTTGGCCTCCTTTCTTGTTCTTATTTTACAAGGAGTTGGCTAAATCCTTGGTAGTCCAGGTAGATAAAAAGAATTAGTGAGGGAAAGGGGGGTTTGTGAGGGTCCTGACTCCTGAGGACAGGCAAGAGCACTAGTGGCCTGCTCTACGGTGGGGCCCGCTCAGGTCTCACAAGGTTTTAGCTTGCTTGTGCCATTACAGGGATGAATGCTCCATATGCAAATCAGCCTGCTCTCACCCAAAAAGGGCGACCAGTACTGACTGCCAAGGACGTCGACCCTGCACGAAAGGTGCAACAACCCCCGACGATCATTTTGGGCCTTGTTAGGCCTTGTCAGGAGGGTATACCCTCATTGGGTGAGAGCAGACTGATTTGCATATGCAGCATTCATCCCTGTAATGGCACAAGCAAGCTAAAACCTTGTGAGACCTGAGCGGGCACCCACCATAGAGCAGGCCACTAGTGCTGTTGCTCGTTCTCAGGATCCTCACAAACCCCCCTTTCCCTCAAGATAAAAATAATTCCCTGGTGATCTGGTGGGAGAGCTCTGCCTGATGCAGAGTAGACCATACTAACCGCCCCCTAAGTGATGAGTCAGAGTCAGACTACTCAGATGCTGCGGCCCGCTGGGAAGTTTCTTGGTATACCGGTGGGCCAATCCTGGTTGGCTCTTACATCTGTGGCACCTGGACAAGCTGCACAGCGTTTGTCAAGGGCCAGGGCTTCTGAACATTTACTGAAGAAAATCTGAAGATTTTGCCAAAGCTTTCGACACCGTTCCACACAAGAGGTTACTATTTAAATTAAGAAAAATTGGTCTAGATGAAAATACTTCTTGGATAGAAAACTGGCTAAAAGATAGGGTACAGAGAGTGGACATTCAAGATGGACATTAGTGCTAAGTGGTGTCCCTCAGGGGTCTGGTATATGACCTATTCTATTCAATTTATTTATAAATGACCTTGAGATGGGCATTGCAAGTCATGTATCAGTGTTTGCAGATGACACAAAACTAGGAAAAGTAATACAATGTGAGCAGGAAGGAGTGAAGATAAGAACACACAAGTAATTTATACCCTAAATGGTACGGAGTTAGGGAAATCAAAGCAGGAGAAGGATTTGGGAATAATCATAGACTTCAAACTAAGTAACAATGTGCAATGTCAAACAGCAGCCGCCAAGGCCAGCAAAGTATTGGCATGCATTAAAAGGGGAGTTCAGTCTCGGGATGAAAGCATAATTTTGCCGCTGTATAAATCAATGGTAAGACGCACCTTGAATATGCCGTGCGATTTTGGGCACTTGTCTTAAGAAAGGATATTATAGCGCTAGAAAAAGTGCAGAGACGGGCGACTAAATTAATAAGTGGAATGGAAGGGTTAAGTTGTGAGTAAAGACTAACGAGCTTAAATATGTTTAGTTTAGAGAAACGGCGCCTTAGAGGGGATCTGATAACCTTATATAAATATATACGGGGCCATTATAAACCATTGTCTGATAACCTATTCATTAACAGGACTATACACAGGACACGAGGTCACGCATTTAGACTGGACGAAAGGAAATTCGGCCTAAAGCATAGGAAGGGTTATTTTACAGTGAGAACAATAAAGCTGTGGAATTCTCTGCCTGTTGAGGTGGTTGGGTCAGAGACTGTACAGACTTTTAAAAAGCGACTGGATGACTTCCTGCAGACACAGAATATTAAGGGTTATAATATTTAATATGTGGGTAAAAGCTTCTTGATCCAAGGAGAAATCTGACGCCATTCTGGGGTCAAGAAGGAATTTTTTTCCAGTATGTTGCATATTGGCGAGCGCTTCAGACTGGGTTTTTTGCCTTCTTTTGGATCAACAGCAGTAGGTGATGTGTGAAATGCTGAACCCCGATGGACGCATGTCTTTTTTCAGCCAATGTGTAGCGGGTGCCTCTCAGCCTGCCTGTGGCCTTGTGTTATTCACAGCAGCTTAATAGGGACACAAACAGTCTATCAGCCAGCAGCTGCGAGGGAATCCCCCCTCCCTCCCCTGTCTCCTCATTGGCAGGGGAAGCTGACTAATACAGGGAGAACTGCAAGAACAGCAAGGAGTTCTGGGACGTGTAGTCACCATCGCAGACTGCTCACTATAATCCCTAAAGGGGGAAACTACACATCCCAGCAGCCCAGAAGCAGAGGAGGAGATCTTACACAGTGACTGCCCACCCCTTCCTGAGACAGGAGGATGAGCACGTGTTTCTGGATGTGAGGAGAAGAGGAGCCAGGCCCAGGAGCTTCCCTGACACACTGCAAATGCTGGTATGCTGGATCTGGAGAGAGGCAGCTTCAAGGTCGCTGACAGACATCCTGCTGGAGTAAGGACCCCAGGTGCATCACTGAGAAGCGTGTGGTGACCCAGTAAAGGGGTTGAAAGTCAGGCAACCTGAAGAATCGGTCCCAGAAATCCAGGATATCTCCCCTTTGGGCCTCTGGACACAGGATTGGTGAGAGGGCACTTACCCAATCCTCCCTAAGCCAGAACACGAATGACTGCTGTTTCTCTGCATCACTTAGTCACTAGTGATGGCCGGATCATGAACGAATCGTTCTTTTGATCCGGATCTTTTCACTGAACTGAGTGATTCGAATCACCAAGCTGAACGATCCGTTTTTTTTTTTTTTTCATTCAGTCAGTGAAGCTCTCCCAGCAGCTGTAATGTGATCCTAGAGTGTGTGAGTCAGCTCCGCCTCCCAGCTCTGCCTGGCAGCTGTAAAGTATTACATTGTAACCATTCAGTCAGTGAGAAGGATCTGATTCTGCATCTTAAAAGCAGAACATTACACAGGCTCAATGATCCTTTAATAACTAAATAAAGGATTAACCCTCACTGCCCCAAAGATCTGGATTCCCTTTACATCTGTATCACTAACTTCCACATAAAATAAATTAAAATAATTCAATTTTTTTTTTTTTTAATTATAACATTAGAGAGGAGCTGCAAACCTTCTGTCTGCCTTCACTGACATCACCAAAGCAGGCAGGAGGTTTGATAATATAGTGCAGTGATGGCGAACCTTGACACCCAGATATTTCAGAACTACATGTCCCATGATGCTTACCCACACTGAAAGGCTGACTGAGCATCATGGGACATGTAGTTCAGAAACCTCGGGGTGCCAAGGTTCGCCATCACTGGTGTAGGGTGCAAGAAGAGGAGTTTTGATATTATCTGTATAGTAATATAAGCCGGACAGTGCAGGGAGACCCAGGGGATAATTACAATCATTCTTCCTTGCCTTGCTTTATAAAAAGCTATTGCTAATGCTATAAGCAAAGGGACAGGTCCAATCGGTACTTCATACTAGTACTGAGTGTGAATGAATGCAGAGAGGAGGAGCTACTTTCCTTCTGCCTGCCTTCAGTGACATCAACAAAGAAGGCAGGAAGAAGCTTCAGAGAGAGAGACTGTAAGGGGGCGGAGCCAATCGGCAGCACGGGGCGTGACAGAGAGAGAAGCAGTTACTGGTGAGTCACACCATCCCCCTGTTTAACGTAGTGATCCGGTGATTCGGATCATGATCCGGATCATTTTTATGAATGATCCGAATCGATCCGATTCACAAAAATGATCCGAACTTCCCATCACTATTAGTCACGGGAACCTGTGATTGCTCTCACACTCGCCGGCATTATCTGGATACAGACAGCATGCTCTGAATACTTTGTCCACTCTACCTAAAGTACATCAAGTGCACCAACGCCAAGTCATTTAAAAGACAGAAGGGCCCCATCTATACTCAGGACTCTAGTCCCCGCGTGGGGGGGGGGGGTTTAGGTCTCCGGGGTTAATTCAGTGCACTGAATCAGGTATTGTGTGTAACAGATCATTTGGGGCTGTGGTGCTGGGACGCCGGGGGAGAGGACTGGCACAAGAAGAGAAAGGTCGTTCCTCTGCCCTCCTTCTGCCTGGATTCATAGAACCAAACTAGGTAGAGTTGCTGATTAATCTATTGAGGTGCTGACATATATATATATATATATATTGTAATAAGAAATTGCTGTGCAGTTACTGCTGCTCTCTGGGTTATTCACTTGAGGAGTTCCCTGGGAGCAGTAGAATATTCTCTTTGAATTCCTGTTCCTATATCCAATCATTACCGCAGATTGATTTGTCATTTATCATTATATTTGCCTATTGTTTTATTACTGTTTTGCTTGCCCCTCCCATTTTTTGTGCAAACTTAAAGCAAAAGAAATAATTCCCACATTCACTACAAATCGGTGTCCATTTATTGTGGTATTCACTAACATCATTGCCAGATGTGCCTGTGGGGTTGATATTGTTTTTTGGGGTTAAAAAACAGAGTAAGGAACCAGATCTTATTCAAGCAGCTCCTGCGGTAGCGCTACATATGTAACTATGAACATATGGCTGTCACCTCACCTCCCTGATGAAAGCCCTGACTACAAGATACAGAGGTACTCCATCCTAAGAGATGAGCATACATATGAAACTATTATAGGGTCTGTTCACTAAGCACCGAGCTTGCCACCGACTGGTGAATTTCACCGTTCGGTGCAATTTCATGGCAGTTTATCTCTTCACTAAGCTGTCAATTCTCCAAATACAAGCAAACCGACGGTGAAATACTGTGCAGTTCGCTGCAGTTCAGCGGCAGCGAAATTGGACCACAGAGAAGTAATAGTTTGTCTATTCACAGAACGCTGAACTGTTCTGAATTTTTGGTGAAATGCACTGATTTTCAATGTTTCGGTTTGACAAGTTTAAACATGCAAATCCCATAAGATTCAAAGTAAAAATGTAATATCATTTTTAATTTTTTTTTACTAAGGCCCCCGACACACGAGCGTATTTTTGCCTCATGTGCGCCCGCACTTCCCTGCGTCCGTGGGTTTTTGACGGGGAAAGCCCTCCACGGACGTGAAAAAGGCCTCCCCGTCAAAAAGCTAAACGGACGCTGAAAGTATACAAAGCGCGATTCTCCATAGGAGGATCGTGCTTTGTACGCTGAGCGCAGAGAATGGAAGGAACGTCCACTTTCACGGACGTTCCTTCCATTCTCTCAAAACGCACGTGTGCCGGGGGCCTTAACCGTTTTAAAAATTTTTATACATTTTTTATGTGTTTTAAATTTAATTTTTGTTTCTCAATTTTTTAAAAAGCCGTTTTTTGTCTGTAACAGACCTCAGGCCCTATTACAATCTTCGCGCAAACGTTTGCGCGCGCGCAAAACGCATTAACGCGAGGGGCAAAACCCTTTGCGATGAACATCATATTACAATGTTAGCGCAACAAACGCACGTAATTGTCTACCGCTGGTGAACCTGCGCGAACGCTGCGCAAGCGTACTTTACTGCGCACGTCCTATACTTAACATTGTGAGCGCAAACGCAAATGAACAATGGTACGCGGATGGTATTACAATCTATGCGCAAAATTTAACGCACAGCGATTGCGCGCATATTTTTAACAACTTCTAAAAGCTGGTGGTAACGGCAAATCTGAACGTCCTGGCCGAACCCAAATACACCAGCCAAAAAAAAAATACAGCAAAGTATAGTTACACATTCTACGCATACCCAGTTGTGCGTGTTTTTATTGCTGCAGCATATATACTCAGATTGATTTTGACAGGCACAAAAACTTAACGTGAGACAATTGTGGTTCTTAATTCTGATTGGCTGAAACGCGTGAAAAAACAGTCCGCACACCGATTTCTGCATGCAACGATAATGCGCAAACGTTTTTGCTCGTCTTTTTTATGCACGATATTTTGTGACGGATGAAATAATGCACGAGGATTGTAATACCAGCGTTAATTTTCGCGTGTTAACTTTTAACGCTTCGCGCAAAAATGCACGCGTTTACCGTGCATTTTTGCACGAAGAATGTTATTTTTCTAAAGGATTTTTTTTATTATTTAGACACATTTTAATACATTTTTATTGGTTTAACCCTTTCGCTACTGAGCCATTTCAACCCTCTGTGCTGAGCTCATTTTTACCGGTTTTGCTCATCATGTTTAAATTTGATTTGAAGTCATATTTTATTATACCACCCAGACAAATTATATATCGTTCTTCCCGGCAGACTTGGCAGATTCATACAGGGTAACTCAAAGAGATTCAAAATGTCACCGCACGTTCGGTGACTTTTCATTCTCTTCAATTCGGTTCCTTTTGCCGATCCCATTTCGGTGACCCTGTGGAGTATTCAGCAAGCACCACAGGGTCCCTGAATTGCAGGGAAAAGCTGCCACAAACCTGACGAAAACTAACCGCAAAACCCACCGAATGCACGCCGAAAACCTGCAAAAACATCTGGATTAACCTGCCGAAAACCACGGAAAAACCCAAGCAGGAGCCGATCGCAGCCTCCAGAAAAAGCCGAAACCGCAGACGAGGCAGTGAATAAATTAGAAAAACAGTTTGCTTGAATGTTTGAAAAGTGAAACGCTGTTTGCAAAGAAACTACTGAGCGAAAATGTCTGAAATTTACATATGAGGTCCAAGGAATGATAATAAAAAGGGCTGTTACAGAAAAAATAAGTAAACTAAAAAAAAAAAAAAATCGGACTTTTAAAAATAAAAAAAAAATCCAGAAAAATGCTTAAAATATCCTAAAAAATCTATAAATAAAGAGACTCTTTACTGCAGAATTTTACAATGAACGGTTTATTAGATATTTAATTAAAACGGGAATATTTTTAACATTGAAGTCTATGGGATTCTCCTGAATAAACTTGGCGAATTAAACCACCGAATGGCAGGGCATTTCAGGAACCTTTCACTGCTGGTTTGTGTTCTCTGAATAGCCGAAGCAGTGCTTTTTCATGGGGATTTCACTGCCCTCGAACAGGCACCGAACAGGCACCGTATGTGCAGGCAATTCGCCAGGATTTGGCGAATTGCCTGCTCTCTGGATAGCCGAATGGCCAAGAAAGGTAACCGAACGCTGATTTTCAGCGTTATGTTACCGTTCTCAAGCAATTCGGATCTCTTTGAATTACCCGGATAATATATCATTATTATATGTATACGTCATGTCCTGCCTGAATATTATAACAAAAAATGCAATAAAATTAGAATTATTAATCATCTACAGAGTGTAAAGTGTTTATGTTTCACATTTCATCATCCGAGCCTTTGCAGTTATATATTCTATGGGGTAGGCTTGTTTTAGAAACTAAATGTTACATTTTTTTCGTTACATTTTTTGGGGGGGAATTACATGGTTTTTAGCAAACCCACACCATAGAAAAAAATCGTTATTGCAGCATCATTGTTCACATTATAATTGACATGGGAACAATATTGCTGCATTAACCCCTTAGTGACCGGGCGGTTTTACACAAATCCGTCCTTTAGTGACCGCTGCTGTTTTTACGTTTCTGCGCTGCTCGTGTTTAGATCAAATTTTCCTCTTACTCGTTTATTCAACCCACACATATTATACACCCTTTTTCCCGCCATTAAATGGACTTTCTAGAAATACCATTATTTCCATCATATCCAATAATTTAATATAAAAAAAATATGAAATATGATGAAAAAAATGGTAAAAACACACTTTTTCGTAATTTAATCCCCTAAAGCTATAACCACCAATAAAGACCCCGGCTAAATAGTTTCCAAATTTTATCCCGAGAATAGAAATACCCAATTTTTACATGTTTTTACCTTTTAACCCTTTCACTGCTGAGCCAGTTCACCTATGTGCGCTGCGCTCATTCTGACCATTTTGTGCTAATTATTTTTAGATGACAGCCTAGGTCCTATTTAATTAAACTCCCCCCAGACCAAAAAAACTTTAAAAAAAAAACATTTTTTTATTTTATTTAATTTTTTTATTATTTTTTTTTTTTTTTTTTTTTTTACATTTTCTTTTAAAACCAAACTTGGTCATGTTTGGTATCATTTGAAAGGCCATAATCAGGCCTTTCAAATGATGGCAAATATGACCATCTAGCTGCCATGGATCGGGAGATAAAGGGATCCTTAGGATCCCCTTATCTCTACATGGCAGCTAGAGGGTTAACTGGCCCACTGACATCCTCACACATATGGTGAGGTTGTCAGTGGGTGGGGGGGACCTGGAGGCTTGGCTGACATCCAAGATGTCAGCCCCCCTCCAGGTTTGAATCGCGTTTTGGCGCCAATTGGCGCCGCAACGTGATCCGGCGGCGAAATGGTTAATGCCATACACCGCTGGAAAGGGGAGGCTCTCCCCTCTCCAGCGGTGCAAACGGCATCTCCCTAGCTTCAATGGTTGGGGAGATAGAGGGCTCCGAAGGAGCCCCCCCTCCCCTCCATTGAAACACATGGGGGCACCTTCTGATGACGTCACCACGCAGCGTGGCGACGTCATCAGCCTCGCCTGCCCATGTAAATCACATGGGCAGGCTTCCTCCCTGTCAGATCGGCGTGGGATCCGACGAGGGAGGTGAGTATCGGGCGGGAGGGGGATTTGGCGCCGCTGACGTACCCTGTACGTCATCGGGTCTAAGGGAGACCCGAACACAGGACGTACAGGGTACGTCAGCGGTCGGGAAGGGGTTAATAAAACAGAATTTTTTTTTTTTTTTATTTAGATTTTTTTTTAAGCATAACATGGTTATGTTTGGCATCATTGGAAAGGCCATGCTCTTTATTGGGAGATACGGGGGTCATTGGACCCCCCTATCTCCACCATAGGTGGCTGCTAGGGGTTAACTCTTGAACTGATGTCATCGCGTCTCTCTGCACGATGACGCCAGTAGGCAGGGGGAAATCCCAGAGGCTTGGCCAGCATCCAAGATGTCGACCAGCTCTGGGAGAGGACCACGAGCTGGCGCCAATTGGCACCGAATTGCGATCCAGCCCCTAATGGGTTAAAGGCAGACACCTCTTGGAAGGACAGGCTGTGCCCGTCCAAGCGTTGCCTGCCTTTCGCATGTAGCCCTTACGGATGGGGAAGGAGAGAGGTCCAAAGGACCTTCCCCCCCTCCCTTTCAGGCACCTTCCCTGTACTGGCAGAGGGGGTGCCTGGAATAGACGTCATTGCGACCGGCGCGATGGCGCTATTCGTGCCAGCTGGGGTCCCGGAGGCTGGGCTGACATCAAAGATGTCAGCCCGCACCAGGAAGCTGCAGCGATCGGCCAAAATACCGGCCGATCGCTGCCGGGGTTTTTTAAAGCTTTTTTCTTTTTTCTGTAACAGACCTTTTTATTATCATTCATTGTATCTTATATATAAATTCCAGACACTTTTGTTCCAGTAGTACTTTTGCAAACATCGTTTCAAATTGAAACTTTCAAACGTACTTTTTTTTTATTTTATTTTTTTTATCCTGTTCGTCTGCTAGTCGGCTTTGTGCTCGGAGCTGTGATCAGCGACTACTCGGATTTTTCCGGCGTGTTCGGCAGGGTTTTTGAGGCAGTTTCTGCAGGTTTTCAGTGAATGTTCGGCGTGTTTGCTGCGAGTTTTCCCTGCACTTCGGGGACCCTGCGGTGAATGCTGAGTACACCGCAGGGCATTCACTTAAGTTGATTTGTTGTATTGTTATATATGTTACAAACATGATAGCATATATACTGTATGTTATATCGACCAAATTATATTTGTTCCAAACATTGCGACAATTTGCTGCTTAGAGGAAAGACCCCTCGGTTTCCTATACAGTGCTAGATAACCCACGCAACCATCCATGGAGATAAATAATCTGGTCCCCTTATATCCAAAAGATAATGACAAGCTAAAGTATTGCTTCACAGGTGATTTTAATCATCGCCTGAAAATTGACTCTAAATAGAAATCTAATTCCCTTCCCTTCAGCAGGCACTTTACAGAGCCGCCAAAGTTTCGGCTTCCTTTTGACACAGATGGGAAGTGACAGGGATAGCTCTGTTTAATTTCAGAGTGTGAATCGTGGAAGCAAGACCTCACAGTAATCTCAGCGCTCTGTTCCAGACATCACTTAGAAACTTATTGAAAAGTATTAAAGGTGTCAGCAGTAAGGACATTACATGCCACAAAGAATAAAATGCTTCTTCTGTTCACCGTTCTCATCTGTTCCGTCCATTCGGCTCGTCGGTTTCGTCCTTTGGAATCGCTGCATGTTATTAACTTGAATCGGGTTTCTATCCTTCTCTTTGAAAAGGAATCAATTTCTACCAACTTTTTTTCCACATTGTTGTAATAATGACAACAGAGCTGCCAAATCACATGGTTTTTCTTCGGTCCTCCCGAACACCCAACAGCCCTAGGCTGTTACCCAGTTTTTGGGATTACTAATAGAAAATGCACTGTTTGTTGATGCTTGTGTAGCGCTCACTCCCAGAGGAGCCGCTGAATTTAACCTCGGGTTAGTCTCACCCAGTGGCGACTCTAGGAACAATATTTAGGGGGGGCACGTAGGATACCGCAGTCAAAACTGGGGGGGCACTGATAATTTTCACCACTAAATCATACCACTGAATAAAACTAAGGGCCCATCACCTGGTGTGAGCTAAAACACCATCACTAAAGGAAAAATTTAGCGTGAGTCGCTAAAATGTAGTGCCTGACGATCTACTAACAGATCACCTTGTCCACGGTAGTCCATGAACAAGGTCATTTAGCGCATGCTAGGGAAACTAATGCGGGTATGTACAGCATCAAACTGGTTTTTTTCCAGTGCAGAGTGCCGGGCCATACCTATCCCCCGTCCTCACAAGCTTGAATACGAACACATACAGTGAATAACCTCACACCCCTGCATTATTAAAATCCTCCAAGGTGGCCGTATCATCCATGTTTTGATGCACACATATATTAAGGCTGATGGGCATTACATGATAAATGCCACCCAACAGCATGTAGAATCATTACACTGCATTTAATAGATCCAAAAGGAAGGCCAGGTGAGCGACAATAACTTCCCTGCTGCAGCATATAAATAATACATGTTTCAGGGCAAGACTTATTCATGTGTCCCTTTAAACATGGTCCACACAGTCACCCTAATAATCAACTGCTTACATACTATGAATAACCCCAGCATAAAATGTTTAAAATTAGGCAATATATTAGAATTAGGATATATGTGGATAAAGGATACATTTGTAATAGAGCCGACTGCAACAGCAGCGACACTGCTGACCAGATCATTACTATGGTGTATGGGGCCAGGAGAACACCTGTGCTGCATTCCTTTCAATTGCCTGTTAATTGCCTGTTAATTTTGGGCGAGGATCTGTTTTTTCAGTTTTTTTGGAGTTAGCACCAGGGTTGAGAAGTAGGTAAAATGTTGCAGTCAGCGCCCCTCAAAAAATTAGCGCTGGCACCAAATGATCTGTTAGTTACAAAATCACTAGAGATCTCTAGCGCGCCCCATGTTAAGTAAAGGATGGAGAAAGTACAGTTAGCTCACGTTACAAATCGCTAATAGCAACGCGCTAAGTGATTTTTCCCATTTGTAGCAGGAGGCAAATGATCCGTTGGTCAGGCGCTAAACTCAATTAACCTGGCGCTAACGCAAAACCATGCCGACGCAAGGGTTAGCTCACACCAGGTAATAGTGCCCTACATAAGTATATATATAAATAAGATTCCAAAACCCCAGAGTAATGTGATGCAATGATGCCTTTTTGTTCCACTAACCTGATACTTAAATTCAATATTTTATTTTCCCGCAATTCTGCAGTTTTTGCTGAATGTCTGATAGCTGCTTCAGCGACTCCACTTTTAGCAAATTACAGTGACCATTCTCTAAATAGGGAATTCACCTTGTTTTCGGTTTAATAAATTCCCCGAAATGTGACGAAAAACAGAGGATCTAAAGATCATTAGACCCTTTAGATTCTAACTTCCATAATAACCTCTAAAATGCCATAAACCCAGGGAACTACAATAAACTTAATAAACAATGTGGCATTTAGCCTACCCATTAACCCCTAATATGCAATTGATCAAGGGAAAACATGAAATGAATACACAGTGAGACATGTAGCCTACCCATTAAACCCTAAAATGCCATTAATCAAGGAAAAATTAAAATGTATACTGTGAGGGATGAAGCCTACTCATTAACCCTTAATATACAACTAAAACCAAGGCAAAAACTAACGTTATACACAATGTAATGTATAGTCTGAACATTAACCACTTCACTGCTGAGCCATTTCAACCCTGTGAAAATGTTTACGTTTAAGTGCACGTTTTTATTTAATGTTTTATGACTTTTTCTTTACACTGAATATGGTTGGGTATCATTTGAAAGGCCAGAATCTGCTCTTTACAATGACACCTAGAACGTCCATATAGGATGCATAGAAATGGAGATACTGCGGTCCAAAGAGTGTGGGAAGCTGGATGCTGATTTTTGGTGGGGGCACATGGGGGGGGCAAGGAATAACCTAGGGGGGCAATTGCCCCCCCTTGCCCCCCTGTAGAGACGCCTATGGTCTCACCGCACTAGGGAATAAATATACACCAGCACTGTTGTGGATTTTATAGATTATATACTTTACTGATCCCAATAAAGAGGCATATATAATGTAAATACGGTATATGAACGACAGGATTTCGTAATGCGAGAAAAACACGCGGCGGCAAAAGGAAAGTTTAACCCCTTCGTTTCTGGAGTTTAAGTCCCGTAAAAGTAATGTCCCAAAAAGGTGTGTGTGTGTGATTCAGGTACCCGGGTACTATATTCAACTGGCCAGTGAATGGATTGAGCAATTCTTCAACTAGTCACGTTGGGGCCCTGTAAATTTAACCAATACTGCAGCGTGCTTTGTTTAAACTTGGACTCTGGCCTGGAAGGCCTCTCACCCATCCGCTAGACAATCTGTTCCGCTGTCCGATCAAGGATCTCTCTCCGCTTGATAATACTGGAACTCTGTGCCACCGGATGCGCTTCTCCTGCTTGTCTGATTTCGGTAACGAGAATTACGGCCTAACGCCTGCACTCCCAGTGGATCATCGCAGTCTCCTTACTCGGGGTCCAAACCGGAACGTTGTGTCTGCGCAAAACCTCTCAGCGATGTGTGGATAGGTCTCTGCCAGCACTGTCTCTGATTCTAAGCACCCGCAAGGCAGCTCCTGCTCTCCGGCCTGGTCTCAATCACTGGCAGTCTCACGTGCGTCTTCCACCTTTCGTCACTCTGCTCACACTGGCTCTCCTTCGACGAGGCTGCGGATGTCCCTCACTCTCTCCCACCCACTTCCTGTCCCCGGCGCAAAGCATGATGGAAAACGTAGTCCCGTTGTGTCCAGTATACTTTACATTGCGCTTGTCTCCCTCTGGTGGCCAAACCCGAGCAATACATCAACAGAGTTTTTAAACAGCGCTACACTCTCCCCCTCCTAGAACTCTTGGGTCTCTCCAAGGAGGTGTAACATTTACATAACATTTCAACATTACATTAGGCAATATATATAGGCTCAGCAGCAAACATACAATGGGTCAGATATACGTCTTCAAGTTGACTCATGCTCCTGATTACCTCAGCTAACATAGCAGACACTTCAGGCAATTTTCGCACTGTGGTGACAGCCTCTTCAGTGCTATATCCTGGTGAGTCATAAGTAAGTCTCTGAGGGGGTCGGATAGAACGTTTTGACTCTGGCTCAATCAGCTCCTCTTCAGGTGGAAGTACTACAGGTACAGGTTCAGTTCTTTCGTCCACCACTGGAACAGACATCTCTTCGGAATATGATCCTTCCAGTGAAGGCATAGAACTATAATCTAAAGACACATTTTCGGGAACTACAGGAATTTCCAAAGTTTTGGGAACTTCCAATTGGAATTCAGGAGCCTCAGGCCTCAGGTTACTTTCCCACCGTTCGGAAACTGGAATGACCTCTTCAGGCTCAGGCGAGCGCACCCAGTCCAGACAAAAACTTCCTTCCTCACTATCCCTTTCACTCTCTTCGACAACCCGTGTCTGCTGAGACCGAGTAACAGGAGTCAAACGTGGAGCAGGCAGGTTCGGCAGAGGAAATTCGTCTCCAACTGGTATCCTCACAGCCTCCCTCAAAGGCAACAGATGATTTCGGTGCCAGTTTTTTAGAGGCCAGGCCTTTCCATCCGGTCGGATCTGGTAAACTGGCAGACCCGGCAGTTGCTTGCAGACAATGTAGACTTGAGAACTCCATCTATCCGCCAATTTATGCCTTGCAGAAACACCCAAGTTCTTCAACAAAACCCTATCACCGGGTTGTAGATCCTGTATCCGAACTCTCAAGTCGTAGTTTTGTTTATTCCTCTGTTCCCTATCTCCTGAGGTCAACTGGGCTTGTTCAAACGCAGAGGCCAAATTCTTCTGAAGTCTATCCACATAATTTCTATGAGAAGTCACAGACGTCTGATCCAGAGATAGTCCAAACGCCAAATCAACCGGCAGTCGAGCTTCCCTTCCGAAAATAAGATGGTACGGTGAGTATCCAGTAGCGTCACTCTCCGTACTGTTATACGCATGCACCAGCGTAGCTATGTGATGACTCCAGCTCTGCTTCTCTCTGTTTGACAATGTCCCCAACATATTTAGCAGCGTGCGATTAAACCTTTCGGGTTGAGCATCACCTTGAGGGTGATATGGTGTAGTTCGGGTCTTCTGAATTCCTAGCAGTTCCAGCAATTGCCCAACAAGCCGGCTCTCAAAGTCTCTGCCCTGATCCGAGTGTATTCTCCTTGGTAGGCCATAGTGAACAAAAAACGTTTCCATCAAAACCTTCGCCACCGTAGGAGCACGTTGGTCTTTCGTAGAAAAAGCTTGGGCATAACGCGTGAAATGATCAGTCACTACTAGAATATTTCCCTGCCCACTAGCATCCGGCTCTAAGCACAGGAAATCAATGCACACCAAATCCATGGGTCCTTGAATTTGCAGGTGGCTCATTGGAGCAGCTCAGGTTGGTAGGGTTTTCCTCTGGATACATCTCAAACACGAATGACAGTAACTTTCAACTTCAGATCTCATACAGGGCCAATAAAATCTGTCTCGCACTAGCTTAAAAGTTCTCTCTGCACCCAAATGCCCATGTTCATCGTGTAATGACCGCAGCACACCCTCTCTGTGTTTGAAGGGAAGGAACAACTGTTGGGTCTCTTCAGCATTGTTTGAGGGGCCCCTTCGGTAGACCACCCCATCCAACATCTTCAACCATTCCCACTCTTTGTATACCAATTGGGCTCCTTCTGGGGAATTTCTCAGGAGAATTTCCCGTTGGTTTGCATTTAGGGCCTTCACGGTAAACGCAATCAAAGGGTCTCTAGCCTGATCGGCTCTTAGGTCCTGTTTCGAGAAAGTAGGCAGACTTTCATCCCTCAGCTGTGTAGGATTACAATAGAACTCTGGAATAGGGATGAGCCGAACATCCCCCGAGTTCGGTTCGGACCCGAACCCGAACTTTCCAAATGTTCGGATCCGAACCCGAACTCAAACTCAATACTGTCACGTTCTATGCTGGCAAACCTGTCTTCCTGCCCTCTGTATTTGTATATTGTGTTTTTTCCCTTGTGTTTCTGTTGCTGCCAATTCCTGGGTGGCCTCCCAGGGGTTAATTGGTGTTCTGTGTGCTGCTCACCTGTTGACCCTTGCCTTGATTCCCCTGCCTATATTAGAGCAATGTACCTATAGGACATTGCTGGGTCATTTTTCTTTGCCTGGTCTCCTTGCCGCTTGTGTCCTGAGAGCTCCTTGCTGTGTTCCTGATATCCTCCGTTTGTTCATCCTTGTTCAGTTTTTGCCTCTATTATTTCTGTTCCAGTTTATGTCAGTTCCTTCTGTGTATTTAGTTCTGTCTATTGCTGTATTTTGTTTTGCTGTTTATGTTCCATTCATATTCCCCGGTTACCGATTTTTGGCTTGGCTGACTTCCCTTCTGGTTCCTATTCCTATATGCTGTATGACGTACTCTCTCTGGTTATGACCTTTGGCTTTCCTCTATATGACTACTCTATATAGTATATTCCTTGTCTGTACCGTTTCCAGGAAACCCTGTCATCTGTATACAACAAAAGACTCTGTACGGCTTCAAGGTAATACTTTCCTTTAGATTAGATCCGGCTATCCTAAAGACCGGCCTTTCAGTGCAGGGAATCTTTGGTATTGCCGTACAGAGGTCTTTTGTTAACCCTGTGTTGCTTTCATCTGTCCTTGCCGTTTACAGTGTATCTCTGCCCATAGGGGCTTCTCTCAGGAACCTGGTCCTCACCTTGCTGCGAGTTATATTCTTAGGGATATATATACAGACCGACCACTTCCAAGGATCGGAGGGCAAGGATAGGGTGGTGCGTGCCTGGTGGTACTGCCACCGTGACATAATGACCCAGCCATTACATAAGCCCGCAGAGATGTGTACCGTGTTGGAAACCTTATTGCACATGTTTGAGGAATTTGTGGTTCACCTCAAAGGGTTACTGAGCCTGTGTCTAGACTCTGGCAATCAGGTCTCATTTGAGAGCAGGGTTCGTGGTCCGCTTTCTCCTGATGAAAAGAACAGAAGACGTGAGTACAATCTCTGTTTCTATTGTGCCAGTTCGTTGCACTTTTTGTCTGGCTGTCCCCTCAAGCCGGTGCGTCCTGGGGCTGGAGTGCCGGTGCGTCCTGGGGCTGGAGTGCCGGTGTGTCCTGGTGCTGGAGTGCCGGTGCGTCTCAAGACTTGTGGTGAGTCTGTGCGCCCTGATACTGGCCGAGTGCCAACTGTGCCCATGTCCCACAGTAAGGCCGCTAAAGCTAGACCACGCATGAGATCCACTGGCGCCAGTTACAGCTGGGAATCAGAGGGTGCCAGACCACGTAGGGGGTCTGACGGTGCCAGACCTAGCTGGGAGTCGGATAGTGCCAGACCACGTAGGGGATCTGATGGTACCAGACCCTGCGGGGAGTCAGATGGCACCAGACCCCACTTTGAGTTCAGACCTCCTGAGAAATCCAGGTCTGAGAAAGAGGCACTTGAGTCTATGAAGGATGAATCCTTTCTGGCCACAAGGCCAGAGGATGAAGTACCCATGGAGGTTATGTCGCTCCGGGCATCCGATAATAAACCTCAGACTTATGTAGATACCTCTGATGACTGTAGGGTTTTAAAGACACAACTGGCTGGTTCTGAGCAGCGACTGGCAGCCAAAAGACAGTCCCTACGTATTGTTACTGGTTGTATTACATGTAGAGCCGCAACCCCAGTGCCCATTGTTGAGAAGCCAGTCCTGTTTCCGTCTGGCATTGAGAAGCCAGTCCTGTTTCCGTCTGGCGTTGAGAAGTCAGTCCTGTTTCCGTCTGGCGTTGAGAAGCCAGTCCTGTTTCCGTCTGGCAATGAGAAGCCAGTCCTGTTTCCGTCTGGCAATGAGAAGCCAGTCCTGTTTCCGTCTGGCAATGAGAAGCCAGTCCTGTCTCCGTCTGGCAATGCGCAGCCAGCCCTGTCTCCGTCTGGCAATGCGCAGCCAGCCCTGTCTCCGTCTGGCAATGCGCAGCCAGCCCTGTCTCCGTCTGGCAATGCGCAGCCAGCCCTGTCTCCGTCTGGCAATGCGCAGCCAGCCCTGTCTCCGTCTGGCAATGCGCAGCCAGCCCTGTCTCCGTCTGGCAATGCGCAGCCAGCCCAGTCTCCGTCTGGCAATGCGCAGCCAGCCCTGTCTCCGTCTGGCAATGCGCAGCCAGCCCTGTCTCCGTCTGGCAATGCGCAGCCAGCCCTGTCTCCGTCTGGCAATGCGCAGCCAGCCCTGTCTCCGTCTGGCAATGTGCAGCCAGTCCAGCCTGGCAATGTGCAGCCAGTCCAGCCTGATCCTGGCACGATGGCAGCGGTGCTGCCTGATCCAGACGCGGTGACAGTAGTGATGTCTGGTAAACTGCCAGTCAAATCAGTCCCAAGCTGTGTGTCAGCGGTACCCCTCCCAAGCTGTGTGTCAGCGGTACCCCTCCCAAGCTGTGTGCCAGCAGTGCCAGTCCCAAGCTGTGTGCCAGCAGTGCCAGTCCCAAGCTGTGTGCCAGCGGTGCCAGTCCCAAGCTGTGTGCCAGTGTCAAGCCTTGTGTCAGCAGTACCAGAGCTACATTGCAACACCACTGTACCCATGCCCCACAGAGAGTCCGAGGTTTCCAACCCTCGTGGTAAGGCACAGGTAGGCGAGCCTACTCCCACTGTTGCCGTGTCGTGCGGGGTGGTCACCAGTTCTAGACCTCGTTCTAGGAGAAGACATGTAAAGGTGTCTAACCCTGGTCCAGCTGGTTCTATGCCCGGTCTGACTTATGCCGAGGTCCCCCTACCCCGTCATGTCCCTGAGGTCTATGTGCAGTCGCCCTCTGGACTGGTGTTCGGGAGGAACCACTGGGTTGCCCTTCAAAGGAACCCTCATAGACGGGGGCGTCTTGTGGAGGAGGATGACAACTCTGAGTGGGACCTCAGGGGACTTTGGTGACTGGTGTTCGTGGTCTGGTTTCCTGATTCTGTCAGTCATGTTTGTTGTTTTGGGTGCCCTGGGGTCACCCGTGGAGGAGGGGATACTGTCACGTTCTATGCTGGCAAACCTGTCTTCCTGCCCTCTGTATTTGTATATTGTGTTTTTTCCCTTGTGTTTCTGTTGCTGCCAATTCCTGGGTGGCCTCCCAGGGGTTAATTGGTGTTCTGTGTGCTGCTCACCTGTTGACCCTTGCCTTGATTCCCCTGCCTATATTAGAGCAATGTACCTATAGGACATTGCTGGGTCATTTTTCTTTGCCTGGTCTCCTTGCCACTTGTGTCCTGAGAGCTCCTTGCTGTGTTCCTGATATCCTCCGTTTGTTCATCTTTGTTCAGTTTTTGCCTCTATTATTTCTGTTCCAGTTTATGTCAGTTCCTTCTGTGTATTTAGTTCTGTCTATTGCTGTATTTTGTTTTGCTGTTTATGTTCCATTCATATTCCCCGGTTACCGATTTTTGGCTTGGCTGACTTCCCTTCTGGTTCCTATTCCTATATACTGTATGACGTACTCTCTCTGGTTATGACCTTTTGGCTTTCCTCTATATGACTACTCTATATAGTATATTCCTTGTCTGTACCGTTTCCAGGAAACCCTGTCATCTGTATACAACAAAAGACTCTGTACGGCTTCAAGGTAATACTTTCCTTTAGATTAGATCCGGCTATCCTAAAGACCGGCCTTTCAGTGCAGGGAATCTTTGGTATTGCCGTACAGAGGTCTTTTGTTAACCCTGTGTTGCTTTCATCTGTCCTTGCCGTTTACAGTGCATCTCTGCCCATAGGGGCTTCTCTCAGGAACCTGGTCCTCACCTTGCTGCGAGTTATATTCTTAGGGATATATATACAGACCGACCACTTCCAAGGATCGGAGGGCAAGGATAGGGTGGTGCGTGCCTGGTGGTACTGCCACCGTGACAAATACAAGTCAATGGGGCTGAAAATTCGGTTATTAGAGTGCCCTCCAAGAGGGCATATATGCTAGATATTTGCCATAAAAGGTGTATGGGGGTCCAGGTAGTGCCCTGGGGGACAAGAAACAAGGACAAAAAGTTTAAAAAAACGTTTTTAAAGGGACAGTGAGTTTTCCATGAAATAAGGGTTAAAAATAAAAATGAAAAATTCCTTCAAATATCGTGCCTAGGAGGTCCCCATAACCTGCCCGTGAAGTTGCGGATTTCTAGGATGTATAGAAATATGTAAAAACCAAAAAATGACATTTCAAATGACGGTAAATGCTTTTCCTTTAATCTATCCATAAACAACTGCTTGGGGCGGCAGTCTGTATGAAAAGAGGAGACATTTTCGGACACGCAGAAAAAGTTTACTGATTTTTTGGCAGTGAAAAGCAGGAGAATGACTGGAGAATGGAAAATTCTAGACCAAATAGCCGATTTGGAAAGTGAGATAAATGGGAGAATTTTTCTGGTTTGGCTATTTTGACCTAGAATTTTCTCTTCAGTCATTCTCCTGAGTTTCACCCTCTGAATAACCCTGTCAGGGTTATTCAGAGAGCGGTGAAGAGCAGGAGAATGACTGGAGAATGGAAAATTCTAGGTCAAAATAGCCAAACCAGAAAAATTCTCCCATTTATGCTAGGGTCAGACTAGCGAATTTTTAATGTGCGTTTAGGCGCACTTAATCACGGCCGCACTAGCAGCAAATGACGGGCAATATCCGAAGTATGGTCGCACGAAAGTCCGGCTGCGCAACGCAAGTGGAAAATGAACACATTTTTTTGAGAACGCAGAACCGCTAGTACGGACGTACAGAGTGTGCTGCGTCCACTAGCGGCGTGTGTGCGTGATTTGGAGACATCAGACCCTGCTCATGTCCGGCCAACATAACGTCCAGACACCCAAAGTTTCCTGGTTTGGATCCGTAAAAAATCACGCACAAAAATGCGCATCGTATGACCGTTTTCGCGCATTCCGTGAAAAAATACGGCAATGCGTTCAGACGCATTTTTTGACAGTCGCTGCGAAAAATGCGTTAGTCTGACCCTCGCCTTATCTCACTTTCCAAATCGGCTATTTGGTCCAGATTGTTCTCTTTTCCTGCCATTCTCCTGGTTTTCACCTTTCTCTGAACAACCCTGAGAGAGAGGTTAAAGCCAGGAGAACTGGCAGGAGAAGAGAACAATCTAGACCAAATAGCCGATTTGGAAAGTGAGTTAAATGGGAGAATGTTTCTGGTTTGGCTATTTTGACCTAGAATTTTCACTTCTCCAGTTATTCAGAGAGCGGTGAAAAGCAGGAGAATAACACTGTGAATGTTTAATCCCGAGGTGAAAAATAACATTGCTTTAGATGTTAAAAGCGGGCAGTGAGGAAATTTTGTATTTTTTTCAAACACCAGTTAAATGCAGCATATTAGGAAGTTTTAGGAGGGAAATTAATTCTCAAATCTCAATCAGAAGCAGACACTACCCCACCCCCTCAGTACCTCAGTATAGAGTACAATGTATCAAATTGATTAGACCAGACTAAAAACACCTGGTGTTATGCCCGTTTGTGAACAGAGGTCATTTAGAGCTGAGAATCTTTCCACGTACACATTAGTTTTTAATTCAATATCTAATAAACCGTTGCTTATAATATTCTGCAGTAAAGAGTCTCTTTATTTCTAGATTTTTTTTAGTATTTTTTTTAAGCATTTTCTATACTTTTTTCAAAATTTCTTTTTTTTTTTTTTGAACTCGAACCGAATACACCCAAAAAGTTCGAAATTCACGAACTTTCAAACAACCAAAGTTCGGGCCGAACTCCGAACTGTCCAAACCGAACAGCTCATCCCTACTCTGGAACAGCCGCAGCCATAACTCCTATAGCTTCTGCTTCAACCCCTCCCTTGACCCGGCGCTCCGCTACTTGACATAAGGCTTGCACCCCATCTGGAGTTAACTGAGTCCATTCTGTAGTGTAGGGCCTTCTCGACAAAGCATCTGCATCTCGATTATTCACTCCAGGGCGATACTTCAGGCTGAACCAAAACCCTGACAAAGCGGCCAACCACCGATGTCCCGTTGCATCCAGCTTCGCAGTAGTAAGGACAAACATAAGAGGATTGTTGTCAGTCTTTATCACAAATTTGGCTCCATACAGATAATCTTTCAGCTTGTCTACTACCGCCCACTTCAAGGCTAGGAACTCCAACTTGTGGGTAGGATAGTTCTTTTCTGAAGGCATAAGGCTTCGGCTCACATACGCCACAGGCCTCAATAATCCACCATATTCTTGGTATAGCAGGAGAATGGGGTGGGTCCTAGTGGCGCAATCTCCTTTTGGAGTAGTCAATGTACAAACTTGTAATGCATACAGTAAATAATAATAAATAGATAGGTACGGTGTTCCCACTATTCCAAAAAGTGCACGGTCAGAACGACCACTAAAGTGCTGACGACGGTAATCTATGTGCAATGGTGTCACTGTGCAATTGAGCAAAAATGCATATGCTGCAGATTAACAGCTAAAGTGCTAATGCAATCACGAGTCACAGAAAGTGCAAATGCAATCACAAGTCACAGGAAGTGCAGATGCAAATATAAGTTCATATATAAGTGCATATAAAAGTGCATATGAAGGTCCTTGAGGCAACTGTTATAACCAAGTCCTGCTTTCCAAATCAATAGTGAAAGCAAAAAATAGGGGAACAGTCCAACCGACCTTATATTCTATATTGGAGATATTGTGGTCTGATTGGGTCTCCACGTGGACAGTAGGGTTGCACCGATACCGATACTAGTATCGGTATCGGGGCCGATACTGGGTACTGCAGGAGTACTCGGTTCTCGTGCAGTACCCCCCCATATTTTTTCCGATACCGGAAGCCGGCATCCGAGGGGCTGCGGCGGCTGTCCGAATGCTCTATCGGCATTCGGACAGCCGCCCCTGGAGCTGCTCACGACGATACTTACCTTCCTGGGCGCCGCCGGGAATGTCTCCGCGCGTGCGCTCGTTGGAAGGACCCCGGCCGCGACCACGTGGGACCATGTGATCACGGCTGGGGTCCTTCCAACGAGCGCGCGCGCGCGCGGAAGCTTTCCCGACGGAGCCCAGGAAGGTAAGTATGAACACAGTGAGCAGCTGCAGGGCCTGTCCGAATGCAGATAGAGCATTCGGACAGGCCCTGCAGCTGCTCTCCGCGGCGATACTTACCTTCCTGGGCGAAGCCGGGAAAGTTTCCCCGCGTGCGCTCGTTGGAAGGACCCCAGCCGTGATCACATGGTCCCACGTGGTCGCGGCTGGGGTCCTTCCAACGTGCGCACGCGCGGAGACATTCCCGGCGGCGCCCTGGAAGGTAAGTATCGTCACGGGGGGGAGATCTGGTCCACGAGCTGTGGGGGCATATCTATGAGCTGGGGGGCATACCCATGAGCTTGGGGGGCATACCTATGAGCTGGGGGGGCATATCCATGAGCTGGGGGGCATAACCATGTGTGAGCTGGGGGGGCAAATCCATAAGCTGGGGGGCAATATCCATGTGTGAGCTGGGGCAAATCCATGAGCTGGGGCAAATCCATGTGTGAGCTGGGGCATTATCCATGTGTGAGCTGGGGCATTATCCATGTGTGAGCTGGGGCAAATCCATGTGTGAGCTGGGGCAAATCCATGTGTGAGCTGGGGCAAATCCATGTGTGAGCTGGGGCAAATCCATGTGTGAGCTGGGGCATATCCATGAGCTGGGGCAAATCCATGTGTGAGCTGGGGCATATCCATGAGCTGGGGCAAATCCATGTGTGAGCTGGGGCATTATCCATGTGTGAGCTGGGGCAAATCCATGTGTGAGCTGGGGCAAATCCATGTGTGAGCTGGGGCAAATCCATGTGTGAGCTGGGGCAAATCCATGTGTGAGCTGGGGCAAATCCATGTGTGAGCTGGGGCAAATCCATGTGTGAGCTGGGGCAAATCCATGTGTGAGATGGGGCATATCCATGTGTGAGCTGGGGCAAATCCATGAGCTGGGACAAATCCATGAGCTGGGGCAGTATGAATATATATATATATATATATATATTCGGGGGGGATATACATGTGAGCTGGGGGCATTTTTATATGGTCTGTTCTTATTGGAAAGCGTCACATGACATTAAAGAAAAGTATCGGTACTTGGTATCGGTGAGTACTTTTAAAAAGTATCGGTACTCGTACTCGGTCTTAAAAAAGTGGTATCGGTGCATCCCTAGTGGACAGTCCAGAGGTGTACGTAAGGTCTTGATGCAATATCTTCACTTAGGTCCTGTGTGGACTCACAATTCCCAAAAAATGGGAAAAAGAGGGGAAAGAGGAAAAGAAAGGGAACAAAAAAAGGAAAAATAATAGTGCAATATTGTCTGATAGAGAGTCAAGTGCCCATAGACAAGGGAACACTTACGCTTTAAAGAGCCTCGTATACCGGCTCTAGTGTGAAGTGCCTTGGGCCTGATTGAGGGTAGCCTCTGCACTTCTTTGGAGCTTGTTTGAGGGTAGCCTCTGCCCTTCTTTAGAGCTTGCTTGATTGTCTCAGGTACAGAAAGACAGAGAGAGACATCCTCATATCGTAGCTTGTAGCCAATAACTTAGATAAGGTAGGTGAAAGTTAAACAAACTCACCGATGGTGGAGCCTTGGATTCCAGGCTCAACTTGTAAGCGTATGGTACTGCTTATTCGGTGGGTACCTTCACCTCTTTCGTCTGCAAGCAGTTCTCCTCTCTTGTGTAAATGATGAAGGGGATAAGGAGACGAAGCATGTGGGACATATACTGTTCAATAAAAAAAGAATCTTAAACAGAAATAATAAAAAGTAAAGGAAGTTTAATCGTTCATTAAGAACATATATAAAATAAGGGTAGGGATGTCACACAATATGGGATATGCGTTTCGGCACTAGCATTGCCTTCCTCAGTCCATATGCAGGTTTAAAAAGTCAAAAATGGGGGATCTGAGGCACTCCACATGTCTATGTTTTTATAATACTCGCTGAATGCTCGTTTTCAGAGGCACTTCTGGGTTCGCGGGTGTTGCGGTCACATGATGCGTGCCGCGTCATCGCGTCACGTCGCGGCCATCTTGAACGTGCGTTCCATTGCTTGTTGACCGCAAATAAAATGGACCCACCCCATTCTCCTGTTGTACGTTCACACATTTCTGTCGAGGTTTTGTGTTCTAATCCCAGTTGGCTGCACAACACAAATACATTCACCTACTAACCATTAGCGCCTCCATTGTATCCTCCCCCTTTATATGCTTGGTGTAGGACGAACCCTAGACCTTCTCTGCTGACATCCACATGCAATTCGTATGGCTTATGAGGGTCAGCGTAAGACAGGACAGGAGCTCGAGTTAGACTCTCTTTCAGTTTCATGAAAGCACTTTCGCATTGACTAGTCCATTCTTCTTGGATGGATTCTCGAGCCTTCCTTGGCCCCGGAGCCGACGAACTTCGATCAGAGGCCTTTGGGCCTTCTCCAGCGTCTTCCTTCTGTAGGAGCTTGTTCAGGGGTTGAGCTATCTTGGCAAATCCTCCTACGAATCTTCGGTAATATGAGCAGAACCCCAGGAAAGATCTAAGGTCAGTAACGTTTCAGGGTCTAGGCCAGGAAGCTACGGCTTCCAACTTTCGAGGATCCGTCGAAACGCCTTCTGCTGAAACAACATGTCCCAGATACGTAACGGAGGGTAAACAAAATTGACACTTCTCCAGAGACATTTTCAAACCCTCTTCATGGAGCCGCTTCAAGACCTCCAATCGTTGCTCATGTTCTTCCAAAGTCTTCCCGAACACAATAATATCATCCAGATACACCAACACTTCGATCAGGTTCATGTCCCCGACTGTCTTCTCCATTAACCATTGCAACGTGGCGGGAGCCCCCGTAAGGCCTTGAGGCATTCTGTTGAACTCAAAGAACCCCAGTGGGCAGATGAACGCAGTCTTCTCTTTGTCATCAGGATGCATTGGTATCTGATGATACCAGTGGTGTATTTAGGTTTTGTGCTGCCCTAGGCCTGACTAAACTCGTGCACCCCCTAATTTAAATTTGAGGCACCCCTTCCTGTCAAGGCCACTCCTCTTCCTGGTTAATCCCCACCCTTCCTCTTTAAGCTCCACCTTTTCCTCTTAGAGCTCCGCCTTTTCCTCTCTTTATATTAAAAGTGGATACCAAGTGCCTACTTGTATATTTTGTATACCATTTCAAATGTATCTATTGAGATAAATAAAATTATGAAATGTTTAAATTCAACCATTTTTACAAAGAACAGCCACGCATGTTAAGTATACTGGATCACAGCCGCTCTAATTGGTTGAACAATAAAATCCACAGAAACGTGCACTGCATATGAGCATATCACAGAGCTGCACAGCAATAAAACTCACAGTAATGTGCAGTGTGTATGAGTGTATCCCAGAGCTCCAAGGCAATAAAACTCACAGTGCTATGCAGTGTGTATCACAGAATCCACAGCAATAAAACTCCCAGCAATGCAATGTTTGGTGTGTGTCAGCGTATCAGAATCCACAGCAATAAAAATTCCAGCAATGCAATGTGCAGTGTGTATGAGTGTATTAGAATCCACAGCAATAAAACTCCCAGTAATGCAATGTGCGGGTCAGTGTATCAGAATCCACAGCAATAAAACTCCCAGCAATGCAATGTGTGGTGTGTATGAGTGCATCAGAATCCACGGCAATAAAACTCCCAGCAATGCAATGTGTGGTGTGTATGAGTGCATCAGAATCCACTGCAATAAAACTCCCAGCAAACCGAGTGTATATGAGCACACAGCAATTATTTATTCTACATTTACTGGCCTCTGTCCGCGGTAGGGCTGTGTGCAGAGTCAGCAGGGATTGTGTACAGACTCAGCAGGAGGTCCCTCCAGGCCACGTTAGGATCGTGGATGTGCCTGTGCGTGGAGCCATCTTGTCAGCAGTGGAGTGCCACTGCCAGAGGGTGCACCGTGGCTTTGATTCCCTTCCTGGTGGGTGTTCAGTCCAGAATAGAGTGACAGTCCATGTTAACGAAAGGGTGGGCAGCTGCATGCGTGTCACGTGGTTCAGCCAGTCAGGTGGTACTGAGACTCAGTACCACCTGACTGGCCGGACCGAGTGTGACCTGCACGCACGCAGCCTCACCAGGAGCCAGGCAGCTCAATGACAAATTTCTATCACTGCAGTGCTGGTTAAGGAAAGGTCCACTTTAAACAGCAGTAAGCAGACAGGGCTTCATATTCTGCGGATACCCCCCCTTTTCCTGCTGTTTACTGTCATCTTCTCTATCTGGACACAAATCACATCCCCCTCCTAGAGCTGCTGTGGGCAGGGGAGGAACTATGGAGGGAGGAGCGGGGGATTTTTATTCTATTCGATTTTATTCCGTATGCAAACGCCATGCTCCGCTGCTCGTTGTTTGAGAACACAGCTCAAAGCTGACACACAGTGACAGTGGCACCTCCTAGTACCCCCTAATGACACCCCAATAATCACTGGTACCTGGGGCGGCCCGCCCTCCGCCACTCCTCTAAGTACACCACTGCTCTGGTGATATGCTCACACACAAGTTTGGCGAACTGCCAGCAAGTACGGTGCTGTTTGAAGGCAGTGCAAATCCCCATAGAGAAGTAATGGTTAATCTATTCAGAGAACACCAAACAGCAGAGAAATGTCAGTGAAATACCCTGATGTTCGGTGGTTTCAATCAGCAGGTTCAGGTATTCAGGCCCCATAGGTTTCAATGTTAAAAATATTCCAGTTTTTATGCAATATCTAATAAACCACTTATTATTTTAATCTGCAGTAAAAAGTCTTTATTTATTGATTATTTTTTTTTAGTACCATTTAGTAATTTTTCAGAATTTTTTGGGCAAAATCCCACCCCCTTTTTTTTAATATCGGTTCTTCTTTTTCTGTAACAGAACTTTTTATTATCAATCATAGGATCTTATATGTAAATTCCAGACATTTTCGTTCAGTAGTTCTTTTGAAAACAGCAGGCCATGGGTTCGCGGTGGCAGCATACAGCGGCCGACTCCATGCACTTTGGGGACCCTGCGGTGAATGGTGAATTCACTGCAGGGTGGAGAAATTTTATTCCCCGAAGTGCAGGGAACTACAGAACACCAAAATGTTGGCGTCATTTCGGTGCTCTGTGAGTAACCCAATTAGTGGTGAGGTTTTTTGTTGCCCCCTGGAAAGTGAAAGCCTAGGCGTTGCCTACCCAGGACATACTTGAAAATTAGTGACATCTCAATGTTTCCTTCCTGGTAAAATAGTTTGCAAAAGTAAAAAAAAAATTTTTTTTTTTAGGGGTGGGGCCACCCGGCGGGCCGCCGCTCCCTGGAGAGTGCCGCCCTAGGCCTAGGCCTTGTTGGCCTAGGCCAAAATACACCAGTGGATGATACCCAATTCGCAGGTCCAGTACACTAAACCATTTTGCTCCAGACAAACACTGTAAGGCATCTTCTATCCGAGGAGTGGCATATTGATCCGGAATGGTTCTCTGATTTAGCATGCAATAGTCTATACAAAAGACGAATAGAACCATTCTTCTTCCGAACCATCACTATTGGAGAGGCGTATGGACTCCTGGACTCTTGAATCACCTTAGTCCTTTGTAGTTCATTCAGCTGTTCTCGTAGATCATCCAAGTCTCCCAGCGGAACTCGTCTTGACCTTTCTCGAAACGGCTTATCTTTTTGTAGTCGAATGCGATGCTCAGTACTCTTAGCTAGACCCACGTCGAACTCATCCTTCGAGAACAAGTCCCTCCATTTTAGGATCTGGGACTGAAGACGTTTCTTCCATTCAGATGAGATGGGAGCGTGCTTAGGATAGAACCTTTCAGCTGGAATCTCTTTGTTCACTCCCCCTCCTAAATCAGTAGGGGAGAGAGGCGTAGCGGACGCTACTTGCCCGATGGGCATTCGTGCTTTCAGGATCACTGGAGAATCAGATACATTACATACACTAACCAAGACTCTTCCTCGTGTCCGTTTCAAAGCTCTTGTGGAGATTATTTCAGGGATTACTTCTACTCCGGCTTCATTCCCATGATTGAAATCAGTTTCCAGTACCACATAGGGACCTGGTTGTGATCCGTTCAACTTGACCGAAGCCCGGAAACTCGCCACTTCTCCTGATTGCAGAACCTTCTCTGTTCCTCCCAATCTCCACAGGCGACGCACTACGCAGGTGCCCTTTGTTCTTCGACCATTCGCTGATAGACTGGACGTAACATCGGGTGTACTCCCCTGGTAGAACCTTCTTCCATTACAATAGGAGTCAGGAGACGTCGCACCAGATCAGTATTCGTCCCCACTATCATAGAACTTCTGTTGGCCCCTGAAGGCCGAGGACACACAATGGCCAATGAATCACAACCTCCAGACTGTCCGATGACTTCAGATCCGATTTCTAACTTCACCTGTAGATATCCATCATAGGGAAGTTTCTCAGTTCCGATACCCCAGATCTCAAGGTCCTTTAATTTCTGTAGAGGTATGTGCTTCAAGTGCTTTTCGTGGAAGTCTCGATAGATCAACGTCACTTGAGCCCCTGAGTCTAACAGAGCTTTAGTGTAGACTCCCTCCACTTGGATTGGAATGATGGGAGAGGGACCTATCAGTTGGTCAGGAAACTTTGTCGTAGTAGCAGGAAGTTTTGACTCAGTTCGCTGTACCCTGGCCTTCTTCTTGGCCCGTGTAGGTTTTGGGTGTGCATTGCTTCCCCATGACATAGGACCGGACACTAAGGGAGTATCTCTTTCAGTCCTGGCAGGCTCAGCAGTTCGCAAGACTCTGGGCCTTCTCTGCCATTCGGTTTTGGTTTTAATTTTGGAGCGGTTTTCAACCATTGGGCACCTAGTTTGCTCCTTCACTTGGGCCCTCTGGCGTTTCCAGCCTGTGAGGTAGATAGCAGCCCTTCCAAGGCTTTTAGGAACTCTTCTACCCTATTTCCTTCAGGCCTTTGGCTTTTGCATTGCGCTCTGAAATGACCCATTTCCCCACAGTTGAAACATCTCTTCCTTGAAGACGGAGACGCACTTGTTTGTGGTGACTCGGTTGAAGGACCCTGGCCAGACGCCATTGCAACTCCCGTTGTCCGCATATCAGTGAGGAACTTCTGCATATCGGTCTGTGTCTCTGCCACCTTCAAAAGTACTCGGCACAGGTCAGTGTGTGCTTGTTTCAGCTCAGCTTGAGCTTCTTGTACCTTCTTAACGGTTTTGTGTAACTCACTATATGCAGGAAAGGTTGGTTCTTTGGCAGTACTCTCTGTGGATATAGGAACTAACAGATGCTCTTGTCCGTCAACTTCAGATCCATAGGCGTCCAGCGAATACTGGTTGTGCATAAGCTTTTTCTCCTCTCCTTAAAGACTTTTCTTCTAGCAGAGCCTCTTCCTCTCTAACAGCTTGAATCAGTTCCAGGTATTTCAATTCTCTGGTTCTCAGCTGTAGCATCACACGATCTAGAGGTTGAGCTCGCCTCAATATCTGCTGCATTTGGATTTTATCTATTGTGGCCGGTTCGGCCCCTTTCTTAAGAAGTATCTGGTGCAGAATCTTATCTAGACGCCTCATATATTCAGTCATCTTCTCACCTTTTCGCTGGTAGGTGTGTTCATACTGGTACATGAGCTCAGCAGCCTTTTCTGTTCGCCCAAAGACTTCCTGTAATACGTTTAGGTAATCTAAAGCAGTGCAGTCTTGCTTACTCAATTTCAGGTTTCTGACAGCCTCTGACGCAGGTCCCTTTAAGCTCTCAGTGATTCTTTGCTTCTTTTGCGCTTCAGGGACATCCCACTCATCCAGAGCCTGCATCGCCTGTTCTACCCATTCTTCAAAGGTTTCTTCTCCCGCCGGAGTTGGTACGTTTCCTGTAAAATTCCTCAACCGTCGATAAGCAAAGTTAGTGTGAGGAGGGCTTGTTCTTTGACATTTAGCCAGCAAATCTCCAATAGCCACTATGAATTCAGGCCCGATCATGGCCAGCGGACTGGGCGCGGGAACACTCGCGGGATCGCCACGTGGCGCACTTGGCTGAATCAGTTGAACTTCCACCTCATCGGTCAGCTTCACGCTCGCGCCCTGAAAACACACTGGAACACCCTTTCTCCACTCAAAAAGAACATATGTGTGAGAAGTATCCGGGTTCGCTTTAATATCCAGGATTAACCCCCGATGATCTGGTGTCAGCGCGGCCACGGCCCGGCGAATCTGATCTTCGGCCCAAGTGTCTGCAGGAATATCCATGACTATGCTTAACTCTATCTGACTACTTTGCTCCTCACACAATTTGGCAGCAGTGTCTGGATCCATAATTAACCCTTTAAATGCGGTTTTATTATAGAGACTGTAATCCCGGACGAGCCCCCACGTGTAGCGCTCACTCCCGGAGGAGCCGCTGAATTTAACCTCGGGTTAGTCTCCCCGCACTAGGGAATAAATATACACCAGCACTGTTGTGGATTTTATAGATTATATACTTTACTGATCCCAATAAAGCGGCATATATAATGTGAATACGGTATATGAACGACAGGATTTCGTAATGTTAGAAAAACACGCGGCGGCAAAAGGAAAGTTTAACCCCTTCGTTTCTGGAGTGTAAATCCCGTAAAAGTAATGTCCCAAAAAGGTGTGTGTGTGTGATTCAGGTAATCGGGTACTATATTCAACTGGCCAGTGAATGGATTGAGCAATTCTTCGACTAGTCACGTTGGGGCCCTGTAGATTTAAACAATACTGCAGTGTGCTTTGTTTAAACTTGGACTCTGGCCTGGAAGGCCTCTCACCCATCCGCTAGACAATCTGTTCCACTGTCCGATCAAGGATCTCTCTCCGCTTGATTATACTGGAACTCTGTGCCACCGGATCCACTTCTCCTGCTTGTCCGATTTCGGTAACGAGAATTACGGCCTAACGCCTGCACTCCCAGTGGATCATCGCGGTCTCCTTACTCGGGGTCCAAACCGGAACGTTGTGTCTGCGCAAAACCTCTCAGCGATGTGTGGATAGGTCTCCGCCAGCACTGTCTCTGATTCTCAGCACCCGCAAGGCAGCTCCTGCTCTCCGGCCTGGTCTCAATCTCTGGCAGTCTCACGTGCGTCTTCCACCTTTCGTCGCTCGGCTCACACTGGCTCTCCTTCGTTCGAGGCTGCGGATGTCCTTCGCTCTCTCCCACCCACTTCCTGTCCCCGGCGCAAAGCATGATGGAAAACGTAGTCCCGTTGTGTCCAGTATACTTTACATTGCACTTGTCTCCCTCTGGTGGCCAAACCCGAGCAATACATCAACAGAGTTTTTAACAGCGCTACACGTGTTTTTTTTGTTTTGTTTGTTTTTCATTGTTTCCTGTCCCCCAGGGCAGTACCTGGACCCCCATACACCTTTTATGACCAATATGTTGCATATATGCCCTCTGGAGGGGACCTTAATTTTCGAACTTTTGAGACCCATTGATTTGCTTTGCGTTCGAATCGTGTTCGCATTCGAATTCAAACTTTTTCAAATGTTTGAGTTCGAATGCGAACCGAACACGGGGGTGTTCGGCCCATCACTAATTACAATCCAAACACAAACGGGTTAAGTAACCTGTTTGTGTTTGGTATCTTGCTCTTTTCAGCTCGAGATTACTGTACTTGCACTCCCTATATTTAACATGGGGATCGCAAAGTGTTAATCAGCGTTAGTATTACGGATGCACCGATACCACTTTTTTAAGACCGAGCACGAGTACCAATACTTTTTAAAAGTACTCACCGATACCGAGTGCTGATACTTTTATTTAATGTCATGTGACGCTTTCCAATAAGAACAGACCTCATATAAAAATGCCCCCAGTTCACATGTATATTTCCCCCCGAGATATATATATATATACAGAATATCCCCAGCTCACATGTAGCTTGCCCCCAGCTCACATGTAGCTTGCCCCCAGCTCTCATGGATTTGCCCCCAGCTCACATGGATTTGCCCCCAGCTAACATGGATTTGCCCCCAGCTCTCATGGATTTGCCCCCAGCTCTCATGGATATGCCCCCAGCTCTCATGGATTTGCCCCCAGCTCTCATGGATTTGCCCCCAGCTCACATGGATTTGCCCCCAGCTAACATGAATTTGCCCCCAGCTCTCATGGATTTGCCCCCAGCTCTCATGGATATGCCCCCAGCACTCATGGATTTGCCCCCAGCTCTCATGGATATGCCCCAGCTCTCATGGATTTGCCCCCAGCTCTCATGGATTTGCCCCCAGCACTCATGGATTTGCCCCCAGCTCACATTGATTTGCCCCCAGCTCACATGGATTTGCCCCCAGCTCTGATGGATTTGCCCCCAGCACTCATGGATTTGCCCCCAGCTCACATGGATTTGCCCCCAGCTCTCATGGATATGCCCCAGCTCTCATGGATTTGCCCCCAGCTCTCATGGATTTGCCCCCAGCACTCATGGATTTGCCCCCAGCTCACATTGATTTGCCCCCAGCTCACATGGATTTGCCCCAGCTCTCATGGATTTGCCCCCAGCACTCATGGATTTGCCCCCAGCTCACATGGATTTTCCCTCAGCTCTGATGGATATGCCCCAGCTCTCATGGATTTGCCCCCAGCTCTCATGGATTTGCCCCATCTCACATGGATTTGCCCCCAGCTCACATGGATTTGCCCCAGCTCTCATCGATTTGCCCCCAGCTCACATGGATTTGCCCCAGCTCTCATCAATTTGCCCCCAGCTCACATGGATTTGCCCCCAGCTCGAACGCTGGGGAAGCTGCCCGCGTGCATGAAAAGCACGCGGCCAGCGTTCCCCTCCGGCGTGCCGCGATACTCACCCATCCTGAAGGTCCGGTCGCTTGGCAGTGATGAGATCACGTGGCCGCCGGGCGCATCTGTGACGCTGCCTCCAGAGGCAGCGTCACAGGAGCGCCCAGTGGCCGCGGGAACGCATCACTGCGAAGCAACCGGACCTTCAAGATGGGTGAGTATGCGGCGCGCCGGAGGGGAACGCTGGCCGCGTGCTTTTCATGCACGCGGCCAGCTTCCCCAGCCCTGCGGATACCGGCAAGCCAGCCAGCGCCGGTTTCCGGTATCGGCGGGATGTATTGGGCCGTTTGCAACATCGGCCCCGATACCGATACTAGTATCGGTATCGGTGCACCCCTAGTTAGTATTACAATCTACTAGCACTGATTAACGTCCGGCTGTGGTTAGCTAAAAGTTAACCACAGCCAGGACTTGGTGTTAACGGATTCCGCTTCTGCAGAATCTGTTAACACCAGCCTAAAAAATAAAAAAATGAATCGCATACTCCCCCTCTGTCCTGCGGCGAGGACCAAGGCTCCAACCGCTTCCTCCATCCGGCGGGAGCAGGGAAAGACTGCATTGTGATGGACTTCATAGAATTTTTTATGGATTAAATAGGAAACAACACATGACGTACGTTCGCTCTTTTTCCACGCGCGTGACAACGGATGCGGATTTTACGTTGGCGTCAAAAGCGTTAGTACGAGTGTAGAGCCCTCTCTACGGGAGTACAGGACATTAGGCGAGTGCTCATCTAATGTCTGTTGCTTGCATATTAAGCTGAGACCACAAAACACAGCGGCCTCTTTGGCTTCCATTATTTCTCGAGTATTTGACCTTGAACGTCAAAATCCACGCGCATCGTGTGGTGTCCACAAGTACGTCCTCGTAAAAATATGCCGCCACAATGGATGTGCTTACTGCGCTTGTGTGGGCAAATCCTAAACCCCTGTTTAGTTTCAAACAAGACGGAAAACCAGCTTTATATGCCGCATACAGCGCTATGGAATACGTCAGCGTTTTATAAATAATTGCACTTGCGCAGTTATAATTCACAAAATTATTTTTTACTATCTTCTGTTTTTATCTGTGACGCTGGAAGCATAAGGTATACTTTTATTAAAATAAATGAATAGATACTTCACGCTCCCCTCCCCCTCCCTAAACTGGTGGCTGCTTGTTGTCATTGCTGCAGTGTGAGCGCCTCCCATAGAATGTATAGGAATCAGTCTCCCCCTGGTCTGCTGCTTCACTGCCAAGCCACCAGGTGGCGAACTCACGCGGCAGCACTCCTGGCTCGCTCTCTCCCCGTCCGCTTTTCCCTAGCTGTCCTCCCATAATCCCTTTAGTGCTTCCGGGTCGGGGTCAGCGGAGGTAGCGGGCTGCGTTTGTTTTGGTGGTGATGCTCGGAGCCGCTCCGGAGCGCCGCGTTCTCTGACAGTGCCTCGTAAGCGACGCCCGCGGTCATGGCCAACCTTCCGCCCGGCGACCCCAAGCTGGTGTCCCAGATAGTCAACCACCTGAAGAGCCAGGGGCTGTTCGACCAGTTCCGCAGGGACTGCCTGGCCGATGTGGACACCAAGGTACACCGTGAGAGAGAAGAGCAGGGGGTGTATCTCCGGCAGAGGCGGCGAGAGAGCTATGAGGCTGAGGATCATGGGGATTGTAGTCTAGGGCCGGGTTGAGGCTGTGGCCCGTGACTGGCAGCTCGAGCTATCCCTGGACTCCAGCATGACATCCCATTACAGTGTCAGGGAGTCATGTCTGCACACAGGACCACCAGGAGACTATGGATTGAAGGTTTGGGGGTGGATGATGGGAATGGTAGGCCACATCAGATGAAGAAACAGATTAGTCATTAATGAAGAGAAGGGGAATCTGTCATGTGCAGAGAGGGGGGAAGTCAGGGATTAGGATGGTGAGATCTGGGTGTGACGTCACACCTGCCTTCACGACCCCTGTCACTGCCCCCCCCCGCACGGTCCTGTTCAACAAATGCTTTGATAATTCGGCACGAAATACACACTTCTTTCTTTAGCAATAATCCGGTGTGTACAGCAGGGCTGTGGTCCCGTCCCCTCTCCGATGTTACAGAACTACTGCTCCCATGATTCTCTGGCCATCAGTTGCAATCAAAGAATTCTGGGAATTGTAGGCATAGAAACATAGAAAAATGTCGGCAGATAAGAACCTTTCGGCCCATCTAGTCTGCCCAATTACATGGATACTTTACCTGGATTTATCTTTTGTTTAGGATAGCCTTATGCCTATCCCATGCTTGCTTAAATTCAATTACTGTTTTGGCCTCTACCCCTTCTACTGGAAGACTGTTCCATGTATCCACCACCCTCTCAGTAAAATAATGCTTCCTGATGTTACTTTTAAACCTTTGCCCCTTAATCTAAGACTATGTCCTCTTGTTTTGGGATCATTTTAGGCATCATCGTCTGGGGGGGCTGGAGTTTGAGATCCCTAGTGTAGAGATACTATTTCATGTTTTCCTGCTTCTCTTTAACTTAACTGTACATTTATAATGCTCTTTAACTCCTTGTGGGTCGCTCGAGGTCTTCTATCGGCGTATAATTTGAATATTAAAGGATTGTTTCAATGGAAATATGAATGTTCTATGTGCTGTTTCAACAACATACACTTTATACAGGCCCTCTAGTATGCCCTGCTTCTTCTTGCTCATGTGTCTGTATATATTTATGCGCACACACACATCTGGCTCATAAATTTTAGAATTGTTATTCTGCACGTCTGCATAGAAAACTTTGCAGAATGAAAATGTGCGAACCAACACCATACCTGTAGTAGTCCAGCAAATATACCCAACTATACATACCACGTTCAGAATAGGCTGCGCACACAAGGTTATTCTGGGAACAGACGTAAGTTACGAGACAGTTCTAAGAAATTTTCACCCAGAAAACTGTATGTACTGGGGCTGGGAAATTTCCTCTGTGGTGTATGTGTATATATATATATGTGTATTCCCCCACCCCCCATGATTAAATATAGTTTGAGGACGTTCTGTATTTCAGTTTCTTGAAAATCAAGGAATCTGATGTTCTTCTTTTATATATTGGCAGCAACGACTTGCTGTGAAAATTAAAGGAAATTGTCCAGACCTAATCTATATATATATGTCTATAAGGGTTGTGGTGAAGGACTAAAAGTGAGACAAAAAGCCTCCACACTATCAAAAGTGTGTTTAATGTTACAGAAGCCACTTGCACATCATAGCAATTCAAAGAATTGCATCCCAGAGCTCCTGTGCCACACTCCCCATACGCAGCAAGGAACTCTGGGTAAGATATGCAAATGACCTCTGTCTCACTTTTATCCAGGATGCGTAAAAGTGAGACAGAGGTCATTTGCATATCTTACCCAGAGTTCCTTGCTGCGTATGGGGAGTGTGGCACAGGAGCTCTGGGATGCAATTCTTTGAATTGCTATGATGTGCAAGTGGCTTCTGTAACATTAAACACACTTTATATATATATATATATATATATATATATGTATATATATATATGTATATAATCACACACGTGTATACAATACATCATACAACCTTCAATGCTTATGTCATGGACCAGTAGCCCTAAAGATGTTTTGGACCAAATCTCCATTGATGCTCATTTTTTCATTGGACTATTTGAGCATCAAATGTAGTTTCAAAACATCTGGAATGCCAAAGTTGCTGACCCCTGTTTTAGGTGGTTTAATATCCTTAAATATACATTTAATTGACGGCTGTGATCTTTTTCGTGTGTGTGTGTACGCTCTACATATACGCACATACACATCTATACTGTTCCAGTCTTTCTTCCTTGTTGCTCCGGGTGTTTTGACTTGAGCCAGGAGGTTTGGTTTCAGTGGATTTAGGCTAATGTCAGACGAGCGCATTTGTACGGACGCACGTTCTGACAGAAGACGCAGTAGTGGCCACATGGTCTGTTTTTGTGACTGACGTTATTTTTGCGGATGTAGATGGGACATACTTAAAAACGAGAGAAATCTCAATGTATCCTTCCTGGTAAAATACTTTACAAATGAATAACCATTTTGTCCGTCGAAAATGCTGGACGCATAAATGCAGTCCGTCTGACCACGTTCCATCACTCACACACAAAGCTATGCGAACGTTGTGGATGCAGCGCACTCTGTGAGTCCGTTATGGCCTAACCTGTGTCCGTCATGCGTCCGCACTATCGTGCAGACGTACTTCATGTGTGGGGCACCATTGGTCAGAATGCTATGCTGCCATGGACGTACAAATGTGCGGCAACACAGACGTGATCACTGCGCTCGTTTGACACCAGCCTTAATATTTGGGAGGGATTGGTGTCAGGGGGGCTTTCACATGTATTGAAGGCTCCCTGTGATTTTGAATTGGGGTAAAGGGATGGAAATAATGCAGAATAAGCAAGGCTTAGGAATCCTTTCAGAACGTCTCTATAGGGTTTCTTATGTTGTAACATGTAAGTTCTTTTTCGTGTGTTGGCTTTCTGTCAATATTTGTTTTTGAAATCGGTCGTGTGAAAATAAATATTGTAACTTTATTTTGTATACAAAGCGAGTCAGATGTGTCAGAATAATCTCATGCTGCTGTTAAACAATGAATGGCTGGTGGTTTTGTCTGTGTAACGCGTCATCACATCGGCTTCTTTTCAGATTCTAAAGCACAGAAAATGTATTCATAGAACACAAGTCGTTTTTTTTTTCTTTCTTTCCAATCTGTAATGCGCTTCCAGTAGTTTTTGAAGATCCAGTCCATCAGAACTGATCTTTTAACCCTTCCCCTGGCCAATATGGATTTCTTCAGTAGGTACAATTTATCCCAGGACATACTTGAAAACGAGAAATCTCCATGTATCCTTCCCGCTAAAATCCTTTATAAATAAATAAATCTTTATTTCTTAGATATTAGAAGTTATTTCTTGACAATTCATTATTTTTTTTATTTTTTTGGAGAAAGGATTTTACCAGGAAGTATACATTGAGATTTCTCTAATTTTCAAGTATGTCCTGGGTGGTGAGTATGTACCGTTAGGTGTCTTGCCCAAGGACAATTACTGGAGAGGTGCTTTTGCTGGGATCGAACCCATGTCTCCACAGGCTCTCTCCATGCAGAGCAGTGATGTTACCTCTACTCCACCCAGCCGGTGAGGGGAGATGATATTGTAGTAGGCTTTAAGACCTGTATGCTTTGTTAGGCTGGATTCACACAGATCCGCTAAGTGCGTCTGTTGTGAACCCCCCCCCCCTCCATCCAACTTCTGTTGCAGTGTTTCGATGGGGAGCTGGGAGAACCACGTGATGTAATGTAATGTGCGCACTTTTCCCGCACGTTACAACGGACACGGATTTTGGCTCCCCGTCGATCCGCTACGACGGAAGTCAGGTGTGTCTACAAAACGTGAGTTTCCATAGGAGTCTTGCGTTTTATAGAGCTGTGCGCGCAGCAAGGCGGCCACACGGACGTTCTTTCAATACTCCTTTAGCCTGTGTGGAGCCAGCTTTGTATGTTACCTCTAATGCTTTCATATGGAAATGTTTATGGCTGAGCTGCTGTCACACATGGAGCCGCAGCATCCCCTGTTGTGTAGCTGCTCACTGAACGTTTGCTCTGTACCGGGAGCTCAAATGTCCTGGAAGCCTGGGAATAACAAAGCGCTTCCAGAACACCCCCCACCCCCCCCCCCCCAAAAAAAAAGCGAACCTCTGGTTCCTAAAAGCTACTGCTAAATGCTAATTGATCTTGCAAATGCAAAATAATTAAACCCTTTTAAAAGTGTAAATGCATAAAATGTGAAAACTCACCACACATCCCTTGGTGACGAGGCGGGTGGTCCACTGCCTGTATCACCATGTTCTGAAGGCCTTTGAAAACAATGGGTGCTTCCACTCTGTCAATCTCTGCAGTGGCTCCCTGCTTCTTTTTCAAATTTGGTTTATATTTCTGGTCCTCACAAAGCTCTTTATTATTATTATTGTCATCATTTATATCGTGCCAACAGTTTCCGCAGCTCTTTACAATAACCAAAGGGAACGAGATACAGATAAATGGACATAGGATGGAAACAAGAGGTGTCGAGGGCCCTGTTCATAGGAGCTTACAGTCTAGAGGGATTGGGGTTGAGGTAGACGTGGGGAACCTCTCCATAACCCTGCGCCCCTGCCTATATGTCTTATTAGCCAGTATATCCCATCCCGGGCACCAATGACCTCCTCTTACCCTCTTCTCATACCTGCACCACCTCACTCTCGCCTTCATGACTTCTGCCGAGCAGCCCCTGCTATCTATGGAACTTCCTCCCTAGTGACATTCAATAGTCCCTGTGCTTTCAGTCTTCAAAAACACATTATTTCAGATAATCCTATCAACTCACTCCATAATCCCCCATTGGCTGACAGGCAACCTCTGCCCGCTCTCCTTTTGTCTCTCGGTACGGACAGCTCCTCCTCTTCTGCTCCAGGACTCCAAAACATGGAAGTCCTTGAGTCTTCTCTGTGCAATTTTGTGCTTTTTGCACTACTTGCATAGTTTAGGAAATGCAAATTGTGCACCGCAACGGGGCTTGCAAACTTTACGTATGCAAGTCCCATATGCACCGGCGCACTTGTTCACACACGGTATTTGCGTATTGCTACGGACGCGAAAATGGCATGGACGTGAAAAAGCTAGGCGTCCTGCAGGAAGTATGTGCTGCTTCTTGCGCTCATAAATATTTACGCCCACAAGTGCGAAGGCCGGCACGCTGAAGCATCTGCCGATGGCATTACTGGTCTTCTTTTGAACACCATCTCCAGTCAAAATGTGCGTCCTTGGCGGACACGCTTTCACGCAGTACACACATCATCTCGCGTCAAAAAATGCGTACGTAACAGACACACTGAACGCTCGTGTGCCGGTTGCCTGACAGGGTTATTCAAAGAGCGTCGATCTGGCCCCGAAATGTAACCAGACACTGAAATTCAGTGTACGGTGCCATTTCGGGCCATTCGACGATTCAGAGAGCAGACAATTTGCTAAATACTGCGTGACTGCTTTTTCCGGCGGCTGCTGTGGGCTGTGATTGGCGGCTAGTCGGGTTTCTCCGGCTTGTTCGTCGTTGTTAATCCAGCTGTTTCGGTGGGTTTGCGGTGAGTTTTCCCTGCACTACAGCGGCCCTGTGGTGCTTGCTGAATACACCGCAGGGTCGGCGAACTAGGATCGCCAAATTGCCCCGAAGTGCGGGGAACAAGAAGTCACCGAACATGCGGTGACTATTCAAATCGCCTTGAATAACCCTGTTAGTGTGTGAAATCGTCTGCAAAGAACCTCAGGGCTTTAATTCAACTTTACAGCAATCGATCCCTTGTCACATGTAAAATTTCCTTTTTAAAAAATTTACTTAAAATGTAAACTTAACTCTATGTAAATCTTATTCAAACTGATCATCAGGGTTAATATCTGCAGGAATGATGGCTCTCTGCTGATATATATAAAAGTCAAAATAAGATGGCGCAATACATTTATTCGCCCTGTTTTCCTACTGACCTTTCTTCCCTATGTAGCAGAATATTAACCGTGGTGTTACTGTTGTTTTATGAAATGCGTTATTAATGACACGAACGATCCTTTAGGTCCTACTAAAACAAGTGTCCCTCTGCGGCCCCCTCTGAAACGTTTTTGTAATTGCATAATGGTGGGTAGATCAGAGATTTAAATCCTGGGCAGCGCCAGTGCACGGATTTCTGCCACCCTAGACAAAAAACAAATCCAAGTCCCCCTCCCCTCTATTTCCACACCCAATATTGTCTTTTTCCCCCAATACGTCTCATACTGTTGTGAGGTCTCTAAACACTTGCAGGCAGCACACGCAGGAGTCTGGATAGAGCAAATTCCTTCTCCGCCATCTTTGCGGCCCAACACTGCCTGTCCAATTAGCGTCTCTCTGTTGTGTGTGAGACGGCAGCCTGGGCTCGCTGGCCGCGTGAGCTTGCAGTCAGAGCGCTCTCGTGCTGTGTTGGGCTAATGGCAGGAGGGCTCTGCAGCAGCGCTAAGCAGACAGAACATTTTTGATTCTTGATTTTATTACCCCCTTTGCTGCCGAACTGAAGAAGAAAAGAAAAAAAAAACTGCAAACGCTGCTGAAGATATGAGGGGACCTCTGGCGCTGGTGCTAAAAGGGCTTTTATAAGCCCTTTCAGCACCAGGAACAGCATTGGAGTTCCCTTTAAATGTCTTCCGAGGTCTTCTCGTTGGTCAATCTGGGTCATCCATATTCGCTTCCAGTGGACGACCCAGATTGTTCAAAAAAAGTTGTCTATAGTCGGACGGCTAAGTCTGACGTACGACTACAGACCCAGTGGATGGCCGCCTTACTTGCTCAGTGTGAGTGAATATATGTTATGACGTTAGAACTGTGTATAGTAAGTGGTCGGTTGGTGACGTGACCTGGTTTCCTGTAGCTTGACCAATGAAGCAATCACTACCTCATATACTTTTAAAGTGAACCTGTCACGCTCGGTTCGAGGCATTGACATCTTGGTAATATCAGACGCCTAGCAGTCTGGGATCCAATCAGGCCTGCCAATGTTTTTGCTGTCATGTGGGTTCAGAAGAGCCGGCCTTTAGGAGACAATGGCGGTGAGCATGACGGGTGCACTCTGAGGTGACGGGATGATGTGAAACTCCACCAGCACGTTTCTCTCCGAGATGATAATAAATTCTGAATCGTGCTGCTGCATGTGTTTACCTGTATGTGTTTTCTTTTATATAATTCCAGCCTGCTTACCAAAACCTACGACAGAGAGTTGATAACTTTGTAACAAACCACTTGGCGAGCCACACATGGAGCCCTCACCTCAACAAGAACCAGTTAAGGAACAACATCCGGCAGCAGGTGCTGAAGTGAGTCCATGTAATGTTTGTGACATGAAGGGCAGTGAGCCTGCAACGCTTTACACACAAATGGGGATAAGCTTCTTTAACACACACCCCGATTATCTATTTTAGGCCTTTCTGCTAATTCTTTTTTACTTTTAAATTCAAATTGTTTTTCTTTATAGTTAACCCAACCCCATTATTTATCATCGTCAGACATGAACATAGAAATGAGACCTCATAAGAGTCATATTCTAAACACCATTGTTGCAAACAGTGTTTAGTGAATAACCCCATAAATATTTACAGGGACAGTCTCCAACCTTCAAAAAAAAAAATATGTATGGAAATAGTAGCATTTTGTACCCTTGTTACACTGTTTTGACACATGAATAAACGTGATCGATATTATCTCTGCACTCCAGACCCCGGCATCATCCAGCTGAACATAGCGGGTGTAATGTGATAAATGTCAGATTGAAGTGACTCAAAGTATTTGTGATATGGGACGTATGGCATGTGTGATCATACCATAGAGCAGTGGTTCCCAACCCTGGTCCTCAGGTTCCTCTAACAGGCCACATTTTGGAGCTCACCTTGGGGAAATGCAGACTGAATCCTGCAATCACCGAGCAGCAAATCCTATCACCTGTGCTGTACTTCACATATCCTGCAAATCTGGTCTGGACCTGGAACTGAGGACCAGGGTTGGGGCCCACTGCCATAGAGAGAATATGAAGTGAGTTTAGGTATGGCGACTTAGGCTAGGGTCAGACGAACGCATTTTTTGCGTCGTCCGTGAAAAAGTGCGTTCGACCGAATGGACGTATTTTTTCACGGAATACGCAATAGCGGTCATACGATGTGCATTTTCGTCCGTGATTTTGTACGGATCATCAATTAAACCCTTTTTGCGTCTGGACGTTATGTTGGCCGGACATTAGCCGCGTCTGACGTCTCCTAATCACGCACACACGCCGCTAGCGGACTCTGTACGTCAGTACTAGTGGTATCACGTTCTCGAAAAAATGCGTTTGTGTGCCGCTTGCGTTGTGCGGCCGAACTTTCGTGCAGCCGTACTTCGTATATTGGCCATCATTTGCTGCTACTACGGCCGTGATAAAGTGCGGCTGCACGCGCGTTCAGACTGCGTTCGTCTGACCCTAGCCTTAATGGTTATCTGATGCAATAGAGCTCTGTTTATAAAATATTACGGTAATCAATCTTTAGAAAACCCAGGGAAGAGAAATAGAATAAAATGTTCAGCAAAAAAAGGGGGTTAACCCTTAGCATAATAGTCAGAGAAAAGAAAGAAGAGATTGTGTGCTGAATATTGGCATTCAGTTTATAATAAATTTAATTGCCTATTGGCATCCAAAAACACAAAACTAAACGATTAAAACCACATAAAGAGAATGAAAAGATGGCAATTGCTGGAGTAATTAGTCAGCCCTCCGTAAATACACGGAGTAGTAAGATAATATACACACTCACAGGACGAGGTGTTTATGAAGCCAGTATTGAAGAAAGTCCAATGCAATCTTGGATGCGTGCGTGATCTTGTTGGCTGAATCTGTGTGGTTTGTCTCTGTCACGTTTATGTCATGCAAAGTCTACCAATAAGTGCCAACATTTTCTTTTTTCCAATGTTTTTCCTCTTGTTTTTCCGTTTTCGTATTTGTTATATTTTTAATTTTAACCACATCTAGGTCTGGAATGCTGGAATCTGGTATCGATCGTATTATTTCCCAGGTCGTAGATCCAAAGATAAACCACACGTTTAGACCTCAGGTGGAGAAAGTTGTCCAAGAGTTTCTGGCTACTTTAAATAACAAGGAAGATGCGTGTGTGACATTGGATGAACATGAAGAGCGGGCTGAATCCTTCACCTCAACTCCAGGTGAATGCATACCTCTCATTTTTTCATTTTCCTTATTTACATGTGTGAGGGGAATGTATGCATTGTTCTGGAACAGTGTATAATTTAGTACTGAAACAACTAATCGAAAAAATAGTTGACAACTATTCTCATTAGCGAGTAATCGGTTGGTCGATTTTAGTCAGTTTGTGTACAGCACTCTGTTAATAACCTCAGACTCTGACTCTTAACGTTTAACTCAATCAGGGTTATTCAGAGAAAGGTGAAAACCAGGAGAATTGGCAGGAGACGCGCACAATCTAGACCAAATAGCCGATTTGGAAAGTGAGATAAATGGGACAATTTTTTTCTGGTTTGGCTAGTTTGACCTAGAATTTTCACTTATGCAGTCATTCTCCTGGTTTTCACCTCTCTGAATAACCCTGTATGTCGGAGATGATTGGAGAAGACATCTCAACGCTTTACTCGCTATGATTTAGTTCTATGGTTAGGTCAAACAAAACCAGTATGGATAGAGGTGCTTTACCACCCAGTGTTTTATCCTTACTTGGAGCTGGGGTCCTGGTACACCACCCCCTGCCTCTCTGTTTCTGGTCTGGTCCATTCCCCCAAACTCCCTCTAACATTCTACTTTTGTCCCTTGCTTAAACGCACTCCCTCCCACCTCAGATCCCTCATCCCCCTACTCCGTTTGTTCATGAAATTATTTTAAAGGGACACTCTATGCTCCATAACCATGTTAGCATAATAAAGCAGGCTGTCTGCTTGCATCCCCCCCCCCACCTTCTCACCCTGCTTTGCATGCTGACATCATACGGTCTATCTAAATGCTCGTAGCAGCATTTGTTCGGGGAGAAAACAGGGGTTAGAACAGTTAATCTTTAAGAGACCAGGTCTGTTTTCAATATATATATATATAATTAAGGTTTTTAATATTCTAATCCTTTGTATTACATTTTCTTTCTTCTATTTCAAGGTTCCTTGCCTGTGGTTGCAGCTAGCACCAGTGTAGCAAGTGATGCAATGTCCATTTTGGAAACCATAAGTTCTCTAAATCAGGAGGCAACCGCTGCCCGTGCATTGACTGAAACTACAAACCATAAAAATGAGAAGGCGGCCAAAAAACTCCATGCGCAGCAAAGCGTAGATGTTAGCCTAGAGAAAGATCATTGTTTTGAAGACACTCATGAGTTGGAAAAACCCATTGCCGAAGTGACAGCAGAAGTGAATGAAGCCGCTATCAAGCAAGAAGACGTTCATGACATTCCATCTGAAGTTGAAGAGGTGAAGTTGCCAGATATTGAAGCAGATGGCTTGATTGAGAGCAAAGATGCACCTGGTGACACTGAGGAGCAGAGGCCTAAAGCGGTGGACAAAAGTGAAAAGAAACCCGAATCGATTGAAAAGACCGAACGCAAGGAAGAAAAGAAAGAATCCAAATTGGAAAAGAAAAATGAACACCTAAAGAAAAGCGATGAGGGCTTGAAAGTAAAAGAAGAGAAACTGGTGAAAGAGCGAGACCATGAAGTAGAGCAAGTTAAGCATACAGCCCCAGAGAAGAATAGTGCGAAGCAGAAGACAAATGATGTTCCGAAAGACGGTAATTTGCTAAAAAGCCATTTTTTATCTTTTTCTATATTGTGACAGAGTGCGTGGGTTGGGTAACAGAATGTCTTGGAGAGTAATTGAGGGAAGGTATTTAGGACCTAGAAACCTGTATGGCCTCTGTCCTCTTGCACACTTGTTGCCAATTAATTAATTGAGCATCAGGTAAATTCTCAGGCTGCTGACTCCTAGACAGAAATATTTAATCAGACCGCTGAGAGCAGGACGTGGAGCAGTAACATTTCTAAGAAATGCTGTGATTATCTTTTGTGTTAGATTGTTACCTGGATAGTCAGGTTCGCTGTAAGTGCTCTAATTGAGCTAGGATTTTGTGTTTTTCTAAATCACCTGTAATAGTGATTCAAAGCCAAGTGTAGCGTTTGTTTATGCTGGAATAAAGAGACCTCTCATTTGCAACTTCAAGTCTACAGCTATTTATACCGTAGAGCAGTGGTTCCCAACCGCGGTCCTCAAGTACCCCCAACAGGCCAGGTTTTAAGGATTGCCTTGGAGAAATGCAGACTGAATCCTGCAATCACTGAGCAACAAATCATATCACCTGTGCTGTGCTTCAGATATCTGGAAAATCAGACCGCAGTTGGGAACCACTGATCTAGAGGGCTGTGTTGTTTGGCTGGAGCCAAGTATCACGAGTGGTTGCTGTATCATAATATATATTATTTATTTTTTTCTACAGCTGACCTTTGCCTTCTTTATCATTCTGTGACTTGATATCAATACTCTCCCACTATGCACAAAACAGCAGGAACTCCTACCCCTTGCAGTGAACAAGGAATAAAACGCAGAGTCTGCGCTTTTATAAAAGCTGCTTGATAAATAGGATTAGCTCCTTCTGGGTAGAAAATGAGGGAATGGTTTCAGATGCTAAAATATTTTAAAAGACCGCATTTATTTAAAACCTGTGAACGTCCCTTTAAATCTATTTCACTGGCAACTGTGCAGTAACGAAGAACTCCGCTATCTGATGTGTATCCATGTGTTGTTTCCTCTAATAGAGCTTTCTTTGGACTCGGATCTGGATGCATACTCAGACATCACAGTGAGCTCGGTGCATACCAGTGACTTATCATCCTTTGATGAAGAAAGCGATGAGGAATCTGCAGTGTCTGACAGCACTGAGGAGGGAGAGATCACATCTGATGGTAAGGCCATAAATGTAGCTTGTGGTTGCTAATTCAAGGTAGGACAAGGACCTACTGGGTAATAGGTACGTTTTTAATTAATATTTTTATTGTTCAAAACCTTATTAAAACCCTTAATAAATATTCCCTCTGGATAAGTGAGTGAGTTTATCGTTAAAGCGGTGGGGAGTTAAGAATTTTGACTGTTAACCTGGTATAAAGAGCAATTTCTGATAATGACACAATCTTCCAGCCGTAAATATAAAATGGTAAGTACCTCCGTCCCTGAGTTCAAAGTAATGTCTTAATTGAATAGTGGTGTTTCTTGTTCATATTCGATTTTGTGTCGACCATCACAATCTTCCACTATGCGGCTTCTAGAAGGTTTATGTGGTACTTGTGGATGGGTCAAGTTTTTTTTTGCATTTAAATTGATGTACTTTTTGTTGACAGTTTTCTAAACACACAGTTGCCACTCGTCACACGCTATGCTCACAGTCTGTTAACTCATATTTTTATGATCTTTTTATACTGTTAATTAGATGAAGAGAAGATGGATGTTCAGAGCAAACCCAAGACTGTAACGGAACCACACGAACCGAAGCCAAAGGCAACACGTCACTCCTACGTACATAAACCTTTCCTATATTCAAAGTATTACAGCGATTCTGATGATGAACTCACAGTAGAGCAACGTCGGCAATCGGCTGTGAGTGTTTTCTCTTTTCAATTTGCTGGACATTAAGTGCATTTATATACGTGTGTAAGCAAGTAAACGGAAATCGGCTTGAGTACAAACTCTCTGTTAAGCATGGATATAAATATAATCTACAACAAGGAAAGGAAAACACAGTGGTGAGAGGGAAGAGAGAAAGGGGGTGGGATTCGGGAGCAATTTAGTCATAAGGAAATACTATGTACACAGGCAGTCAACTTGTCAGTCTTTTAGGACCCCCCCCCCTTTTTTTTTAACCTCCTTGGCATTACGATTCTGACATAGTTTATATGTCAGAATCGTTACAAGTGTGGCTCGGGGTTAAATGCATTGCTGAAAGCGGTAACCCCAAGCCACACTAGGGCTGCATACATTACCTGTCCCTGCGCTCCCTCGCTGTCACCTCCGGACAATCGTGGCGTCATACTTCCTGGTTCAGGAAGCAAAACGCCGCGATCGTCCGATTATTCTGTCACTGTGCACAGATTGTAATCGTTAAAGGGACACTCCACATATGCTGACCACTTTAGCTTTTTAAAGTGGCCAAGCTGTGTGCAGTGCCCCTTCCTGCCATGTTTTGGAGTTAACCCTGTGTGAAGCAGAAATTTCCTCTGACCACACAAGACTCACCAGGCAGATCCTGATTCACATTCACCGCTGATGACCTCATCCTGCCTCCAAATGCTTATCGCAGCAAGCATTCAGGGAGACAGGAGGCAATAGATTGCTTTTGCCGTCACGCACTGTGTTGATCTATCCATCTACGCACTTACTATAGAACCTCTGCGTACAAATGTAATGCAAGTTCCGAGCGACACGCAAATTGTGCTGCGCACGCAGATTCGGTTAAACTCCAGGGGCTTCCAAATCTTGGAATGCGTGATCTGAGGGAGAAAAGGTGAGTGTTTACATCTAATCTAAAAAAATAGAAGAAAAATTACTGGGCAGGTGCATCTGGCCCTATTGTTTAAGTGGGGAAAAAAGGGGATGTCGAGTTTCAGTAAGTGTCCTTTTAACTTCTAGGAATTGCTACACACTGCAGATAAATGGATTTTTGACACAATTTATTGTTCTTTCCTTTTAATCTTCCAAAAAATCTGAATGTAAGGTGGCTATATTTGGCACAAGGCAGATTGATTTACGGAACAACAAGGTTTCAATAATGTATATTAATCTGTGATCCTTTGGTATTCGCTGTCAAACGTGAGCTTAATCCTGCGTTATAGATTTAACTTCGGCTTCACACTCTTTGGAGAGACTGTTTTTAGGGTCCTTGGAACATCAGATGTCTTTGTTTCTGTGTTCAGGCTAAAGAAAAAGAAGAGCGATTGTTGAGGAGGCGAATGAAAAGGGAGCGGCTCGAAGAAAAGCGCAAGCTTAAAGCAGCAGAGAAGAAAAAGGCTTTGAAAATGAAGAGTCAAGGTGAAGACAAATGCTTAATTGTTTCACCTGTCATTTTAGAGTAAAAGAAAGTGAAAGCGATTAAAGGTACACAAAGGCTGGTCAGTTAACTCTCACCGAATCGGTGTTCAAAAGCCCTATATTTCTCTACAGTGTCTGGTAGGTGGACCGTTGTTCCCTGCATTTTTTTTTTTTTTTAAATCTTTTTGATGGTCATTTTCAAGAATCTTTGACCACCCCAATTTCTCGATCTTACCAGTCTGACCTTTCTTGTGGGTCTATCTGAAGGAATGACCGTACAGTAACATGCCTCACACAATTGACCCCTTAATGGATAACATTCGTAATGAGATAAAAACATTAATGATAAAATACTGATGTTGGTTCTCTTCTCATTTGGATTAGTATATACCTTTCAATGTTCCAAACTTTTGTTTTTGCTACAGATATCGAACCCAAGTCATCCAAGGGCACAACCGCAAAATCTTCCAGCATAAAAGAAGTACTGAAAGAACAGATGTTTTTAGAAAAGAAGGTTGCACTGAGTAAGAAGAAATCAAGAGATTCAAGGTATGTTTTAATTGTTGAATTTTCCTAGTGTGTGACGGAAAGTTCGAATTATAATAAGACTCGGAGGCGAGTATTTGCATCTCTTTCAGTATTTATTAAACCGCAGCAAAAGAAAACGTTTCTTTATTTTGAACAAAAACAGTGGGAAACCATCCCTTCCTCCGCCCCTTTATCCCAGCATCCATCCAAGGGCATAAATCCCCCGAATCCCAGAAATAAGGCCTCTTTCTTAGGAAACGAAACCACCAACGAGGCAAAAGAGAACATCAGAATCAAGGAGCCAGGAGAACGCTGAGCCAGCGGCAAACAGGGACCAATGATCAGTAAGCTGCGGAAGAAAAGGACACGAAACAACACAGGTCAAACAGAGCGCACCCAGGAAAAGGCACGCGACCGAACATAACAAAACCTGAAGCACTGTACAGCGACCCTGGGTGGGTAGAGGAGGGAAATACTTGCCTCCGAGTCTTATTATAATTCTAACTTTCCGTCACACACTAGGAAAATTCAACAATTATAATACAGTGACTCGGAGGCTCCTATTTACAAGTTCAAAGACCCTCCAGGACTGGTGCCGACCAGTGAGAAATCGTGCGGAAGGTGGATTTGCGTGACCAGTCCGCCACTCTCAAGATGTCCTCTAAACGGCATCCCGAACCCAGTGCCGTAGAGGTCATTGCCCTACGGTTGAGTGGGCCCCAAAGAGCGACACCTCAACCCCAGCCAGGGCCATCAACCAGCGGACCCAACGGGCAAGCGTCGAAGACACAGGTCCGTGTGGCGTCACATAAGATATAAACAGCGGGGTCACACCGTCAGGACAGTATGCCGCTGTACGAATCTCATACTCCCGTAGACAAGCAACTGGGCAAAGCCGCGGAAGATCCGGCAGCAATGGGTAAAAAACAGAGGAGATAGAGGTTTTAATTCGACGGGAGACGTCAAAACGGACCCCGTCAGGCAGGAACGTACGAACCTGAAAATCCAGGGCACGAACGTCACCCACACGTTTGCATGAAAGCAGGCAAAGTAACATAAGCAATTTTGCGGAGAGCTGCCGTAAGGAAAGTACGTAGTTAATTGGCCAGTCCGATAAAAATCGGAACACGAGAGTCACATCCCAGGTTGTAGAGTACCGGGGCGTCGGGGGCTGCGAAACCCGTGCTGCCTTGAGAAGGCAACAAAGCAACTGGTGGCGACCTGTGGGAACACCCAAGAAACCTACGTGACCTGCAGAGATCGCTGAACGGAAAGAGTTTACCGTACGGTAAGCTTTCCCTTCATTGAAGAGGTCTGTAAGGAAGTCTAGGATAGCAGTCACAACGGCAGAAAAGGGATCAAAACCCCGTGTGACACACCAGCGTGACCATGCTGACCCATATCTGGATCTGGTACTGGTGGCCCAGGCTTGGAGGAGTAAGTCATTAGTGCGCTGCGAAACGCCCGTGACAAGGCCGGGGCCCCCGCCACCAACCATGCAACTAACAGACGGTATGAGAGGATGAGGTTCGGCATCCGGACTCGGCAACAAGTCCGGTAGGTCCGGGAGTAATCGTGGATAATCCACCGATTAATTCCAGGAGAACTGGGAGCCACGGCTGACCTTGCCACGGGGGTGATCAGTACCACCGTAGCCTGTTGTGTATGGATGTGAGCGAGGGTGCGTGTGATCATCGAGAAAGGGGGAACGCGTAATTGCGATTTTCCGCCCAGTTCTGCAGGAAGGCGTCCGTTGCCTGCGCATCCGGGTCGGGACGCCAACTCTAGAACTCTGGAAGTTGGATGTTGAGGCGAGCGGTGAACAGGTCTGTGTGCAAGGGACCCCAAAGAAGTAACAACCTTGCAAAGACCGTCGAGAGCAGCCACCAATCGCCGGAGTCCAGGGTATGCCTGGAGTTCCAGTGCGCCTCTACATTGGCAAGGCCAGGAAGAAACACCGCTTGGACAAACAGGCCCCGGTCGAGACAACGATCCCAGAGCCGAGAAGCCAGCCGTGCGAGCATCAAAGAGCGTGGGCTGCCCATGCTGTTGATGCAGCGTACGGCGGCAAAGTTGTCCAGACGGAGAACAATCACCCCCTGGTTGCATGGACCTTGTGAAGCATTGAACCACGAACAAACCTAGCAGTTCCAGGCAATTTATATGAAGGGACTGTTCTGTGAGGGACCACCGACCTCCTGACTCCATGGGAACGCATCGGGCACCCCGGAATGGCAGGCATTGGAGTCTATCTCGAGGGATGGAGGAGGAAGAATGACATCTCTCCCGTTGTAGGAGTGGAGGTCCGTGATCCACCAACGGAGGTCCCTCTCGGCATCCTCCGGCAACACCAGTAGGTCCTGATAACGCTTCCCCTCCCGGAGGGAACGGGCCTTCTGGCGTTGGAGGGCCCAATAATGTAGGGGAGCGGGAAGGACCGCCAGTTTCATGGCTGATAGAAGGCCCACCATGCGGGCTAGTGTCCGCAGAGAGCATCCAGGTTCTGCACAATAAAGCGCGGGCTTCCTTGGTAATAGTCGCCACTTTCTCGGGTGTCAGGCTCAAGCATAGGGAAACCGAATCCAGCCAGAGACCCAAGAGGTCTGCGTGGGGATCAGGATAGATTTTTTTTTTCATGATTTATCACAAAGCCCAGCTCTTGGAATAATTTGAGAGCCCAATGGAAGTGTAACTGGAGGTGTGCCGTGGACGGCGCCATCACCAGGACATCGTCCAGTTAAATGATCAGTATGACCCCCTTGGCACGCAAAGCAGTGACCACCGGCTTCAGGAGTTTTGTGAAGCACCACGGTGCGGACGAGAGACCAAATGGCAGATTGGAGAAATGCCAAAGGCGACCTCTCCACCTGAACCGCAGGATGTCCCTGCAATCGCGTGCCATGGGGATTGAGCGATACGCATCTTTGAGATCTATTTTTCCTAACCAGTCGCCCTGGCAAATTTAAATCTTTGAGACGAGGAATACCTTCCATTTTGAAATGGCGATAAATAACGAATGTATTTAATTCTTTAGATAACAGGGTGAGAGCCGCCCCTTTTTTTGGGAACCAGAAAGATGTTGCTCACAAACCCCCCCCCCCCCCTGTGGGGGGAAGGAGCTGATTCTACGGCACCTTTTGGAGATTAGCTCTCTGATCTCGTGGTCCACCAGACCCATTCCCGACTCCGAGTTGGAAGGGGGGTGGATGAGATTGAATTGGGGGAGAAACAAACTCTATTGCGAAGCCCCGTACAGTGTTTAAAACCCAAGGGTCGTTTGTCAGAAGTTCCCAATTGCGAACGAACCATTGAATGCGTCCCCCCACCCGGGTAGGCGTGGGGCAAAGATAACGTACCTGAAGGCTGTCTGCCATAAGAATAGCGGGAGCCGCGGTAGCCACGTCCTCGCCAGGCACGTGTTCGGGATGGGAAAAACGAACTTGAATAGCTGGGTTCATCACCTTGGTAGGAGGTTTGGGGTTGCGAGGAGGCTGAGGGCCCATGGGAGATTGCTCTAGCACGGCCGGGAGAGCGCCCTCGACCGGTCCGGCCGAAAACCCGGCCCCTAAAACCTCTTTTCAATGAAGCAGAGACTTTTTCCATGGCAGTGAAGTTACTGGCATAGGGCCCCCATGTTTTTTACATAGCTCTCACCAAATAGGAGGCCCTGTGCAGTGGCCCCTAAATCTGAGTCGGCCAATTCGGTCAATTGAGTATCAATTTTCATCAGTATAGAGCGGCGTCTCTCGGCCGAGGGCGCGGCATTAGCATTACTTATGAAGCAAATGGCCCTCTGGAGCCAGCCTCTGACCATGCCTGGATTAAGGGACGCCCCTTAGACTTGGCGTCCTCTGCTATATCAAATAATTTTATGAGAGGGCCCATAGAGTCAAGGAGTTTATCCTGACATGTTTTAAAGGCGTTATCAATGCCAGATTTTGCGGACTAGCCGTGGGTAGTGGAAAATTTTTGAATGGACAGGTCCACGGTAGGTGTAAGGCAGGTCTTACCCTGAGTAATCGGGCGAGGGCATTCAGCACGCATCTTTGTGCGTGTGTCTTTGTCCATAGGACATCTCAATCTGGCATCTAGCCATTTTTCAACATGAGGAGTTGGGGGACCACGCGGAAGACCGTGGGTGGGTAAGGCCTTCAGTATAAAAAAGTGTGTCCCCCGGAGGGTCGCAGATGACACCATCAGCCCCAGAATCAGAGGTAGGAATAGTCTCCTCCATATCAAAGAGATTGTGCGTGCAAAATCACCTTGCGTGCAAAACCACCTTGTCTCCTGTTACAACGACACCGTCACGGTTTACACGGTGGTATGACGCTCACCACCATCCGCCTCCTGAGGAGGGGACTTCTCAGCCTGTTTTGTTTTCTTAGGGATAGCACCCTTTGACACCCTGGAGACAGGGGCCCTCTTAAGCAATCGTTTGCGTTAGGGCTTTGGCAGAGATCCAGGGATGCCAGCCCCTCTAGTCTGATGCTTTATTTTGCTCAGACTTTTTGCGCACAACGGTGGGTGGCATATCCGCTGCAGAAGCTGTAAGGGTTCCGGCCTTAGAGTCAGGATTCGGGTCTGCGGTCAGCGAAGCCGGCATTAAGGCCTGAACAGCCGCAAGCACGTCTTGTAAGGATGAATGAAAAGTGGTAGCTAAAGCAGATACCTCAGATTGAATGGCAGATGATATGGAGGCCTGCAGCTGGGGGTCAAGCGTGGGCAGTGGACCTCCCGGTGAACTCTCCTGAAGGCTGTTAGTAATTTGAGCCTGGTGGAATGCCTCAGCCAGATGCATGGAGCTAGAATCCGAGGCAGAGGTCTCCAATGGGGAGGGAGACCGGTGCTTCTGTTTTAGATTTAGCAGGCATAGTAGCGGCAACGTGTGCAGATCGAAGTTGCGTTTGAGAGAGCTGTGAACACGTGCAGGCACGTGACGAGATTCCTCCGCGGCTGGATGTAGATGGAAAAAACCCTCACAGGAGCACCGCAAACCCGGGGAGCCCGCGATCAAACAGAAAGGAGCAATAAGTAAATAAACAATATAGATAACCGAGGAAGCCCACCGAGCGGAGCCCTCTATTGTCAGTAAATCAACACTAGAGGCAGCTGAGCAAACAGAGTAACAGTGGAAATACTTAGCTCGTCTGCGCAGCAGCTAAGAAAGAGGCCTTCTTTCCGGGATTCAGGGGATTTATGCCATTGGATGGATGCTGGGATAAAGGGGCGGAGGAAGGGATGGTTTCCCGCTGTTTTTCTTCAAAATAAACGTTTTCTTTTGCTGCTGTTAAATAAATACTGAAAGAGCTGCAAATAGGAGCCTCAGAGTCACTGTATTATAATTCTGATTCATACAGATATGTTTATCTCCTGGTGTTAAAGGTGTTTGTGCGCACGGGGTGTGTCTGTTTTTGCGCGTGTGTGTTAGATGTCAGCCTGGTTTTGGATTTCATTGAACCCCTTGTCTATTTATTTAATTTAAAATGTTATTAGGGGATTATTTCTATAATAATAGTTTTATATTTTTCAGGACTGATAAGAGCGATGTGAGAGACACGGATGAAGATTCCAAAGAGTCGGAGAAGAAGAGTGAAGTTGTACAAGTGGTACGTCGCAAATTTGTTGCACATTCGTTGCCTTTTTCAATCGGTTTTTCTCTGCACATTCTTTTCAGTGTTGTAGGTTTTGTTGATGAGCAAAATAAATTTTACCTGTTAGATGCTATGACAATGTGGGTTTTGTGGACCCATGTTGATACACTGGTAAAATGTAAAAGCTAATCAACCGCATAAAAATAGGTAGAGGTATTGGAAAGTTGAAAAAGTTATTCCAAATACAGCTTTTTCAACTTAGTTATTTGATTAGTTTTACTTGTTTTATTTCATTAGTCACTTTCATTCCGCTCCATAACCACAGCGGGTTAAAAACAACACTGTGTGGTCATGATACTCAGGGGTGGCTGTAGTTGTTTTTAATACTCAAAGAACCCTAACCTGAGAAATATGCTTTTGTGATTGTTTTTTCCTTGATTTCTATCAAAAGTACTCTTGAGCCTGTTATGTTTGATTTATATTTCTGTGTAGTTTGTCCTGCACAATAAGTGTGTGTATTTTAAATAAAAAGTACACTAACTTACATTTTTTTTTAAATGTATCCCATGATTCCAATGGTGATTTATTTTTGAGTAGGGCAATGGTTTCAAAAGTGAAGGAAATAAATTTTTCTTGCTTATTTGTTACTGTGTCTGTTTGAAGTATATGCAGCCAAAAACAATTTTTTTTTATTTTAAGCTTCCTGGCGTTCCGATTCTGACATATTTTGTATGTAAGAATCGGTACGGTTAATCCAGCCCCCTAGCGGTATCCCAATTTTGTGGCTCGGGGTTTATTTCATTGCTGAAAATGGTAACCCCGAGCCACACTTGGACTGGATGCATACTTGTACCTGCGCTTCCTCGCTGTCCCCTGCTGTCGCCTCCGTGCGATCGCGGCGTTCTGCTTCCTGGTTCCCTTCTCACGAGAAGGCATCCAGGAAGCAGGACGCCGCGATCGCACAGAGGAGAATGTGATTGCAGAGGTCAGCGAGGGAGTGCAGGTAAAGGTATGTATCCAGCCTGTGTGGGGCTCGGGGTTACCGCTTTCAGTAGTAAAATTTAACCCCGAGCCACACTCGGGAAAACCGCCAGGGAGGTTAATGAAAATATCGAGTTCAGATAAGTATTTGTGTAAATTCCTGTGAAATCACTCTGCATCTTGTGAATTTACAAATAATTATTTACGTTTATAGTTCTCTTTCTAATGATGATTATCCTCTTGAATTCAATAAACTGAAATCCTAGGTCAAATGAAACAAAACAGTGATTTTTATATATATATTTTTTCCTTTTTTTTGTAGTTATTCGAAAAAGCTGTTTCATCTCCAAAGGAAGTAAAACCTTACACTTCAAAAAGTGATCTCAGTAAGCCCTATAGAAAATTGTTGGATGCCGGTGATGATCAGCGGCCTGAAAAAGATCCTAAAAAGAAAGTGCTACCGTTGTTGGATAGATCGCAACTGGATAATGAAACACAAGGTTCTAGAAAACTGGTGGAGAGACGTGACTCTACGACAGAAGATCAGCAAAAGCCGAAAATCCTCAGTAAACCTGAAAAACATTCAAAGAAAGAAGGAGGTGACAGTGAAATGCAGAACAAGAAAAGCATTCCCAAGAAGGACCCTAAATTGCTTAAGACTGATAGAGAGCGATCATTCTCTGAGGATCGATTGCCGTCTAGGCATAGGTCAAAGTCAGAAAGCACACACAAGGGAAGCGAAGACTTTGAACATAGAGTAAGGAAGAAAGAGGATGACATCTTGCAGAAGCACGGTCAGAATAAGTCCAGCTCAGAAGAAAGGTCTGATAGAAAAAGCAAACCCAAAAATGACATAAAACCTTCCACACACAACAAAGATGAAAAGGCACCTTCAACTGACCAGAAGTATGAGGAGGATCCACTTAAGGATAGTCACAAACGTGAGCGGTACCATTCCATTGACAAGTCAAAGTCTGAGCATAGGTATAAACGGTCACTTAGCGATGCCAGGCCACTCAGAGATTCTCCGAGTTCTTCAAAGCATCATAGCTCTTCCCAAAGAAAGTCCAAGACTCACTCGGAAGACAAGAATGATGGAGAATCGGCCAATTCCGATAGCAGCTCAAAGCTTGAGGAAGGCTCTCACAAAGATAAAAGACGAACTACTAGTATGGATGAGAAGCTATCGTCCAAAGCGATGAAAACCAGCAAGCCTCTAAAACCAAGTGACCAGGAAGATGTAATCCAGAAGTCCGAGAGAGAGAAGAGCTCCATCGGAGTCTCGGTGGAAAAACATCGGAAACTTAAAACTGATGAGAAGGAAAGTGAAAGTAAAATGGACTCTGTGCCTCAGACCTCAAACAGTATTTCAAAGGAAAGTGGCCACAAATCAAAACCTACAGGGGAAAAGGCAAAAGAAAGAACACAAAACGAGAACAGAGAGCGTCTGTCTTTCAAGATGGATAAGAAATATGTTGGTGAAAATGCTAAAGGTTCAAGCTCAAGGCACAGCCAAAAGGACATAAAGCGAAGAGAAGATGGTAGCAAGTATGAAGAAAAAACGGGGAAGTCTGATGATAAAAAGTCAAGAGAAAGAGGTAGCAGCATCGACGGCAAGTCCAATAAGAAGTCGATCATTGAACTGAAAGGTGAATCCTCTAAGGCAACTCTAGTTAAAAAGTCATCCAAGGTGGAAAGTGAAAATGAAGGTGTTGGATCTCCTGGAGATCGGGTCAAGGTCAGCACAAGTTCTATTTGCACAGAAGCCAAGGAAGAAAGGAGTTCTAATGTTGGACACTCCACTGAGAGTGCAGAAGCCAGACAAGCTACTGACCTGAAGGAAGCGGCTGAACCTGTGGTGGAGGACTCTCTGACCGCATCAAATTCCCAAGACTTGCAGCCTCACTCAGAAGCTAGTAAAGGATTCTCTTTAAAATCCAAGTCAAAACATGGGTCCTTTGAGTCAAAGCCCAGTAAGCTGAGCAACACCTGCAGGAAAGTATCTCCCATTATACCGACTGTAGATTTCCACACAACCGATAATCTGATCACATTGACGCCTTGTGAAAATGCCAGAAAGAGGGTGCCATGTTCAAATACAGCTGCTGATGTATCAAATGGTGGTACAGAGAATGCTAGAAACTCCAGTAGGAAGAGCAGGAATACTAATCATAGCGGATCTGATGCAGGTGTCCCTCAGACCAGTGCAAGAGAACTACAAAGTTCTGCACAGGAATCCAATGTTCGTGATCGTTCCTCGTTAAATCCTTTTGCAACGTTACGTGAAATATCTGTTTTAAATGACAGTGAAATTTCCACCAGCGACAGTACGAATAGAGAGGAAGACTATAGCCAAAAGCGGGCTGTTACAGAGAGCTCGAGTTCAAAGCCAGTTCCAGAGGAAGTTTCAGAGCTGGATAATACAGTTTCAGGGAATGATGTCGAGGGCGATTCTGTAATGGATGTAGATTTTACGGACAGTAATGGGGTAAATATTGCAAATGACCCCGTTTTTCACGAAGAGGAAAATGTATGTGTCAGTGTCTCATCTGCTGAGGCAAGTGTCCAGAGCAGTATCCTGCAAACAAGTGTGGGAGGAACCAACAATGTTTCCCCCACATTTTCAAGAAGTGTTCCATCGTTGCGCATTTTTGATCACGTAAGTAGAATAGACATTGAAGATGCAGCAACTTCATCGAGCATGAGTGTGATTACTCCAACCTCTTCAGTCATTCAATCGGCCAACAGCAGATCAGATGGTACGAACAGTGAGAATGTCAGGGTAAGTTTTGGCAGCTTTAGGGAATATACCGCCTCTACCACTGCAGATGATGGAAATTATTCTGGAGATGTCGATGTGGCCTTGTTATCAGACAACAGTTTTGAAGGTGCATCAACTTCGTCAAGCAATTGCCAAGCAACTTGCACTGAAGGCCTGTTCTCGGACACATCCCAGGCCCCAGAGAAAGACACTGCAACATCCTCTCAGGGTGCAAACTATGTATCACTAGAAGAAGCACGGTCTTCAGACAATAGTGCCATGGATGCAGCGACATCCTCAGGTGCCAACAGAATCCTCTCTGGAGACTCTCAAGATAATGCTGCAACCTCTTCGGACAATGCGGAAATGAATGCCGGTACTCTTGAAATTTCTGAAGTCATCACTCGTGCTGCTACATCGTCAGACGGCACACCTGAAATTGATAGTGTTCCCGTTGTTTCAGAAGATGGCGTTATGCACGCAGCCACCTCCTCTGATAGCGTAGCTGAAAGCGAGACTGTTGAAAGCGCATCAGAAAATGTTATTTCACACTCAGCCACCTCTTCTGACAGTGCATCAGAAAGTGATGACAGTGTACCGGGCGTATCTGAAAATGTCATTGCCCACGCAGCGACCTCTTCAAGCAACGTGGTGGACAGCAGTAGGGGTCTGAATGCTGAAGGTTCTGTGGCCTCTTCAGAAACAGACAATGAGAACTCTGCAGCTTCGTCCAGTAACTTCATGGATAGCAGCTTGTCAGACTCCAGAATGTGGCTTAAAAAGTCATCTGAAAGAGATGAGGATGCAGCAAGTTCTTCAAGCGCTCCAACTAGAAACCGGCAGATTGAGCATAAAGTCACAGATTTTGAGAATGTGGAAGACGGCAGAAATATCAACGCTACCTCCAGCACACAGCACGATGGAGCGTTTGATGATCGGTTCATGGAGGTTATGTCTTCTGGCACAGTGAAGGAATATCCTGCAAACTCTTCAGACGTTGCAATGGACAGTAGCTCGGAAGCATCAGGTTCTGTTAGGAGGGACATGCATTCGGGGAGCTCTTCTAGCTGCACCAGTAGTGGTAGAGCCCAAAGTCATGCTGAAGGCACAGAGGGGGATCAGGAAAAGGCAAAATATAACGACACTGCGTCGAGTAGTGCTGAGGATATTGTAGCTCTTAGAACTCCTTTCCATGTTGCTAATGATGAAGCCGCCTCATCATCCAGTTCCTATACATACAATCCTACGTTGCACACAATGGACACTGGTGCTCTTTCTTCTGAAAACACAGAAGCTGCAGCATCCTCAAGCTTTGTGAGTAGGCAATGTGTGGCTGTAATTCCAGGGAATAGCAGCGATAGTACAGCTACCTCTAGCAATTCCACCGACCTTGGAGCAGCCGATGTGTGTGAGGCTAACCTTGGCAATACACAAGCTACCACCTCGTCGTCTGTCGCTATGGACAGCAGCACTAGTGAAGACCTTGACACGAGGATTGTGAGCGGCACTGATCATAGGTCAAATACAGCCACGTCCTCAAGCAGTCCAAGTACCATCCCCAAGGAGACGCGTGTTGGACCTTCTGAAAAAGATATTCGTGTGACGGCATCTTCAAGCACTGTAGCGGGAGGTATTTCAAATGAAAGCTTGGATACTGTGCAGTGCGTAGAAAGGTCAAATGACAATGCAGCCACATCCAGCGACATGTTGGACGTCCGTATAGATAACAGTTTTCACGCTCTTTCCAACAATACAATTTGTGCAACAACCTCCACAAATAACAAAAGTGATGCAGCCAACACTAAAGAAATGGATGGGGGCTTTGTTTGTGAAATAAATAGTGAAGCTACAGCAGCTACTTCAAGCAGTGCCATGGACAACTCTGGGGACAATGCAACCTCCTCCAACTATCTAATGGAGTGTAATGCAGAAGGCCAATCAGCATCTCCAACCACGTGCCCCAGCAAACATGAAGAAGCTGCCAGCTCTTCAGGCCTCTTTAGTGGTATGAGATTGCAAGAGCTCAGGCCCCAAGAGCCCGTAAGCAATGAAGCTACAGAGGATGCCACAAGCTCTGAAAGATCTAGTGAACCGTTTCTAGATTCCAGAGACACAATTGAGAGTAAGGATACGAACATTGCCGAGGGAGCAGCAGAGTCGAGCTTTGTAGCGTCTAGAAATGGAAGCAGTGACTCCCTTGCTGGTACCGCAGAACGGTATGTTCAACTTTTGGTTCCTAGTACCAATAGTGATGCCGAACTTGCAGTAAACTCAGAAGATGCAGCAAACCACGCCAGCCACAAAAGCAGTGATGAAAAGGAGGACGCGGTCAGTAGTGCCAGCTCAGACGAGCAAAGGATATGCTGCAATAACTCAAGGCAGTCCATTCTGCAGACTGGCGAGTTGGATACCGATGGCGCAGTCACCAGTGTTGGCACAGAGATGAACGACTCCTCAATTAATGAGAGCATAGTGGCGAGCGGCCACGTGGCCATTCCTCACTCAGGAGACCATGATGTTGGCCAGGCAGCTGCTGCCTGCGAAGACGAGGAATCAGCTGTTTCGCATACCAGCGATGCAGAGATGAACGAAAACCGAGCATATGAAATTAACCCTGAAGACGTAGTCCTGGAAGAATCGGAGAGCGCCCTTTCCCCTGAAAATAGGCATGAAATTGTAGTAAATGTTGCAGAACCTGAAGCCGAAAGACCGATGAATAGCGTCATGTTAGAAGAAGGTGAAGGGGCTGTGACGAGTACAGGCATAACAGAGGAAAATTACAGTGAGAAACGCAGACCAGGAATCGGAGAAGGCGATAGTTCCTGCTCTTGCACAGGAATGGACATGGCTAATGTCCTAAATAGGCAAGAGCCAAGAGATCTCGGTGCCATTATAGAAGACGATGAAACTGCCATCACAAGTACTGGAGCGAAAGATGAAGAGGAAGGTGAAGGATTTGTCACTAGTACGGGAACAGCAAGTGAGGACTCTTCCTTCTCCTCAGGAGTGGAGGAAAATACAAATAATGGTGTCATAAATATCAGTGAAATGAGCAGTGAAAATGTTTATGTTGATGCAGAAAAGGATCAGCCAGATCTATCTGGTCCTGAAGAAGCCGAAGAAAGTACAGGAGAGCAAGAAATGCTGCAGAATGCAGATGTTAACACGCTGAGAATTTCTTCTGGAGGGGAAACAGGGGTCATATCAGATTCTAGCCAAGATGAGAACGGTTCAGGACAGATTTCCTGTGAGGATATCCGTGGCTCTGAACACACAAGCATTCTCAAAGAAGAACAGGAGGTTGAGTCGCAAAACACGTTGACTCAGGAATTGTTGCCTGTGGGACTTGATCAAATTGGACCCCCAGTATTGACTAATAAACCTAGTGAGCCCACTTCATGTACTAATGACATTGTGGTCGATCAAGATGACAAAGACGCTAACTGTGAACTTTCTGATATCAGTGCTGTTGTCAGTCCAGAGGAGTTAGATGCCAGTGTTACTTGTGTAAGGGATGAGCTGGATGCTATGGATTCTCACTCCGCGTCTGATAGAGAAGCATCCTCCTTCACTGCAGATGCTCCTGTTTCTCTTCTGCCTGCTTATGAACCTGTAGAACCTGCGTCCCATCATGGAGATATCGGCACTGCTCTTGAACCCATAGAGCCTGCGTCACATCATGGAGATATTGGCACTGCTGAACCCGTAGAGCCTGCGTCACATCATGGAGATATTGGCACTGCTGAACCCGTAGAGCCTGCGTCCCATCATGGAGATATCGGCACTGCTCTTGAACCCATAGAGCCTGCGTCACATCATGGAGATATTAGCACTGCTGAACCCGTAGAACATGCGTCACATCATGGAGATATCAGCACTGCTCCTGAACCTGTAGAACCTGCGTCACGTCATGCAGATATCGGCAGTGCTCCTGAACCCGTAGAGCCTGCGTCACATCATGGAGATCTCGGCACTGCTCCTGAACCTGTAGAACCTGCGTCACATCATGTAGATATCGGCACTGCTCCTGAACCTGTAGAACCTGCGTCACATCATGCAGATATCGGCACTGCTCCTGAACCCGTAGAACCTGCGTCACATCATGGAGATATCGGCAGTGCTCCTGAACCCGTGGAGCCTGCGTCACATCATGGAAATATCGGCACTGCTCCTGAACCCGCAGAGCCTGCGCCACATCATGAAGATATCGGCACTGCTCCTGAACCTGCAGAGCCTGCGTCACATCATGGAGATCTCGGCACTGCTCCTGAACCCGTAGAACCTGCGTCACCTCATGCAGATATCTGCACTGCTCCTGAACCCGTAGAACCTGCGTCACATCATGGAAATATCGGCACTGCTCCTGAACCCGCAGAGCCTGCGTCACATCATGAAGATATCGGCACTGCTCCTGAACCTGCAGAACCTGCGTCACATCATGGAGATCTCGGCACTGCTCCTGAACCCTTAGAACCTGCGTCCCATCATGGAGATATTGGCACTGCTCCTGAACCCGTAGAGCCTGCGTCACATCATGGAGATATCGGCACTGCTCCTGAACCCGTAGAGCCTGCGTCCCATCATGGAGATATCAGCACTGCTGAACCCGTAGAACCTGCGTCCCATCATGGAAATTTCGGCAGTGCTCCTGAACCCGTAGAGCCTGCGTCACATCATGGAGATATCGGCACTGCTGAACCCGTAGAACCTGCGTCACATCATGGAGATATCAGCACTGCTGAACCCGTAGAACCTGCGTCACATCATGGAAATTTCGGCAGTGCTCCTGAACCCGTAGAGCCTGCGTCACATCATGGAGATATCGGCACTGCTGAACCCGTAGAACCTGCGTCACATCATGGAGATATCGGCACTGCTCCTGAACCCGTAGAGCCTGCGTCACATGGAGATATTGGCACTACTCCTGAACCCTTAGAGCCTGCGTCACATCATGGAGATATTGGCACTGCTCCTGAACCCGTAGAGCAATCCAGCTGTGAATTTTCAGATGTTGGAAGCTTGGATGCAGAAACGGGTTAGTTTTTACAGTTTGGAAGTTTTTCTAGAGTTTAACCTTTTTTTAAAATCTGTGTACTGAACCCTTTAAAGATACCAATATTTCTATTTGTTCATCTCTTTGCATGTATACTATTATTATTATTCCTTATTTGTATAGCACCAGCATATTCTGCAGCGCTGAACAATGAGCACAATATAGACAGGGTTACAATACATTGAGACTGAACATTTTGAGAAACCGATAAAGGATGAAACGAGGGCCCTATTCCTCTGGGAACTTGGCATCTAGAAGGGTTAGGGGTGGAAATGGGAGGAGAGGACTGCAAGGTGAGCGTGATGGACTGCAAGGGGCAGTGAGGTGTATCAGTGAGTCGGGTGGTAGGCTTCCCCAAATAGGAATGTCTTAAGGGAGCGTTTGAAGGAAGGGAAACTAGGGGAAAGTCTGACAGTACGAGGGAAAGCGTTCCAGAGAATGGGGGCTGTGCATGAGAAGTCCTGCAGTTTATCATGGGAAGAGGTGATGTGGGAAGAAGCTAGGCGCAGGTCACGGTTTGATCTTAGGGAGCGGGCTGGGGTGTATTTGGTGATTAGTGAGGACAGGTAGTGGGGAGCTGAGTTGGTGAGAGCTTTGTAGGTCAGGGTAAGGATTTTAATTCTGCAGTGGATGGGGAGCCAGTGAAGGGACTCACCAAAGACAGAGCGACGTAATGTCTAAAATGTGTTTTTATGAAATGTATGCAGTATTGTCTTTTGATATGCTAGTGAACTGCCAGCTTTAGATGCTCTTTGTGTGTTCTAGGCAAAAACAAAACCTGTTTACTGACTGAAGATGCTTCAAAAGAATTGGACATTGAGAAAACTGAAGATCTGGAAAAAGAGGTAAGAAAAAGATTTGTGATTTAAATTCTTGCGTGTTTTTTTTGTGGTTTTCCTCTTGCTTCACAGGGCCTCATGAGGTCAGTCTGTCCTTTCCAATGACAGAGCTTGAATATGTGTAATGTGAAAATAAAAAAAATGACTTGTTTTTGTCTGCTTTTTGATATGTAAAGCTAACATTGCCGCTGCCATTACCTTCTCTTTTCACGTGCCAAGAATGACTCCGTGCGTTATTACATATTGCATCATCTAAACGTAAACATTGCTGAAATTTACTCCGCAGAAAAGCAGCAGGTCGTTTAGACCCTCATTTGTTATTGCAACGAGTTGGAGACAAAAACCCATTTTTGGAAAGATAGCTACTTGATCTTTCAAAAAATGTTATGTGGGGTATAATTACAGTAAACTAAATAACGATAACATTGGACACTTTGGGCCACATTACAATCCTAGCGTTAAAACGCGGGTGCAAGGGAGGAAAAACTGGGATCAACCAAATGACAAATGATTTAGGTAAACTAAAAAAATGGTCGGAGCTGTGGCAATTGAGTTTTAATGTGGATAAGTGCAAGATAATGCACCTGGGACGTAAAAACCCAAGGGCTGAATATAGAATATTTGATACAGTCCTAACCTCAACATCTGAGGAAAGGGATTTAGGGGTCATTATTTCAGAGGATCTAAAGGGAAGTAGTCAATGTAATAGAGCAGCAGGAAATGCTAGCAGAATGCTTGGTTGTGTAGGGAGAGGTATTAGCAGTAGGAAAAGGAAGTGCTCATGCCACTGTACAGAGCACTGGTGAGACCTCACTTGGAGTACTGTGTGCAGTACTGGAGACCGTATCTCCAGAAGGATATAGACATCTTAGAGAGAGTTCAGAGAAGGGCTACTAAAATGGTGTACGGCTTGAAGGAGAAAAGTTACCAGGAAAGTCTTAATGATCTTAACATGTACAGCTTGGAAAAAAGACAAGACAGAGGAGATATGATAGAAACATTTAAATACGTAAAGGGAATCCACAAGGTAGAGGAAGGGAGTATATTTAAAAGGACACAAAGTAGCAAAACAAGAGGACATAGTCTTAGATTAGAGGGGCAAAGGTTTAAAAGTAACATCAGGAAGCATTATTTTACTGAGAGGGTGGTGGATACATGGAACAGTCTTCCAGTTGAAGTGGTAGAGGCCAAAACAGTAATTGAATTTAAGCAAGCATGGGATAGGCATAAGGCTATCCTAAACAAAAGATAAATCCAAGTAAAGTATCCATGTAATTGGGCAGACTAGATGGGCCGAAAGGTTCTTATCTGCCGACATCTTTCTATGTTTTCCCCCTTGCGCCCGTGTTTTAACGCTGGATTACAATGCAGGCGCAAAAAATGCTGCCTGCATTGTTTGCGGGCATTAACCTCCTTGATGCTCGCGGCAGCACTGAGCGTAGCCGCGAGCATCCACTCGATGGAGTCCATAGGACTCCATTGAGCCAGATGCCGGCGGTCACATGATCGGCTGGTCGGCGTAGTGATACACAGGGAGAGACTGGGGGGACTTTTTCTCCCAGTCTTTCCCTGCTCCTGCCGGACGGAGGAGGCGGTTGGAGCCGCGGTCCTTGCTGCGGGACAGGAGGGGAGTATAGCATTCCTTTTTTTTTTTCTTAGGCTGGCTTTGACGGATTCTGCAGAAGCGCAATCCGTTAACACCAAGTCCTGGCTGTGGTTAACTTTTTGCTAAGCACAGCCTGATGTTAATCAGCGCTAGTAGATTGTAATCCTAACGCTGATTAACACTTTGCGCCCCCCATGTTAAGCATAGGGAGCACAAAGTACAGTAACCTCGCACTGAAAAGCGCAAGGTCGCAAATGGGTTACTTAACCCGTCTGCGTTTGGATTGTAATATGCGGTAGATATGCAAGCGAGCACTACCGTTGGCAACAAGAATGTAATTTGGCCCTTTCAGTTTTAGGATGCAAACATTGGCATCATGCAATCCTCCTGTTGTATCATTTACCTCTATTTCCCTCACCAATCATTGCATTCTACTCCGGCAACACAGCAGGTAATATGTTTGCCCTAGTTGGAGGGGTTCTGCTGGGTATGATAATGTCATCAAGCCACCACCACCACCGAAAAGCTGGGTATGTTACTGCTGACGGCATGCGTTTAGATCTTTTATCTCTTTCAATGCAAGGCTCACCACAAAACTCATTGTTGGAAACATTTGTCTGATATTCCAATGATCTTTTTTTATTTTTATTTTTATTTTTTTGGGGAGAATATAATAACTATTTGGTGTGAATATTTTTTTTTTTTTCCTCCACGTCAAATTATGTTTAGTTGCATGCACAATTTTTAGGTTAGATTTACACGTAACCCGTCATTCGACACATCTGGTTGTGTAGTTTCTATACACATAACTTCTTTTAACTCCCTGGGTAGCTAGAGATTATTAAGATCAATCATACGTTTTACCGCTGTCACCACAAAACAAGTCATACACGCCCTGGTAATCTCCCGACTCGACTATTGCAATAATCTGTTATCTGGCCTCCCTCTGTCCCGCCTCTCCCCCCTACAATCCATCCTGAACGCCTCCGCCAGGCTAATTCACCTCACCCGCCGCTCTCTCTGCCGCTCCCCTCTGCGAGTCCCTTCACTGGCTCCCCATCCACTGCAGAATTAAGTTCAAAATCCTTATCCTTACCTACAAAACCCTCACTCAGCTCCCCACTACCTGTCCTCACTAATCACCAAATACACCCCAGCCCGCTCCCTAAGGTCAAACAGTGACCTGCGCCTAGCTTCTCCCCGCATCACCTCTTCCCATGATAGACTGCAGGATTTCTCACACGCAGCCCCCACTCTCTGGAACGCTCTCCCTCGTACTGTCAGACTTTCCCCTAACTTCTCTTCCTTCAAACGCTCCCTTAAAACATTCCTATTTAGAGAAGCCTACCACCCAACTCACTGACGCAACCATCAATCACTCTCACCTTACAGTCCTCTCCGCCTGTTTCCAACCCCAACCCTCCTAGATTGTGAGTTCCTACGGGAATAGGGCCCTCATCTGCTCCTGTACTGTTTGTCAAATGTTGTTCAATGTATTGTAACCCTGTCTATACTGTGCCTATTGTACAGCGCTGCGGAATATGCTGGCGCTTTATAAATAATAATAATAAAATAATTTCCAATTAATGCAGGAAAATACCTTTTTATAATGAGGTTGTGCAGTGTGCAATAGAAGAGCTCCTAGCTCAGTCTGGCGGGACTCAGTCCTTTCATTTTGTATATTGTTTTTCTCAAGACAGCTAGATCTATGTAATATATGAATATTTTTCTTTTTATTCAGTGGAAATCCCTCAAAGATATACAGGGAAGTAAATACATGTGTGTATGACACAAATCCCACAGCCTTCTAACCAGGTTTGAATAGATCTATTATATGGAATATACCTATTAACCCCTTTCTGGTACTTGGCACTCATCAGTTTTATTGGAACTGGTAGTTTGTGTGGTGGACTTGTGCTGTCATATTTGCAAAGTTATAATGGACCAGGGAAGATCACTCGAGTAACAAGTATATGTATCTCGTTTAATATAGGAAGATGACCGTAACGTGTCTATATCTGATACACGTCCAGTAGCCTCTGTACCTGAATGCAATCCAGGTGAGTAGTGTTTTACAAGAAGTCATTAATTTAAATGTTTGTTTTTAACCATGCTCGTCACTTAAAATATGGAGGTGGTTAAATATTCACACCTGCTGATCCCTATCGCAAAATAAAATGTAAAACTCCGAAGTCCAAAGGAATTCAAGTGGATTTATTCCAACACCAAGTAAGACAGACGACGTTTCGACCACAGCTGGTCTTTGTCAAGCCTTGACAAAGACCAGCTGTGGTTGAAACGTCGTCTGTCTTACTTGGTGTTGGAATAAATCCACTTGAATTCATTTGGACTTCGGAGTTTTATATTTTAATTTGCATGGGTGGGTCTGTACAGCAAGAGACCTTTACTCCATTAATCCGCTGTTGGGCATGGTACCGGAGCTTGATTCTTTATGCTGATTCCGATCGGGTTATATTTAACCCCCCCCCCTGTTTTACAGTGTACATTTTTTTTATCAACTCTGCCTTTCAGCAGCAAGAATCTATACGTTGGGCCCAGGACTATTGGCTTGACTAGCCTGCTCACAGTCAATGGGACATTTTTGAATGCAGAAACGTTGAGGCGTTGTGAGCCAGGTGTTTGAATGCTTTTTCAACCAGCCATCGCCTTCGTAATTTATGATCAGTGAGTTCCCAAACCCCAGAAAGCGCTGCAGCAGCTACTGACTAACGGCCTTTTGAGCAGAGGTTAGATCTCTGCCGTGAAGTGATGTCCCAATGCCTGGGAAGGAGGGGAGACCTACATCTGCCACAGTATTTCTATAAATATATACTTTATTTGGCTTATTTTAACTCCCTCAGTAACTAGAACCATTTAGATGCAGACATGCCTGCTTTCACATGAATGCAGGAAAAAGCGTTTTTGAGGATGAGGGTTATATTGAGGTTTTGCAGGGTGTACATAAGGACTCTAATTTTAGTCTCTCAGTGATGTAGATGTCTCAACGGATAATTGTAGCGAATATATGAAGTACAGAAGGGCACTAGGCTGGTAACAGTCAACAACATTGTGAATTCTGTAGTCTGTTCGCTGCGTAGCTTGTAAGCACAACGCAAGAATAACGACGGCATCAAAAGATGCTCCAAAAAGCAAATGCTTCCCTACCTGCCAGGTACCTGTGTATCTATTTCCCCCTGTCTCTTCAACATCCCATAGTAATATTATATGGTCATGTTTTAAAAATGTCCTTGCTTTTGCAGTCGCAGATTTGTCTGGAGCTTCAGAGGAGACCAAAAATAAAGATTCCATTATGGAAAATCAGGGGGTAAGAAAACCGTTTGTCTTAGTTTGTATTTCATCTTCCTTTTATAGTAGATCATACAAGTATTTTGTTATCATCGTTGATATGGTGCCAACAGTTTCTGCAGCCAAAATTTGAGATCCCTGCACTAGAATTTCTCTTAAAAAGTGCACTTTGATCAGCAAAAAAACCAAAACAAAACAAATGCAGTTTGCTGGCGACTGGATAAGAGGTTATGTGTCGATCAGAGTGTTTTAAGATGTATTTTCTGATCGGTGAAAATGGCATTAAAATCCGATTCAGCAACGCACTATGCCAAAATGATATGCCCTTTAGAAACAAGGCGTTGTTTTGGCTCAAATTTTTTATTGTTTTTTTAAAAAAAAAAAAAAAAAAAAAACCTTATCTAGGGATGCGCCTATACCATTTTTTTTTTTTTTTTTAAGACATAGTACCGATACTTTTTTCGGGTTCTCACAATACCGAGTACCGATATTTTTAATGTTATGTAGCCGTTTTCCAACAATTAATTTAGGATTTTGCTGAAAGCCTGTCCAATTTATGTTAATATTGAAATGTATGGCCAGACACCCCATTTATTCACTGCCTGCACACCCTGACCACACACCAGACCTCAGATAAATGTATACCCCCAGACCCCAGATACATATATACCCAACACAGACCTTAGACACTGGGGCAGATTATATTACCAGCATTTCGCTCCAGCTGGCCATGTGTTCCTCCGAGCGACTGCCAGCTTGTGAAGGCTGTGACCTGCTCGCTCGCGAGATCTCACAGCCTCCTCGACATCACGACTGGAGGCCGCATCGCAGCCTTCATACGCCGGCAGCTGCTTGGAGGACACCCGACCAGCCAGCACTCAGGAACACGCAGTCAACCAGAGGAGCGGAATGCTGGTAATGTAATCTTCCCCAGCCCCTAAGATATCGGCAAGACAGGCCAGTGCTAGCTTCTTGGCATAGTTATTGGGGCATTTGCACGAATACTCTGCGCTGCATCCCCCTTATTACTTAGAGACTATTTATCTTCAGAGAAAACCTGTGCAATAGTGGGAGTGTGTTTCTGGATTAATAAAGATCATTCTGTGGGTAAAGTAGTCACGTCGCAAGCCCTGTAACATGGTTAAGGGCCTATAAAATGTTCAAATGTTTCATATTAAAATGCTCTATTTTAAATGTTTTTTTCATGACTTTACAGTTGTTGTTCGTAAAAATACATTGTTGAACAGCTATAAACAAACCTGCACTATTTACCATTATAGTCCGCACGGCCATGAATTATGTTGCACCGCACAATGAATGGATTGTGTAGTTATTTGAATTGGCAAATCAATTGACATGGAAGTTGTTGAATTAACTATTTTTATATGCGTGTTTCCATATGTATCTGGATTTGATCGTTCACAAAAAAGTAAACCTACTCATTTTTTCTTTGCTATGTAAAAGCTCATTGTATGTATTTTTGTTTTAGGAGTCAAATTCAGAGATTGCAAATGAAGACGCAGGTAATTATTATTGTCCTTTACCTAGCAAGTAGAGGATTGATATTTAATGATACTGTCAGTGGTAGTTGCAGCCCTAATCTGCAGCAAACGATTATTTTCATAATAGATTAGTTGACTTTTTTTTTTTTACTTTTTTTCAATCGGATAATTTCCCCCATTGATTTACATTAATGTAATGAACAAAGTGAGTGCAACAAATATAAGCTTCAGAATAAAGACTTTATTATGTCAACAATGCAGAACTGTTAAACGTTTAAACATCAAAACAAAAACATTCTGAAAAAGAGGTGGACTAACACTGCTCTAGAAAGTGCGGCGTGTAGGCGCATATCACAGAGCTCCATAGGAATTAAACGCCACAATATTGTGCTGTGTGTCGGGGCGTATCACAGAGCTCCACAGCAAAAAGCAAAGGAATTATATAATAAATTACAAATTTTAATATTTAAAATGATTTCATTAAAAAAAGTAAAACTTGTTACTGGATGTTAAAAATCATAAAATGTTATCTTGTGTGCAGTATCCCCAGCATTTGGTAGTCCTCTCCATTAACCCCTTGCAATGCCAGAACTTCTGGCATTGCAGTGGGTTAATTGAGCAGATGGAGACTGTAGGGCAGAGCTCAATCTCTCCCACGTGTTGCCTGCAATCATTAAATGCTGGAGGGGGCAGGGGCAGTATCTCCCATTACTTCATCTGTGATTTTGGAAACGTCAGGCGGGTCCTGCGATGTCCGGGTCTCGCAATCTCGTAGCTTGTGTACAGCGCAGCCGACCACAACACGCAACCAACGAATCGATGAACAGATTTGTTAAAATCTGTTAGGAAATTCAATGTCATCGATTTTTAATTGTTGCAGCCCTACTGCAGATCAACTGATGGGCGCATAGGTCGAGTGATGGTGAATGGAGGAGTCTGGCAATCACCTTAGTTACTGCCATACAACTTATTAGTCTAAATTGAGTTGCACACTGTGCTGTATCTCCTTGTCACTATGCTTTTACAGGTCCTATTCCTGTAGATTGCCATAAAAGCAACGAAATAGGAACTTAACCTTGCACGTCATGCATATACCAACTGCCAGCATGCAGTTATACTCTAGCACTGATAACTGCATCAGGGGTCGTAGAGGAAATACAATCCAGCTGTTCAGCTAGGAATCTCCCCTGTAGCCTTTCTTATTGCCCGGTATTATCTCTGAAATTTAAATAGAGCTTTGGTCTGTTTCGACAATATAATATTTTTATTTTTACTGGAATGTCCTTTTACTAAACTTGTTTAGGAAATGTTGTGTTTCAAGTTTTTTCATCTATTATCTTTTAGGTGTGAGTTGTCGAGAAAACAAAATCTTGCAAGACTTTTCTCAGACAAACGATTCTTCTACAGATAACAAGGAGGTAATTATATTTTTCCCGTCTGTTTTTCTGCTGCAACGCTTCCCAAACCTGTCAGTTAAAAGTTTTTAGAAAGCACTAAGTTCCGTAGCTCTGTACAGTGGGAGGCAGACCAACAAATAAACATATAGGTTAAACACACAGTAAAGTAGGTGAGAGGACCCTGCTCAAGAGCTTACAATCTAAGAGGATAGGGGTGACACACTGGGTGAGGGTAAATTGAGAATGTGAAATAGCGGGGAGCATGTGGGCTGTGTGGGAAGATGCAGCTGAAAATGAACTGAGGGGGATTAGGGAGTGAGCCAATAGGCTTCTCTAAAGTAATGTGTTTTTTTGGAAACTTCTTGAAGGACTGTAGAGACTGGGAGAGTCTGTTGCAGGGGAGGGAGTTCCATAGAAAAGGGGCAGCTCGGGAGAAGTCCTGAAGGCGGGAGTTGGGGGTGCGGGCATGAGGAACTCATAGCATCAGATCGTTGGCAGAGCGAAGTGGTCTGCATGGGATGTATCTGTTAATATGGGAGGAGATGTAGGTAGGGGCGTGGTTATGGAGAGCTTTTTATGTGAGCACCAATATTTTGAAATTAATTCTAAAGGATACTGGAAGCCAGTGTAGGGATTGACAAAGGGGGGAGGTGTGGAAGGTGAGGTGAATGAGTCTGGCACAGGCATTCATAAGACTGGCCTTAAGAGATCCCAGATTCTTCCTCTGCAAAGAGGAGGTTACAGTAGTCGAGGCGGGAGATAAGTGCTTGGATGAGCATTTTAGCAGAGTCCTGATTAAGAAACATAGAAAATGTCGGCAGATAAGAACCTTTCGGCCCATCTAGTCTGCCCAATTACATGGATACTTTACCTGGATTTATCTTTTATTTAGGATAGGCTTATGCCTATCCCATGCCTGCTTAAATTCAATCACTGTTTTGGCCTCTACCACTTCTACTGGAAGACTGTTCCATGTATCCACCACCCTCTCAGTAAAATAATGCTTCCTGATGTTACTTTTAAACCTTTGCCCCTCTAATCTAAGACTATGTCCTCTTGTTTTGCTACTTTGTTTCCTTTTAAATATACTCCCTTCCTCTACCTTGTGGATTCCCTTTACGTATTTAAATGTTTCTATCATATCTCCTCTGTCTCGTCTTTTTTCCAAGCTGTACATGTTAAGATCATTAAGCCTTTCCTGGTAACTTTTCTCCAAGCCGTACACCATTTTAGTAGCCCTTCTCTGAACTCTCTCTAAGATGTCTATATCCTTCTGGAGATATGGTCTCCAGTACTGCACACAGTACTCTGAAAGTGAGGTTTCACCAGTGCTCTGTACAGTGGCATGAGCACTTCTCTTTTCCTACTGCTAATACCTCTCCCTACACAACCAAGCATTCTGCTAACATTTCCTGCTGCTCTATTACATTGACTACTTACCCTTAGATCCTCTGAAATAATAACCCCTAAATCCCTTTCTTCAGATGTTGAGGCTAGGACTGTATCAAATATTCTATATTCAGCCCTTGGGTTTTTACGTCCCAGGTGCATTATCTTGCACTTATCCATATTAAAACTCAATTGCCACAGCTCCGACCATTTTTTTAGTTTACTTAAATCATTTGTCATTTGGCTGATCTCTCCAGGAACGTCAACCCTGTTGCAAATCTTTGTGTCATCAGCAAAAAGACATACTTTACCATTAATACCTTCTGCAATATTACTAATAAAAATATTAAAGAGAATGGGTCCAAGTACTGACCCCTGAGGTACCCCACTGGTAACAAGACCTTGCGCCGAATAAACTCCATTTACTAGAACCCTCTGTTGCCTGTCACTCAGCCACTGCCTAATCCATTCAACAATATTGGAATCCAAGCTCAAAGATTGCAATTTATTGATAAGCCTTCTATGAGGAACAGTATCAAAAGCCTTACTGAAATCTAAATAAGCAATGTCTACTGCACCACCTGTGTCTATTATTTTTGTTACCCAATCAAAAAAGTCAATAAGATGAGTTTGGCATGATCTCCCTGAGGTAAACCCATGTTGTTTCTGATCCTGTAATCTATGTGTTTTTAGATGTTCAGCAATCCTTTCCTTTAACATGGTTTCCATTAATTTCCTCACTACTGACGTAAGACTAACTGGCCTATAGCTCCCCGATTCCTCCCTACTACCCTTCTTGTAAATGGGCACAACATTTGCTAATTTCCAGTCTTCTGGGACGATTCCCATTAACGGTTTTGCTATTACACCACTAAGCTCTTTTAATAACTTAAGTCAATGGGGCCTGATGGGATCCACCCTAAATTATTAAAAGAGCTCAGTGGTGTAATAGCAAAACCGTTAACAAGGATTGGTTAAATAAATCTGTTAACGGGAATCGTCCCAGAAGACGGGAAATTAGCAAATGTTGTGCCCATTTACAAGAGTAATAGGGAGGAATCGGGGAGCTATAGGCCAGTTAGTTTTACGTCAGTAGTGGGGAAATTAATGGAAACCATGTTAAAGGAAAGGATTGTTGAACATCTAAAAACACATAGATTACAGGATCAGAAACAACATGGGTTTACCTCAGGGAGATCATGCCAAACTAATCTTATTAATTTTTTTGATTGGGTAACAAAAATAATAGACACAGGTGGTGCAGTAGACATTGCTTATTTAGATTTCGGTAAGGTTTTTGATACTGTTCCGCATAGAAGGCTTATCAATAAATTGCAATCTTTGAGTTTGGATTCCAATATTGTTGACTGGATTAGGCAGTGGCTGAGTGACAGGCAACAGAGGGTTGTGAAAGGGATGGATGCGTGCAATGTTTTTTAGGTGGAAGTAGCAGGATTTGGTGAGTGACTGACTGTGATGAGCGAAGGAGAGTTCAGAGTCTAGGAGGACCCCAAGGCGCCGAGCCTGAGAGGTAGAAGGGATAGTGGCACCATTCACCTGAAGGGAAATGGGCTCAGGAAGGTTAGTTTTAGGAGGGAAGACGAGAAGTTCAGTTTTAGAGCGGTTAAGCTTTAGGAAACGGGAGGTCATCCAGTCGGAGACAACTGACAGGCAGGCTGTAATACTGTCCAGCACGGGAGGAGGGCGACCGGGAGCAGAAAGGTAGAGTTGGGTGTCGTCGGCATAGAGATGATATTGGAGTCCATAGGAAGAGAGGTGGTATAGATCAAGAGGCGTAGGGGACCCAGAACAGATCCTTGAGGTACCCCAACTGAGCAGTCGGGGGGGAGGCGCCAGCGAAGTAGACACTGAAGATTGAAGAGAGGAAGAGAACCAGGAGAGAGCGGAGTCACTGAGGCCAAGTTGACACAGTGTGTGGAGCATAAGAGGGTGATCAACAGTTTCAAATGCAGCAGAAAGATGGAGAATAAGGAGGGAGAAGTGACCTTTGGTTTTTGGCAGCAACTAGATCATTGGTCACCTTGTTCAGAGCAGTTTCAGTGGAAAGCTGGGAGTGAAAGCCATACTGTTGCGGATCAAGTGGAGAGTTAGCTGGTTATAGACATTCTATGATTTTGGAGGCAAAGGGGAGCATAGAGATGGGACTGTATGATCACCCCCATCCTAAAGAAGCCATCTCTTGACCCCACCTCCCTCTCAGAGCACGTTTGAAAGCGGAAGGGAAGACACCAGAGGAGAGTGAGTTTGAAAATGTGAGTCAGAGCGGGAACAACAACTGGCAAAACTGACCGGGTAAGGTGCGAGTGGATAGGGTCAAGAGGACAGGTGGTTGGGCAGGAGGACAAGAGAAGTGCAGAGACCTCCTCAGAGACCAGAGAAAAGGAAGACCTGGAAGAGGGGGCAGGGAGTGACGGAGTGCATGAGGTTGAGTGGTTAGTGGAGGAGGGCAGTGAAGAGATCTCTAGTCTTAGTTTGGCAGACAGTGGTGAGATCCGTGGAAGGTTGGGTGGACGTGGGGTGCATTAACAGATTGAACGTGTGAAACAGACTCCTAGAATCATGAGAAAAGGTAGAGATAAGGGACGAGAAATAACACTGTTTAGCGAGCGATAGAGCGAGACTGTAGGAGCGGAGCATGAGTTTGTAATGGAGGAAGTCAGCCGGAGTACGAGACTTCCTCCAGCTGCGTTCAGCCGCCCTGGAGCAGCACCAAAGGTATCTAGTGTATTTGGTGTGCCATGGTTGATGGTTTGGCCTGCGTTTAGCACCAAGAGAAGTAAGAGCAAGTGATGAGGAAAGGGCGGAGTTGTAGATATCAGTGGCTTGGTCAGTGCAGTTGAAGGTAGAGCTTGGCAGAAGAAGGATGGATAGTGGTGGAGAGTAGCTTAGGACTCAGGGCACAAAGGTGTCTCCGGGGTAGAAGAGGAGTGGGGGTGGAAATGGGAGGCTGGGTATGTGGCAAGAGAAGGTTCCAGGAAAGGCGGCGGTGATCAGAAAGTGGGAGAGGTGTGTTCGAAAAGTTGGAACCTGTCCTTAGGTACCCCTAACAGGGCAGATTTTAAGGACTGCCTTGGAGGAAATGCAGATTGAATACTGCAATCGCTGAGCAACAAATTGTATCACCTGTGCTTTACTTTAAATATCTTGAAAACCTGGCCTGTCAGCAATTGTTATAAAGGTTTTAATGGCAAAAGATAAAAATAAAACTTTACAGTGTCAATATCACATAAACGACATACAAAATATAATAAAACGTGCATATACAGTTCTTGAAATAAAATGGGACTTAAACCACAGAAGCCTAATTTACATAGATTGCTCTTCCTTGGGTATCTCGGCAGTGTAAGTCCCTTGTTCTTGGATGTTGCTCAACACAAATCCCTACGAAATACACTGAGATTCGGGTGAGCGTCCTGTAAAAAGAACTGGCCCCTCACTCCCCAATATCTGATTCACGGATGGGTATCCTGATCAGGTTGCCATCCTGCCCTCCATCCAAGAGAGCAGATTATCTGTTAATGGGTAAAATATGCTGCAAGCACATGGCTATTGTAGCATCTGGCCTCCCCTAGTGGGGTATTAAGAATATTTTAAGTGGCAGTTAGGCTTTGCCGGCCCCGTTACCCTGATATTATTAAATGGTTTCATTTGAGTCCAAACATGCCCCGGTTTACCATACTCCCTTGCTCGCTCTGTGAGTAATGAGAGTAAACTCCTTTGCAAAGACAGGAAAAAAATATAAAAAATTTGCGTTTTAAAACTGGCACAGCGCAAGAACCATGCCTGTGCATGACAGATGCGTCGTGAGGGCAGTTTTGGAAAGCGCTGTTCTTATTTATGCTTACATTAGCTGAAATGTAATTTATTATTTATGTTTATGTGATGCTTATCCTATTGATTGTAATGCTGTTACTGGAATGTTTAACTTACAGTAATGGTGAACAAAACCTTGTTTACGAGGGCACTGGCACTAGCGAGTCCCCAGTCAGGTCTCCTAAGGTTTTAGCTCTATTGCGCCATTACCACATGCAAATCAGATTATCAACCAAAAAGGGCATTACACTGAAGAAGGGTTCAATACCAGAAACCTTTGTGTTTGCTTAAAAGAAAGATGTGCTGGAGTTGGCGCTTCTTGTCCTCTTAGTGGTTCCTTCTGCGGCATCCCGTGGCTCAGAAGCGTGGTTTCCTTACAGGGTTACCATCCTACGGAGTCCCTCAAAATATAAAATGACTCGCATAGAGCAATATTGTATAAAATAGAGTGCAGACATAGAAGAATGTCGTACTCACATTTGCTGGTGTCTTATCGATCAGATTTGTAGGCAGCCGGTGACTTCAGAAGGTGCACCGGATCACCTGTCAGCCTCAGCCACCTCCTCAGTGAATATAAGCATCCAGGACCCGGGATAGGCGTAAAATAAGGCAAATTTTATTAGTAATAAAATATACAGTATACCAAAACGCATTTCGTATAAAAGCTTCATCGGGTGGCGCCAGTGGCACAGATTATCACCATTTCTGTTTGCTTATTCTATACATTTATCTGTGTTAAACCATGACACTACAGAAACAATGTGACACTAGTTACCTTTTTTGAAGAAACACTCTACTCTTTCTATGTGGTTTCTGCCCAAAAACAAGGGACAGAACTGATATGCCAAGAGAGGTCTCCTTTGCACAACAGATACGGCAACCCCTGACCATTGTTTAGGTCTACTTAGGCCTCAAGATGAGGGTATTGCCGAAACCTCTCTAGACAGCTCTAGCAAAGGTTCCATGTCTGGAGTGCCCACTAAACGCTTCATGAACAGAATAGCCTGAATAAATGTAATGTAATGTATGTTAATCAGATTTCCTCATCTCTTTTCTCAGGAGGACAATGAGGATGACACCACAACATTTACAAATGTGGAAGCTGAACCAAATGGTCAAGAAACAACTGTGCTATCCAAAGGTGCAGTAAATTGCAGTTATTCATAAATTCTTATTATGTGTAAGTATATTGTTTGCGGATCTGGCAGGGTCCTAGAACACTGTTTTAGACTTTATGCATCTCATAATTCATAGTTATTTGAAGTTTCAGAGGTCCTTGATTGAAACTAGTACAAAACACATTTGAAGTTGCATGTAAGGGATTATTATTGCAAATGATAAAGTCAAAAGGAGAACGGAAGAAAAAACGCTCCTCGCAGTGTACAAGATTGTTACTGTGAAATAAACCGCTGGACTGCAATGGAGTATTCCACAGCTCACCCATAAAAATGACCGTATTCTCTTATCCGTGTCATTACCTTCAGGATAGACGAATTCACAGTTCCTAATTGCAGCGGTGTTTATTTTTCATAGCTGACTTTATCCGCTCAAGCCATTTCTATAAAATTACCTTTGATTCTCTTGGAGCACATGTGAAATTATGATGAAATTCAATGACTGCTGTCCCTTCATAAAAGAAAAATTGCAGTCTCAGACTGTTTAAAATCTAATGTTTACATGATCGACTTTTATATCTTTTTATGTTGAGTTTGATTCCCATTGTTTCGCCCAAACAAGAATGTGCAAATGGGGATTATTGGTGGCAAGGGTCAAATGTGCGCATGACTATAGTTTTTGCACAGAGTTCTTTATGTTCATTCAGTGCTGTTAGTGCCTTTAACACCTTTCTACCGCTTCGTTTCTCCATGCTAGGTGTAAGCACTCCCTCTGAAAAGGCTCCTGCTGCTCAATCGCAAGAGGTAAATGCATTTTAACTTGGCAATTTACGGACGCGCTTTCCACGTATTTGCCCACATTTCCCTGTAAGGTGCAGTTACATCATAATCTATTGCCATTCAGGAATATTGCTTGAGAAGTTTCTATTGAGTTCAGTGGAAGCACATTCTGTTACCCTGCTGGAAATGACCTAGATTGCCTGATCTCTCACTGCGGCCTGTGGCCCTGTGTGACTCCAGACCCCAGGGTCAGCAGGTCCTGTTGCTGGTGTGTGCAGCTTCTAGCAAGTCAGCAAATGGGCTCAAGAAGATAAAGAGTTCAATAATAAATCGTGAACACATGCAAAACACCTGCTATATGCTTACAAAATTTTACCTGAATGAAAGCAAGTGTTGTCCTGGTTTCCCAATAAGGCTGGGGTCAGACGAGCACACTGACTGCGCACAGTAACGTAACGTAACGTACATACCTTTTAACTGATGAGATTGTGGTTACATTGTATCAGTTAATTTTGACTGATGTTGAGAAAATGAAAAAACTGTATGCAGTTGTTTCTCTATGTCCGTGTAGCTTTTTCACGTTAATGCCATTTTGGCGTCCGTTGCAACATGCGTTGCGCGCGTGTGGAAAAAGTGCACACGTCCTTTGTGTGTTGTTCTCTATTGACTCCTTTGAAAAGCTACAACGGACAGCAAACAGTGCGGTCAGACGGACGCAAAAAGTGCGCATGTCTGACGCAGGCCTTAGAGCAGCATCCAGGGTTCATATGTATAACTCCATGCAACGGAAGTAATAACCATGTAATATAGTAAATGTCACTTCCTTTATTTTTTTTGCGTTTTTATATTGCTGTATTAATCCAGAATAAAATCCTAATTCTTTCCGGTCACATTCAGATTTTTCTCCATACTGAACCATCAGACCTGCAGCACTGTGCAAGGGTACCAGAAATGGCTGAAGTAAAGACCTATGCTTTTGAAAATAGCGTTCCCTTTTTTCTTCCCTTAATCTCCCTGGCAGTGTTCCCGAGTGTGTTTTAGGGTTAAATTTCACCGCTGAGAGTGGTAACCCCGAGACACACTCTGGCTGTATACATCACCTCTCCCTGCGCTCCCTCGCTGATCTCTGCAGTCTCCTCCAGCGATCGCGCCGCTTTACTTCCTGGATTCCTTCTCGCAAGGAAGGAACCAGGAAGTAATGAGGTCGCCGGAGGAGGCTGCTGAGGACATCGAGGGAGGGCAGGGAGAGGTGATGTATCCAGCGGCATCCAGAGTGTTGCTCGGGGTTACCGCTTCCAACATAGGAATTTAACCCTGAGCCGCACTCGGGAATACCCCGGGGGGGGGGGGAATAGACCGCTTTTAGACGCGGTTTTTCACAAAAATTAGACCGCCAGGGAGGTTAAATAATTTGCTAACGGGAGTCGTCCCAGAAGACTGGAAATTAGCAAATGTTGTGCCCATTTACAAGAAGGGTAGTAGGGAGGAATCGGGGAACTATAGGCCAGTTAGTCTTACGTCAGTAGTGGGGAAATTAATGGAAACCATGTTAAAGGAAAGGATTGTTGAACATCTAAAAACACATAGATTACAGGATCAGAAACAACATGGGTTTACCTCAGGGAGATCATGCCAAACTAATCTTATTGATTTTTTTGATTGGGTAACAAAAATAATAGACACAGGTGGTGCAGTAGACATTGCTTATTTAGATTTCGGTAAGGCTTTTGATACTGTTCCGCATAGAAGGCTTATCAATAAATTGCAATCTTTGAGTTTAGATTCCAATATTGTTGACTGGATTAGGCAGTGGCTGAGTGACAGGCAACAGAGGGTTGTGGTAAATGGAGTTTATTCGGCACAAGGTCTTGTTACCAGTGGGGTACCTCAGGAGTCAGTACTTGGACCCATTCTCTTTAATATTTTTATTAGTGATATTGCAGAAGGTATTAATGGAAAAGTATGTCTTTTTGCTGATGACACAAAGATTTGCAACAGGGTTGACGTTCCTGGAGGGATCAGCCAAATGACAAATGATTTAGGTAAACTAAAAAAATGGTCGGAGTTGTGGCAATTGAGTTTTAATGTGGATAAGTGCAAGATAATGCACCTGGGACGTAAAAACCCAAGGGCTGAATATAGAATATTTGATACAGTCCTAACCTCAACATCTGAGGGTTGGGATTTAGGGGTTATTATTTCAGAGGATCTAAGGGTAAGTAGTCAATGTAATAGAGCAGCAGGAAATGCTAGCAGAATGCTTGGTTGTGTAGGGAGAGGTATTAGCAGTAGGAAAAGGGAAGTGCTCATGCCACTGTACAGAGCACTGGTGAGACCTCACTTGGAGTACTGTGTGCAGTACTGGAGACCGTATCTCCAGAAGGATATAGACATCTTAGAGAGAGTTCAGAGAAGGGCTACTAAAATGGTGTATGGCTTGAAGGAGAAAAGTTACCAGGAAAGGCTTAATGATCTTAACATGTACAGCTTGGAAAAAAGACGAGACAGAGGAGATATGATAGAAACCTTTAAATACGTAAAGGGAATCCACAAGGTAGAGGAAGGGAGTATATGTAAAAGGAAACAAAATAGCAAAACAAGAGGACATAGTCTTAGATTAGAGGGGCAAAGGTTTAAAAGTAACATCAGGAAGCATTATTTTACTGAGAGGGTGGTGGATACATGGAACAGCCTTCCAGTTGAAGTGGTAGAGGCCAAAACAGTAATTGAATTTAAGCAAGCATGGGATAGGCATAAGGCTATCCTAAACAAAAGATAAATCCAGGCAAAGTATCCATGTAATTGGGCAGACTAGATGGGCCGAAAGGTTCTTATCTGCCGACATCTTTCTATGTTTCTAGATGCTGCTGACACCCCCGGCCCACTTATGTCTTTTGGTGATTTTACAGTCCTTTTGTCCCCTGCCACACGCTACTCCTTCTCTTCGGCTGAAGGACTCCTGAACCTGGGCGTCCCTGAAGCTTTTCTGTGCAATTTGTGCTCCTCTGCAACTTGCGTGGTGTAGGAACCGCAAATTGTGCACCGCTACAGGACTTGCGCACTTTACGTAAGTCTCGTAGCGCAGGCACAGAGCGGTGGATTGGAGCTGCGTGCAGGCACAGACCCGATACACTGACTCCCTCTCTGAAACCCCTCGCTACGGCGAGTGGTCACGGAGAGGGTGACGTTGCCACGTTCGCTCATGCTGATGTCACTAGTGACCAGCAGCCGGGAATTTAAAAAATTCCGGCTGCTGGGTGTGGTGGAGGAAACTCCTCCTCTTAACCCAGCAATATCTCAGGGGGAGGGGGGCACTCCTCACATCCTGGTCACTTTAAAAAGCTAAACTGGTCAGGGTGAGTAGAGTGTTCCTTTATCTCCTAAATCGACTTACAGGAGCACTAAAGGTCCCTGTTCCCAAGCAAACCTAATATCTGTGATGGGAAATATAAAGGCTAGACTGTAATCGGACCAGGAATTTTTGTGTTTTTTTCTAAACAAGTAATGTCTTCTCCTCAGACTCCAGAGCCACATCAACCAGAAGAAAAATGCGCAGTGCAAGAGGATGAATCTGGTATTTTACACCCTCTTGTGTTTAGTGCTCGCTACCTGTAGCTTTATAGCATAGTTCTTCAAGCCGTGAATGCTGTATAACATTTTGAGTAATCTCTTTCTCGGACTGCAGGTATTTGGAAGCAAACTTGCCAAGTATTGATATATTAGAAGTGTGATGTAGCAAAGACACGATTGGTGTCTCAGATTAGCACACATAATGGGAGACGGCTGTATATTTTTTTCCTGTGATTTACTACGGTTTCCCTTTAGAAATGCTAATTAATGATGGGCTGCCAGTGCGACCAGTCTTCATTTTATTTTTGCAAAACGGGAGGGGAGGCACAAGAATGTGTCTTTACTTTGTGTAAGAAACAGAATTTCTACATTTTAAAGTGGTTTAATAATCTATCCCGAGTCCAGAAGGACACGAATTGCTACCTGTGACGGTAATAAAACTTTACCTTTATTGTAACTCAAATACTAGTTTAAACCAATTATACATTGAATACGGCCATGGTCATGCTACAGACATAACGGCAGTATCACACATTAAAACCAGACACATCCACTGTGTATTCACAGTAATGATTCCCCATAATAGACTACAAATGTATCTGTTGTTTGTGGCTTCAGGTATATCAGAAATTTTCTTAAATTTGGATAAATAAACCATTATAATCTTGTATATAATTGCGAATTGTAAATAGAACAGCATACTTGGGCTGAGATTATCGTCCGTCAATAGCAGTGTCACATTAGTAAGCAGTCATCAACTAGTAATGATGGAAGCTGCTAGAATGCTAAGCTGTTAAGATATAGTTTTCGATTTTTACATTGGTCCCTAGCTCTAAAAGCACTTGACACGCGTTTCGCCCGTCAAGGCTTGTCAGGAGTGCTTAAAGTGGTTTAACTCTGAGAAGCAGATGTTACAGTTGTGTTGTTTTTCCCTTTCTGCCTCCTCTTAATCTTTCCTTATTGCGCTCTTTAACACGGTTATTACATCAGTTTGTATCCGCTTCATCGTGTCACACTTAGTAACACACTAGGTAATGTTTTGCAGGTTCTCCTCGCTTGCTTGAACCCTCTGAGCAGGAAACAGCGGCTCAGGTAACTTAATATTCCGTATGCATTTAGTTCTTTTGCAGAAAGGAAAAGAAAAAGCACTGGGGAATAGAATCAAAAACCAGTGTCTACAATGGGCATAACCCGACAATATTAAAGAAGAAAAAAAGTGGTAGACACCAACTACCCAATATCAATTTTAATGGGTGTACAGAAAACTAACATAACACCGAACGCATAAAAAACATATATAATGAATTAGATAGGTCACGAATTGAAACCACCCAATGAGGGATGGTTACCTCACTAAGGCTGTTGGTCTGTGCATTCAAATCAAAGTAAAACTGAGTAACACAGTCTGGCTAATGTAGGCTACTGAGCGGCAGTTAGCAATATGCCAGGTATTCATACAATCAAATCAAAAAGCATTGAATAATTCATAATCTTCGGAGGACCACCTTAAATGGGTATAGGGGTCAACCGATATGTGAATAATTATGCGCATAAAGTAGCAAGATAGCATTGATACTTTACACAGTCTATATACTATGAAGAGCCTAACAATTGGCTCCTATATATGCCTGATGTACATTCATTGAGACAAAAAATGTACTGAAAAATGTAACTGTGCACTCATAGAAACCGCTAAATCAGCGATACAGCATAGATTTATAACCATAAAACCATCAAGCAGCACAAAAGCCATACAACAGAGATAGCTACGCCCTCATTGTTAGGGGCCATACAACAGAGATAGCTACGCCCTCATTGTTAGGGGCCATACAACAGAGATAGCTACGCCCTCATTGTTAGGGGCCATACAACAGAGATAGCTACGCCCTCATTGTTAGGGGCCATACAACAGAGATAGCTACGCCCTCATTGTTAGGGGCCATACAACAGAGATAGCTACGCCCTCATTGTTAGGGGCCATACAACAGAGATAGCTACGCCCTCATTGTTAGGGGCCATACAACAGAGATAGCTACGCCCTCATTGTTAGGGGCCATACAACAGAGATAGCTACGCCCTCATTGTTAGGGGCCATACAACAGAGATAGCTACGCCCTCATTGTTAGGGGCCATACAACAGAGATAGCTACGCCCTCATTGTTAGGGGCCATACAACAGAGATAGCTACGCCCTCATTGTTAGGGGCCATACAACAGAGATAGCTACGCCCTCATTGTTAGGGGCCATACAACAGAGATAGCTACGCCCTCATTGTTAGGGGCCATACAACAGAGATAGCTACGCCCTCATTGTTAGGGGCCATACAACAGAGATAGCTACGCCCTCATTGTTAGGGGCCATACAACAGAGATAGCTACGCCCTCATTGTTAGGGGCCATACAACAGAGATAGCTACGCCCTCATTGTTAGGGGCCATACAACAGAGATAGCTACGCCCTCATTGTTAGGGGCCATACAACAGAGATAGCTACGCCCTCATTGTTAGGGGCCATACAACAGAGATAGCTACGCCCTCATTGTTAGGGGCCATACAACAGAGATAGCTACGCCCTCATTGTTAGGGGCCATACAACAGAGATAGCTACGCCCTCATTGTTAGGGGCCATACAACAGAGATAGCTACGCCCTCATTGTTAGGGGCCATACAACAGAGATAGCTACGCCCTCATTGTTAGGGGCCATACAACAGAGATAGCTACGCCCTCATTGTTTAGGGGCAAAATAAAATAAATGCCAAAGTGGGCAAAAGTGACCAGACCCACAATATTAAACTGTTAAAAGAACCTCACTCCGACATGTTTCGCTGCCACAGAACCGCGGCTTTTTCACCGCGGTTCTGTGGCGGCGAAACATGTCGAGGAGTGAGGTTGTTTTAACAGTTTAATATTGTGGGTCTGGTCACTTTTGCCCACTTTGGCATTTATTTAATTTTGCCCCTAAACAATGAGGGCGTAGCTATCTCTGTTGTATGGCCCCTAACAATGAGGGCGTAGCTATCTCTGTTGTATGGCTTTTGTGCTGCTTGATGGTTTTATGGTTATAAATCTATGCTGTATCGCTGATTTAGCGGTTTCTATGAGTGCACAGTTACATTTTTCAGTACAATTTTTGTCTCAATGAATGTACATCAGGCATATATAGGAGCCAATTGTTAGGCTCTTCATAGTATATAGACTGTGTAAAGTATCAATGCTATCTTGCTACTTATGCGCATAATTATTCACATATCGGTTGACCCCTATACCCATTTAAGGTGGTCCTCCGAAGATTATGAATTATTCAATGCTTTTTGATTTGACTGTATGAATACCTGGCATATTGCTAACTGCCGCTCAGTAGCCTACATTAGCCAGACTGTGTTACTCAGTTTTACTTTGATTTGAATGCACAGACCAACAGCCTTAGTGAGGTAACCATCCCTCATTGGGTGGTTTCAATTTGTGACCTATCTAATTCATTATATATGTTTTTTATGCGTTCGGTGTTATGTTCGTTTTCTGTACACCTATTAAAATTGATATTGGGTAGTTGGTGTCTACCACTTTTTTTCTTCTTTTGCATTTAGTTCTTCCATGCTTTTTCATCAGGTTGTTCATTACTGAATGAATATACAGAATTTCTGAATACTACCGTATATGTTGCAATTAAAAAAATAATAATAATAAATTCCTTCATATCACTTTGTAGCATTGACATTGAGCATCTAGAATTTTCACTTCTCCAAAAGTTCTCCAGAGTTTCACCTTTCTCTGAATAACCCTGTATGACGTATTGGTTTCTTTCTCCTGTAATAACGTTTTTTTCTGAGCTAATATAGCTCATATCAGCATTATAAATTTTGGGACCTCCTTTACTTTTATGTTTATGGTCAGAGTACTGTGATTATTTTATATATATTCATCTTTTTAATGTATGAGTAAAAGTTTATATTTTAATATATTTTTTGAGTCCATAAACCTTGCTGGTTTTTGTGTGTATCAAACCTAGTCCGTTCTGACTATGGTTGCCCCCATAATGGACTCCAACTGTTGGTGACTAGTATCCCTCTTCCTGGGAGACCCCTGAGTGGGTTTCTGATTTATATAGGAAAACAGTCATGTTAATCGAAAAAAAAAAAAAAAAGCTTAAATTTTTTGGTTAAACTTGGCACCTTACTAGCGTCATTTTACAGTCCTTAAAGGGCCAAATTGACACTGAGGATAGTTTTAGGGTCTGGATTAACCCTAACGAACAGTTTCTTCGCCATTTTAGCTTCATTTTTAGGCAATAGATTCTACTCCCTCTGCTTTTGAGGAGGAGGAGAGCATGTTGCTTAAAAATGAAGAAAATAAAATGGAGCAAAATCTATTGATTTGATTTGTCCCTTGGCCTCTCATTACTTTGCATCGTGTTAAAATTACACGTTTTTTATTACCGATGTCTGTGTATTTCAAAACTGATTATAGGAATTGGGCAAAAAAAGATTGGGACATAGTGAAGGGTGTTGGTGTGTGAGAATGCCCTTTTTTGTTATCCATAATGATTTCGATTCAACCATTCCTTAAAAAATATTGAATACTGAAATGTTTTAATTTTTTTCATACGGTCAGAGTTCAGAAGCCAATGAAGAGCAGACTCCTGTACATCAGAAGAAACAAAGAGGGCGCAAGCGTCTTGAGAAAGCCAAAGGTCTGTAATCCTATTTACATATCTAGACTTTCTGTACCATACAGCGAATGTTTGTTTAGGGGAATGAAGGAGAAATACCTTTTAAGAATTCTCTGAATTCTCATCCTTAAAACAGACGGAGATGCTTCCTCCTTATAACCATCGCCAACTATACAGGCGACCCAGCAACAATTAGGAAAAAAACCTTCAGTGACTAAAAAGTTATTTTACCTTTTTTGAATTCTTTACTTGTGAAGCATTAATTTACAACAATGTTACTTGGTATTAATTTCCCTCTGTATATATCCAGCTAGCCGCGAAGGGAGAATAATAAAATGTCCACTTCACTACAAGGAAAGCAATCCGTTCCGTCGTGATTGACCTTGATATGTTTGCACCAAAACATCCAAAAAAAGTGTTCCTTTATGAGCAAATCTATCAGTAACATAAACTGTAACTAGATTACTTGTGCATTGTAAAACACATGCTGCTGTTTCTATCTCATGCTTTCATTTCGTAGCTTTGAAGGGAGAAACGAAGCACATAAAGTGATATCGGCAACATAAGCTAAATAAGAACATTTCATATTTTTTGGTGCTAGTGTCCCTTTAAATTTACAGTCAGTTTTTATGGGCCTGACCTTCATCATTCCTCAGATAACTGGGGTTAATTGGGGAAAGTCAGTGTCCTTTTTCGTCTAAAATTATATTTTAATGCAGTATTTTACTGTATGTAAAATTAAGCAACCGCTATTTCTTTTTGCTGCAGATGAAGAAAAACCCGTCGAGGAGGCAAACCAAACGGTTGTTCGGAGTTTGAAAACTGAGGTGATTTATTATTTTTTTATTTTTCGAGATATCTCAAATAGTTAATATATCAATAAAGCCGTAAGGTGGTACCGCATGCAATAGACATCCCGAGATATGGAGCAACAAAAGTAAGCAAAAAGATGCTCAATGGAGATAAAAAGGAGTCCGAACAGATGCAGGGCTGGCTGAGTCGGCTTTGAAACCAGGAAAGGGCGCACAGGGACACAGTGAGTGGGCAGAGCCATGGTAGCCACCCAAATGGCTTGCCTGTGTCAATCCATGGCCCCACAAAAAGGGGGTGGGAAAAATAGGGGAGGGGAAAGCGTGACACCCTGAACCCCGTCAGTTCAGCAGCCAGTCAGCAGAAAGTCCCGCAACACAAAGCATAAACAAAGTTTGCCAAAGAGTAAAGGAAAACACAAAGTGTCAGCACCCTAAAGGGGAAATCACATAGGAGGGGGGTGGCCATGGGAAAACAAGGAGAAATTGCCCAAAGGGTATCCCGTAGGGACAAAGCCCTAACTTTATCCTGGATCAGACGAGCCAGGCTTGGGAAGGTGGGAAGCCCAGTGAGGCTACAAGCGACAACGCTTCATCCGGCGTCGAAGCCACTTGTATGACACCTTTGCACGACAAGAAAATGGTGCCAGCAGCACCCTACCTATAACAAACCCCCTCAGCCCGCAAATGAGTCGTCCCCTCCCTGAATGGTCGCCGCGCCTTCAATGTCACAAAAGGGAGAAAGTTAAACAGGGATAAGGTCAGAATGTCAAAATCTAAGACTAAGTGCAGCGGGAACCGCCAGGAGCTGGAGCTTCGTAGAGACATCCCTCGCCATCCCCAGAACGTCCCAAGAGCCATCGGGAGTTCCTGAGGTGGACCGCAGATCCAAAGACCTCCGGCCCATCGGGCACTCGCCAAAGGAGAGTCGCGAGATTGTTCACCAGCCTCAAAACCACGTTGGGTGGCATTGAATCTGGGATTCCCGGGATCCTAACATTTGTTGATGTCAGGTCTCGGGTTGCGCCACAGTCTTCAAGAGGTGGTCTACTTGGACCTGCAAGGAATCCACTCTCTCCTTCAGGTGGTCCTGTGCCGCTTCCACCTCAGTCGCCTGATCCAAGACAGAGCAGACACCTGGGCCTGGACCCCAACCACCTTGGCCCGCACCACAAGCACCTTGGCCCGCACTCCAGCAATGTCAGTTTGCCACATAGCCTTCAGGTCGTCCAGCATGGTGCAGATATCACCCTTGGTGGAGGGCAGATTGCCGTCTGTCGCCTCCACTCCCCCCCCCCCTCCCCACACACACAGGTGAGGGGGGGTGATGCAGCAGGAGCGTCCGTCAGATTGACAGCTTTTGCTCCCCCATTGCGAGGCTTCTTCCCTTCTTCCCCCGAGGTAGCCCCCTCCTAGGCAAGAGGGTCCCCCAATAGGGATCAGTTACCTCGGACCAGGACTCATAATCACTTGGCGACTCTAGTGGTCGCGGAATATTTACCCCAGGGGTGTCTCGTCAGCGCCCACCGTCATCCCCCCGCCAAGGAGTCTGTCGCGCTGGCGACACGTGGACCCCAACAGTAGGCCCAAATACGACGGTTGGGGGACCGCAGACAGGCGAGCACCTTCCTCAGCCACTAAGTCAGCTTCCCACTCCCAGGGGTTAGGGTCAGCGCTCAGAGCCTCAAAATCGAAGGAGGGACCGTAAAGTACGACTAGAAATACCAGGTGATGGCTTTTAATACCTGCACATTGAATGGGTGGTTAAGGGAATACTCCTCATTCTGGCACATTGGAGCTTTTATTTACCACTCTAGCTTGCAACTATATGAAACAACAAACCTAGATATAGAAGAAAAAAAAACTAAAATTGAAGAACCAGTGTTGTAGGATGGAATACACTGCTTCAGAGGTCTCCTGGGATGCTGCTCATGGCGTCAATCCTCAATCTCCTCTATGAGTTGGTGTCTAATATTTATTCATGTTAAGGGTGTCAGCATATTGGTGTTTCGGCTATCTTCCAGGTTTGTGCTCTCAGGGATTCACATGTCCATTTTTTTTTTGTTTTGGTATCGTCACTAGTTATATGGCGGCATCAGTTGCTGCAGCACTTTACAGTAAGCCATTGGAAGCGAGACAAAATTGAGGAATTTTCCTATTTCCATGACGGAAAGTTCTAATTTTAATAAGGACTCGGAGGCGAGTATTTTGCCATCTCTTTCTTTACTTTATTTATAGCAGCAAAGGTTTAACAGTATGAAGAACAAAAACTTCCCCAACAACAGGGGTAAACACGCCCACACCCTTTCCCAGTCTGTCCACTTAGTCCCGCCCAGAGACAGGCTCCTCCTCTTTCTTTGCAGGTCAGAAGTCAGAATCTCCAGGACGAGACGGAGCTACCCGACGGGGAGACGAAGAAGCCAAACACGGCCGGGCGTGGGGAAACCATGAAGAACGCCGCCAAGGCAGAACGATCAGCGTGAGGCTGGAAGAGAAGAAGAAACACGGGGCAGAGGTTAAAACCGAGCCATGGACAACTTGCAACGCAAGGCGCATCCAAGGAATACGAAACACCAGTCTCAGTAAAAAATCTTTATTCAGGGAGATGCGCGCAGAAGCGGCGTAGATAACAACGCAAAGCGCAAGCACGCGCAGTAAATAAGACACGGACAACCAGAGGAAGCTTTAATAAAGGAATAGTCAACGGGGAGGGAAACAATATGGGGGGGAAAATACTCGCCTCCGAGTCCTTATTAAAATTAGAACTTTCCGTCATGGAAATAGGAAAATTCCTCAATTTTATCCCAGGACTCGGAGGCTCCTATTTTGCCAATTCAAAGCTGAGCAACAACAGCCTCTGTCCAGTGTCGCACAGGGCGTAGGTAGAAAAGACGAGCAGTCGATTCCCTTGACCAGTCCGCAGAACGCATGATGTCCTCCAGGCGACAGCCAACTGCAACAGCCGAGGAAACCATGGCGGCCCGGACCGAGTGGGCCCCATAGGAGGCGGTATCGACTCCCGCCAGCTCCAGCAACCAGCGCACCCACCGAGCCAAGGTCGCTGAGGACACAGGGCGATGCGGTGCACGGAAAGACAGGAACAGGGGGGAAACGGCCCCAGTCCGGAAACCCACCAGTCGCTCCTCATATTGTCGGAGACATCGAACCGGGCACAACAGGGGACGGTCCGGGTAAGATGGAAAAAACACAGTCGATATAGACGTCTTGGTACGTCTAGAGACGTCAAAGGTGACACCGTCCGGGCCAAAGGAACGGGAAGGGTAATCCAGTGCCCGAACATCACCCACCCGTTTACAGGACAATAAGCAGAGAAGCATCACCAGTTTCGCCGACAACTGTCGCAGGGAAAGATCCCCATTGTCCGGCCAAGTCTCCAGGAAACGCAAGACCCGGGAAACATCCCATGTGGAGGAGTACCGAGGGAGGGGGGGCCGCTCAAAGCGAGCCCCCCGCAGCAGACGGCAAACCAAAGGATGTTGACCCAGAGCCACACCGGCGAAGCCAACATGACCCGCAGACATAGCCGAGCGGTACACATTCAGGGTGCGGAAAGCCAATCCAGAGTCGAACAGGGACGTCAGAAAGTCCAATGCCGAAGTCAGAGAGGCCGAAACGGGATCCTGATGCCGTCCCAGACACCAGTCAGCCCATCTGCCCCAGGCAGAGCCGTACGCACTCCGGGTGCCGGGAGCCCATGCTTGCAGTAGGAGTTCCCCAGTCCGGATCGAAATCTCTCGGCTTTGCCAGGCAAACCGGAAACCAGCCACGCTAGAAGATCCAGCTTGCCGTCCGCCACCAGAGGATGGGGCGCGTCCACCGCGTCCCGAAGGAGGTCTGGGCGGCGGGGTAGTATCCTGGGGATATCGATCGCAAGTTCCAGGAGTGTCGGGAACCAAGGTTGAGTCGTCCAAAAAGGAGTAATCAGGACCAACGTCGCTCCCTGAGCCCGGAGTTGTCCTAGTGTCCGAGCAATCAGGGCGAAGGGAGGAAAGGCATAGTGACGTGCCTCGGACCAATCTTGGAGGAAGGCATCGACTGCCAGAGCGTCGGGATCCGGCCTCCAGCTGAAGAACTCCCGTAGTTGAGCGTTCAACCTCGAGGCAAACAGGTCCCAGCGGAGAGGTCCCCATAGCGAGTGAAGTTGATCGAACACTGAAGACGGTATCCGCCAGTCGCCTGGATCCGATAGGTGACGAGAATTCCAGTCGGCGATTTGATTGGAGAGGCCCGGGATGAACTGGGCTTGAACCCAGAGATCGTGGCTCAGGCAGTACCCCCAGAAGTCCGAAGCCATGAGAGACAGAGACTCCGATCTGGGGCCCCCATGGCGTTGATATAACGCACTGCCGGGAAGTTGTCCAAGCGAAGTAGGATCGAGCGATGTGGGGAATTCTTCGTGAAACACCGTATGGCGAAGAAGCCCGCCAGTAGTTCCAGGACGTTGATGTGTCGAGTCTGTTCCAAGGGAGACCAGCGTCCCCCTGTCTCCGCACCGTCGCAGTGGGCACCCCATCCAAGGCCGCTGGCATCGGAGTCTATAGTGAGAGTCGGGGCCGGAGGAAACAAGTGTTTGCCGTTCCAAGGCACCATCTGGGAGATCCACCACGTCAGGTCCGACCGGGCGTCGTCCGTCAGGGACACCAGATCCGAGTACTCCGAACCCGCCCGGAGGGAACGGGCCTTCAGGCGTTGGAGGGCCCGATAGTGTAGAGGCGCTGGAACAATCGCCAGACGTGCCGCCGCCAGAAGACCTATCACTCTGGCCAAGATCCTCAGAGTAGGCGCTGAGTGTCGGAGGAGAGAGGAAGATTCCTTGCGGATGTCCCGAATCTTGGAGGGAGGCAGGAACAACCGGAGGTCGTGGGAGTCCAGGAGAAACCCCAGAAAGTCGATGCGGTGCGTTGGGAGCAGTAGAGATTTCTCCGCATTGATCAAGAAACCCAGTTCTTGCAGGAGGGAGATCGTCCATTGAAGGTGCGTCAGAAGTGTGTCCCTGGACTCGGACATCAGGAGGATGTCGTCCAGGTATATAATCAGGCGGACCCCTCTGGTTCGCAGGGAAGCAACCACCGGCTTCAATAGTTTCGTGAAGCACCATGGCGCCGACGAAAGGCCGAACGGGAGGCACGTGAACCGCCACATACGATCTTGCCAGAGGAATCTGAGGAAATCCCTGTGGGCCGGGCAGACTGGTACCGTCAGGTATGCGTCTTTCAGGTCCAGTTTGACCAACCAATCGTCCCTCCGGAGGACATGTCGTAAGGTGTGAATACCTTCCATCTGAAAATGGCGGTAAACGACCGATAGGTTCAACTGTTTTAAGTTGATGACTGGGCGGAAACCCCCGCCCTTTTTGGCGACCAAAAACAGGTTGCTGAGGAAACCGTTTGTGGACGGTGGGGCGGGTTCGATCGCCCCTTTGGACAACAGGTCCCGAATCTCCGCCTGCACCAGCAAAACCTGGGCGTGCGCAAAGTGGAGCGGCGCGGGGGGTTGTGTTTGTGTAGGCGTGTCCACAAAGTCTATGGAAAACCCCCGTATCGTGGCCAGAACCCACGCATCGGTAGTGAGGCGCGACCATGCGTGCGCAAATCTGGCCAGACGACCCCCGACCCTCTCCCTTGATGAAGGGAGAATCTGAAAGGTGCTCACCTGATGGTCTGCGATAGGAGGATCTGCCTCCTCTATAGGTGTTTCCTCGCCAGGGTCTGGCTCTGGATGGGAAGAACCGGGAGCCGGAGCTGGGATTGTCAGCCGCATATCGAGCGGAGTTGAAGGCGGGGCCGAAGGAACGGGGGTAACCCGCACGGCCGGCAGAACGACCCCTGTCTCTGCCGGCCCTGTGAGAGACCCGTCCTGGAAAGACTCTCTTCATCGTGGCTTCGACCTTGTCCAGCATAGAGAACGACCCCACGTAGGTGTTAAGTTTTTTGGCAAATGGGTCGCCAAAGAGTTGGCCTTCCGCTTTGGCGCCCAAGTCGGTGGCGGCCATGTGGGTCAGATTAGTATCCATTTTTAGCAGGATAGTCTTTCTACGCTCTGAAGCTAGCGCAGCGTTCGCATTTCCTAGCAAGCAGAGGGAGCGCTGTAGCCATTCCTCAATTTCAGAGGGATCTAGTTGGAGGTCAGATAATTTGGCGTGATTCACAATGTCTAGGACTTTCACCAAAGGGCCAGCCGTATCAAGTAATTTGTCCTGACAATTCTTAATGGCAAAGTCTATGCCTTTCTTAGCCGACCAACCTTTGTTGGCGACAAACTGCTGGAAGGCTTCATCCACTTCGGGGGTGATACATGTCTTGCCAGCAGTGGTGGGCCGAGGGCATTCTGCCCGCAGGTTTAAACGGGTTGCTTTGTCAAGGGGGCATCGCATAACGCTGTCAACCCAGCGTTCAATATGGGGTTGGGGAGTCCAAGCGGTAGAGCTCGGGTGGGAAATCTCACGGGGATTAAACATGGGATTTCCCGCTGGATCGTAAATAGTATCCCCAACCTGCATAGGGGGTGGCTCCACCATTAGGTCCTCATCATGGACCGGGGCGTATAGCGTTATGGAGTCATCTCCGTCATCGCCCTCAGGATCGCCTTCCCCTGAACTTGTCCCTCTTGGGACGAGACTCCAGGCTGACGCCTTGGGTCTTTTACTCTCGGCCGCATTGTGTGCCCCGCGGTCAGGGGCTCTCTTGCGAGAATCAGACTCGCTAATCAGTAAAGGCAATTTTACGGGGTTGCCAGCCCCTCCATAAGCACCAGGTGGATAAGGGATATGGGGATCATTATGTCCTAAGGCTGGGGGTCTAAGACCCTTTGAGGGGAGGCGTCCTTAGATCGATCTCTGGGATGGGCAGGTTCTGAGACCTGGGGCACCTTCTCTGGTAGAAACGCGGAGCATGAGGCTACTTGGGGGGCGCTTGGAGCGCGTTAACAGCTTCCTCCATGGAACGTCTAAATGTATAATGCATGTCTGCTACAGCTGCAGACATGGACTCAGTAATGGAGGAGCGGAGGGAGGCCTCGAGGGCTGCAAATTTAGATGAAGAGCTCGATTTTTTATGTTTCTTGGGCAAGGGAGGGTTAATCTCCTCAGGAGCCGCTGACACATTGGCCGAGCTGCACTCCGACCCGGAGCCCCGGGAGGGAGAGCGAGACATGCTGCGGTTTTGGGAGCTCGACATCGTACCTTCGTTTGTGGTGATTGCGTCTTAGGAAATGGCCGACAGCGCGAGGGGAGTGGGCGTGGTTAAGCGCCGGCGCGTAGCACGAGCGGGAAGCCCGCGAAACCTGAGAGGAATGCACGCAGCCGAAATTGTTTAAAGACTGTCCCCGAACGAACGCGGATGTCGTCCGAGCGGGGTTCAAAAAAAGCGTGCGAATACCGGGTCAGACGCGGGGACCTAGTTGGTCTCCCGGTAGGGCCCGGTGGGAAGCGCCGACCCCCGCGGCTAACACCGGAGGGTAGCGGCGTCCCCAGTCACAATGAGTTTGTTTATTTAAATTGAAATACACTAGATATTTTCATAAAAACATAAAATTTTCAGGAGAAATTAGGAATGCTACTTATCTGTTCGAAGAGCAGCAAAGAAAGAGGAGGAGCCTGTCTCTGGGCGGGACTAAGTGGACAGACTGGGAAAGGGTGTGGGCGTGTTTACCCCTGTTGTTGGGGAAGTTTTTGTTCTTCATACTGTTAAACCTTTGCTGCTATAAATAAAGTAAAGAAAGAGATGGCAAAATAGGAGCCTCCGAGTCCTGGGATAAAATTACAACCAAACAAAGGGACCAGAAACAAGAGTTGTAAAGGGCCCTGCTCAGAGGAGCTTACAATCTAGAGCAGGGCAGTCAAACCTATCCCCCATATGTTTTTGAACTACAACTCCCATGATTCCCTGGCCATCTATTGCATTGAAGGACTTCTGGAACTATTAGGCATCAACATCTGGGGGGCTGTGAGTTTGACGGCCCTGATTTAGACCAATCAGGGTGGAGGAAGATAAGTTTTGTTTGCCAGTAGCACTAGTGTTGGAGAAATGGTAAGGTCATGGAACTGAGATCTATCATGATGTGGTGGTAGATGGGAGAGGGTTAAGTCGGCATCAGTAATCAGTGATTTGCTATTTTGAAGATATGTTAGTTAAAAGTATTTATAAAGCGCCAACAAATTGCTGTACAACGGGAGAAACAGAATAACAAATAGCCATACCAATTACACACACGGAACAGAAGGAGGGAGGACCCTGCTCGACAGCTCACAATCTAATATATGGGTTTTGAAGGATTTCTTGAAGACCCAAATATTAGGGAAGAGTTTCATAGACTGATGTCATTACACAGGACTGGCGCTTTGTATGAAGCCAAGAAATGTGTATACCTGTTCTGTCTGACTGGGCTTCTATGGGGCATTAGAAACTACATTGAAACTGTATTGTGAAGTTGAGAACTTTGAAGAAGAAAAGGTAGGGACGGTGTCCAGAAAACATAGCCACGTCGTTTATTGGAGATGTTTGTTGCCAGGACTGTCACTTTAAATGCATGAAATCCATGTGAATGCAAGTTAAAGTGCGTTGTGCATCATGTACGTGGCAAATGAAAAAGGGAATTACCACTGATTATTGGTGCATTCTTCACAAAACACAGCTTCCTGCAGGCATTCTATAGCAGGCGGGGGTAGACTGAGGTGGTTTTAATCTCGCATTATTATCAGAATTAAAGGAATCTTTATTTTGTGTGTGTGTAATGGGGGGGGGGGGGTGGATCACCTGGCCTTAGCTAAAGGTATGCCAGAGACCTGTTTGTTTAGTGTGTTTTTTTTTTTTTGTTTGGCTTTGGTTTCCCCATAATTTTACAAATACCAACCAGAATTCAACACAAGAAAAGCAGCGTAATTTCACACTGAAACGTTATATTTATAAAGTATTTTACCAGGGAGGATACATTGAGATTTCTCTCGTTTTCAATAGGGATGCACTGATACCACTTTTTTAAAACCGAGTACGAGTACCGATACTTTTTTTTCAAGTACTCACCGATACCGAGTACCGATACTTTTATGTCATGTGAACGCTTTCCAATAAGAACAGACCTCATATAAAAATGCCCCCAGCTCTCATGGCTTATGCCCCCAGCTCTCATGGATTATGGCCCCCAGCTCTCATGGATTATGCCCCCCCAGCTCTCATGGATTATGCCCCCCCAGCTCTCATGGTTTATGCCCCCCCAGCTCTCATGGATTATGCCCCCCCAGCTCTCATGGATTATGCCCCCCCCCGCTCTCATGGATTATGCCCCCCAGCTCTCGTGGATTATGCCCCCCAGCTCTCGTGGATTATGCCCCCCCAGCTCTCGTGGATTATGCCCCCCAGCTCTCGTGGATTATGCCCCCCCAGCGCTCGTGGATATGCCCCCCCAGCTCGTGGATATGCCCCCCCAGCTCGTGGATATGCCCCCCCCAGCTCGTGGATATGCCCCCCCAGCTCGTGGATATGCCCCCCCGGCTCGTGGATATGCCCCCCAGGCTCGTGGATATGCGCCCCCCCCAGCTCGTGGATATGCGCCCCCCCCCAGCTCGTGGATATGCGCCCAGCACATGGATTTGCCCCCCCCCCGCCCAGCACGTGGATTTGCCCCCCCCCGCCCAGCACGTGGATTTGCCCCCCGCCCAGCAAGTGGATTTGCCCCCCCCCCGCCCAGCACGTGGATTTGCCCCCCCGCCCAGCACGTGGATTTGCCCCCCCGCCCAGCACGTTTATTTGCCCCCCGCCCAGCACGTGGATTTGCCCCCCGCCCAGCACGTGGATTTGCCCCCCGCCCAGCACGTGGATTTGCCCCCCGCCCAGCACGTGGATTTGCCCCCCGCCCAGCACGTGGATTTGCCCCCCGCCCAGCACGTGGATTTGCCCCCCGCCCAGCACGTGGATTTGCCCCCCGCCCAGCACGTGGATTTGCCCCCCGCCCAGCACGTGGATTTGCCCCCCCGCCCAGCACGTGGATTTGCCCCCCCCGCCCAGCACGTGGATTTGCCCCCCGCCCAGCACGTGGATTTGCCCCCCGCCCAGCACGTGGATTTGCCCCCCCGCCCAGCACGTGGATTTGCCCCCCGCCCAGCACGTGGATTTGCCCCCCCGCCCAGCACGTGGATTTGCCCCCCCGCCCAGCACGTGGATTTGCCCCCCGCCCAGCACGTGGATTTGCCCCCCGCCCAGCACGTGGATTTGCCCCCCACCCCCAGCACGTGGATTTGCCCCCCGCCCCCAGCACGTGGATTTGCCCCCCGCCCCCAGCACGTGGATTTGCCCCCCGCCCCCAGCACGTGGATTTGCCCCCCGCCCCCAGCTCGGGGATTTGCCCCCCGCCCCCAGCACGTGGATTTGCCCCCCGCCTCCAGCTCGGGGATTTGCCCCCCGCCTCCAGCTCGGGGATTTGCCCCCCGCCTCCAGCTCGGGGATTTGCCCCCCGCCTCCAGCTCGGGGATTTGCCCCCCGCCTCCAGCTCGGGGATTTGCCCCCCGCCTCCAGCTCGGGGATTTGCCCCCCGCCCCCAGCTCGGGGATTCCCCCCCCCCCCAGCTCAGGGATTTGCCCCCCACAATGGTGGGTCATGTAGTTTACATTGTAGCACAAAGCGGCAGAATGAGTTATACAATGTAGTAAGTTTCTGAAGGTGCGTTTGCGGGGCAGCTGCATACACTACATCGCCGTATTCAATAGCTGGCATAAGCATTTGTTGTACAATCTGCTTTCTTACCGCGGGGCTCAGGCAGGATTTGTTTCTGTACAGGGCACCTAGTTTGAGGTAAAGTTTAGATGAGACTTTTTCGATGTGGGGGCCAAAGGATAGATTTGGGTCTAACCACATACCTAGATATTTGAGAGAAGTGACTGTGGTCAGCGTGCCATTTGATTTTGTCCCCACACATAGATGGGGTGTTTGCAATTTTTGTAGTTTAGGTGCTGTTCCAAAGAGCATCGTAACAGTTTTGTCAGTATTTAAAAGAAAAATAAAAGGTTGTTATCTTTGATCCACTTTTCTACCTCTGTGAATTGTTCTTGCAGCACGGCCTCCAGCTGTGGGAGATTTGGTTTGCTGGTATAGATTACGTCGTAGTCTGCGTACATGTGTACATTTGAGGCTTTGCAGACATTGGGCAGATCATTTATGAATGTTGTGAATAGCAGGGGGCCGAGTATTTAGCCTTGGGTACACCGCAAGTGAGGGGGAGGGAGGAGCTGTCAGAAATGGACACCTATTGAGATCGGTCGGATACATATGATTGAAAACCAGGTTAGCGTGCGATCACCAATACCAGAGTCTTTAAATTTTTGTAACAAGATGCCATGGTCTATATCCAAAGGTTTGGTTTTGGATCAGTAGTGAGGTGTCGAATATTGTAACTATATACAATAGAACCGACTCGTTTGATTAAACAAAGCACAAAAAATACTGGACCAGGCACTCAACCAAAAAGGTTGAGTGCCTGGTCCAGCTCTTTTTGCAGAAATGGTAAGGAAATGGAAGGTCCTAGAGTGACCTAGCCGGTCTCCAGACCTTAATGCCATAGAAAAATCTATGGTTCGAGTTGCTAGACGTCGGCCTCAAAACCTTATAGGCACCTGCCTCTCTTTAGGGAGTGCCTCTGCACACACAGGATTAATATGGATTAATTCCACAGGTTGTATGCTTTCATTCGCTTAAATAATTTCATAATGGCCCGATATGACCGTTTTATTGGAGGCTTGAGGAAAGCAGTAATTCCTGTGTGACCCTATAAAGCTGTCCTCTAAGGCTAGGGACAGATGAGCGCATTTTCTGCGGCCACCGTCAAAATGTACGTCGATGCGTGCGCACGCATTTTTTCACGGAATACGCTTAAGTGGTCAGACGATGCGCAATTCTGGACGTATTTCATGACGATGGGGTGAAAAGAAGTCTAGGGAAATCCGGCTGTTTGAACGTTATGTTGGCCGCACACTAGCAGCGTCTGACATCTCCTAATCACGCACACACGCTGCTATGCGGCCGCAGCGCACTCTGTACGTCAGTACCAGCGGTTTAACGTTCTCGAAAAAATGCGTTCATTTTCCACTTGCGTTGCGCGGCCGGACTTTTGTGCGACCGTACTTCGTATATTGGCTGTCATTGCCCGTCATCTGCTGCTAGTGCGGCCGTGATTATGTGCGCCAGAACGCGCGTTCGCACTGCCTCAGTCTGACCCTAGCCTAAAAGACGATAGAGCGCCTGGTCCAGCTATCTTTGTGCTGTGCTAATATTCTCTTGGAATTGAACGTGTCAGTCGTTTGGAACTTGTGTTGGCACCGTCCTCTCTTTACCTTAAGGGAGTGCTGCTCCACACACAGGATTAATATGGATTAATTCCACAGTTTGTATTCTTTCGTTTTGCTTCTAGTAATTTCATAATGGCCCGACACAAATATGCTTCAAATATTAACACACAGAAACTTGGAGGAAAACCCCGTTACTAAATGACTGTGCTTTTTCCATTCGTCTACAGGCAGGTATTCGTCTTTTGTTTTTTTATGTGTTTGTGTTACATTGTGAATGTATGATTTAGGTTTCCTGGTAAATTCCAGTTCCAGGTGCTTCGTTGCCTTTTTTGTGTTTGGTTGTTTTGTTAAAATGTAGGCGGCATCTCCCATATTTTTCTCTTAAGTGCTTTGCTTTTAAAGGATTGTGTAAATTAAGAAAATGGTACGGTTACTTTGCATCTTTCAGTTGTTAAAGCGCGATTCGTGCCCAAAACAACTACAGCTCATTTAACTAATCTCTCAAATCTGTTTAATACCTTGTGTTGGCCAAACTGCCGACAGGTGATTTTTATTTTCCTTCAACAAAGGATTGAAAAGAATGCTCCCTGAGCTTCCCATGTACGATGTCCTAGTGGTATATGGTTGCACAGCAGAACACTCCCCCAGAAATGTCCCTGTCTGAACTCAAAATCCTTAGAGTATTTGCATATGACAGGGCTGTTCTCCCTTCCTCTTCCCTGAACAGATAGATACAGATCTAAAGAGAAACATCCACAGCAAAATTCAACTGTTAATCCTTCACAGCATTACTGTGATTCCCCTTGCATGTGTCAGCTAAACATAGGTTTGGGGGGTATAATATATATATATATATCTCAGTACTGGCATTCACCATACTATCGGGTATCATTTGACTGGTCAGTCTGGCGTTTCCTATGTTACCAAACTTGACGGTGCTGTGTAAAATGTATAAAAAACATTTTTAAAGCCGTAGCATTGTCTGCTTTTTACTTACAGAGCAAACAATGCTGCTGCAGCAACTTCCCTTCTGATTTATCGTGCCAGGAGCAAATGTGGAGATATTGCAGTGTGTAATCACACACTGCATAATCTAAAACCTAAGCGCCACACCACAGAATTTCACTCTTCAGAGAACGGTGGGTCTACTCCACTTGTGTATAGGGTTCGAGTGGTATCGTTGAAAAGGTCAAGGTTTGGCATCATAGTCTGCTTCTTACTTACAGTGGCAAGAAAAAGTATGTGGACCCTTTGTGATTACGTGGAGTTTTGCATGAATTGGTCATAAAATGTGCTCTGATCTTCATCTAAGTCACAACAATTTGAAAAACACAGTCTGCTTAAAATAATACAACACAAACATTGTATGTTTTAATTTTTTTATTGAACAGAACATGTAAGGCGTATTTTGTTTTGTTGAAGCCATTCTTTTGTTGAATTACTTGTATGCTTTGGGTCATTGTCCTGTTACATCATCTATCCTCTGCGGAGCTTCAGTTGGTGGAACGTTTTCCTGCAAAATGTCTTGATAAACTCTGGAATTCATTTTTCCATCGATGACTACAATCCGTCCAGGCCCTGAGGCAGCAAAGCAGCCCCAAACCATGATGCTCCCTCCGCTATGTTTTACAGTGGGGATGAGGTTTTGATGTTGGTGTGCTGTGCCTTTTTTTTCTCCACACATAGTGTTGTATGTTTTTTCCAAATAACTCAATTTTGGTTTCATCTGTCCACAGAATATTTTGCCAGTAGTGCTGTGGAACATACAGGTGCTCTTTTGCAAACTTCAAACGTGCTGCAATATTCTTTTTGGACAGCAATGGCTTCCTCCATGGTGTCCTCCCATGTACTCCATTCTTGTTTAATGTTTTCCTTATCGTAGATGTGTCAACAAAAATGTTAGCATGTGCCAGAGATTTCTGTAAGTCTTTAGCTGACACTCTAGGATTCTTCTTTACCTCATTAAGCATTCTGCGCTGTGCTCTTGCAGTCATCTTTACAGGACGACCACGCCTAGGGAGAGTAGCAACAGTGCTGAACTTTCTCCATTTGTAGACAGTCTGTCTTACCGTGGACACATGAACATCAAGGCTTTTGGAGATACTTTTGTAACCCTTTCCAGCTTCATGCAAGTCAACAATTCTTGATTGTAGGTCTTCTGAGAGCTCTTTTCTGCGTGGCATGGTTCACATCAGGCAGTGCTTCTTGAAACCAGTAAACCCAAAACTGGTGTGTGGTTTTTAAAGGGCAGGACAGCTTTCAGCAACACATCCAATAATATCACACTGATTGGACTCAAGGTTGGCTCACTCCTGGCTCCAATTAGCACTTGGAGAAGTCATTAGGCTAGGGGTTCACATACTTTTTCCACCCTGCACTGAATGTTTACATGTTCTGTTCAATAAACACATGAAAACATCCAATGTTTGTGTTGTATTATTTTAAGCAGAGTGTGTTTTTCAAATTGTTGTGACTTAGATGAAGATCAGAGCACATTTTATGACCAATTCATGCAAAACTCCACGTAATCCCAAAGGGTTCACATACTTTTTCTTGCCACTGTATAAAGAGAATATTGCTGCTGCCATTACAAACCTTCTGATTTCCCACACCAGGAGCAAGTGCAAACAATTTTCTACTCTATCGCATATTTTACATAAAATATACTACCCCTTTTTTTTTTTCTTCATTCACTTTACCCAAAGAGAGGTCGTTTATTCATACACTGTAATGTACTCTTGGGCGATTCACTAACTGCTGAATTCTCCCCGATTATTGCACGTTCGGTGCAACTTGACTACTCTGGAAGCTGTCCATTCGCCAAATACATGCGAATTGTCAGAGATACTGTGCAATCAAGGCAATTTGCTGCCGTTTCATGCAATCCAGTGGCACCAAAATTTTTCCATAAAAGAATATAATGTCTTCTATTTACAGAACGCCGGATTGGATTTAAAACCGGTTTAAACAGGCAAATCCCATAGGTTTCAATGTAATTAATGAAATATCGTTATTTATTTTTTTAAATACCATTTTCATTTTTTATTTTTTTTTCCTATGGACCTTTTCCTATTATTTAGACACGTTTTTAATACTTTTTAAACTTCTATTAGGAGGTTGTTTTTTTTTTTGTTTTTTTTCAGGTTGACAGAATTTGCTGAGGCAATTTTCATCATTTGTTGACGTCCGATAACTGAATAAACTCAATTTTAGACAAAGTACGGTGAACATTCACTAAACAGTGAATTCAGCGTGTTTTTGGTTAAATGGAATTGCTGAAGTGCGGCGAAAAGCAAAGCCCTGAAACTGCGCGAATAGACCCTTTGGTGTAAGTTCTTTACAAGAAATTCAAGGCTAGGATTGGAGTTTACGGTGTATAAATATATCATTTTTAAACTACTAATGTACTTTTGGATTATTCACTAACTGCCGAATTGGCCCCGATATTGTACATATATATATATATATATATATATATATATATATATCTGAGATATACAGAGTGTCCATAAAGTCTCTTTACAATTTCAAAATTTTATTCCAAAGACAAATGAAAAGACAGATAAGTGAAAATTATTACAAAATGAGACGTATATATTTAAGGTTTTTTTTGCCTCATTTAATAAACCTCTATATGGGCACCATTAGTTGCACAAAGCACATCAAGACAGTACTGGATTTCTTGCCATGTTGGCTGTAGCATCCCCTCATCAATGGTGACAATGGCATCAGTGATCCCCTGCTTTAGATTGGTGATGTCCCGTACCTTTGTTCCATACACCATATCTTTAACATAACCCCATAGAAAGCAGTCGAGGGGATTGATATCTGGTGAACAAGGTGGCCAGGGAATTGGGCCAGCCCTTAAAATCCACCAGTCTGGAAATGTTTAATTTAGGAACCCACGAACATGCAGTCCCCAATGTGGTGGTGCAGCATCTTGCTGGAAAATGAGGGTTGGTTGAAGATCATGTAGTTGTGGTGCCGCGTATTCAGTCAAAAGGTCAGGGTAAACATTTGCAGTAATTGATGTCTCGTCGAAGAACGGACCAATGATTTGATTGCACATGATCCCACACCACACATTCATCTAAAGCAGGGGATCACTGATGCCATTGCCACCATTGATGAGGGTATGCTACAGCCAACATGGCAAGAAATCCAGTACTGTCTTGATGTGCTTCGTCCAACTAATGCTGCCCATATAGAGGTGTATTAAATGAAGCAAGAAAAACCTTAAATATATACGTCTCATTTTGTAATAATTTTCACTTCTCTTTCCATTTGCCTTTGTGATCAATTTTTGAAATTGTAGAGAGACTTTATGGAGTGCGTGCGTGTGTCGTTCCCCCCCCCCTTTTTTTTTTTCTTCTAATACTGAATGAGTCTTGTATGCATTTAGGGTACCACAAGAAAGCCGTGTGTGTTTAGTTTTTTCATCAATATAGAACATTTTTTTCTTATATATTATGTAAGAAAAAAACAAATGAAATGAATAAAGAAAATGACAAAACGAAAAAAGTAATTGCTGGTGCCTTGTATTGGGGGGTAAAGTGATGTAGAAATCCATCCATCGTTAAATTAATATTTTGGCATGATGAATGCTGACGTAAATCAGGTCACTGCGAGTGAAAGCATGCGATTAACGACTGGAATGTGAAACGTAGGAAAGGTAAAGGGAAATTCCCTTCAATGCTGCTTTTTAAGTATTGCCAGTAAAAGCTTTGAATAGATTGTGTATAACTGGTTCTGATACAGTTCACTGCAAACAAATAGACTCCTCAGGGTAGCCAGATATTACCCATTTAAAGTGTTTTCACTGGCCTGGTTCCTTCAGTGAAGCTTCTTCTGCCACTGTTTCATATGTTGCAGTTGCATATGACCGGATACTGTCCTGGTCTTCACAACGTTTAGGTCGCACAGCAGGGATTTACACTCTCCCTCTATACTTTGAACTGGTTAAAATGGATAACCTTTAGATTTAAACTTAGACCCTATCAATTTCACTGCGCCCCATTTCTATCAGTTAAACCACTGGCACAGCTGTCTATGGCTGGTACACCAACAAGACCAATAAAGCTTCCTACAGGTGGTCATCCTGGTTTTAAACCGGTGACTACCTAGCTGCTGAAGAAGCATGCGAGCCACCATACCATTGCAGGTCATTCACTCATGAAAATTGACTGCAAGTAATTGCCCATGGATGCCGCCTCACCCTATACCCGTTTTGGTTAACCCATGCAACTCCAGATATTCATGCTGCATCACAAGAGCAGGAGTGACAAAAACGTTGCCATCAAGGTTTTGAGCATTGACATGTAAGCTACATAAAACTGACATTTTAATGAAAGATTTTCATCCAGAATTTTGATGATCTTTTTCTTTATAGTGCATTTTAAGTGTTGGTATACAAGGTGATGCATGTATTAATAAAAAACCCTTTCAAACTCCATAGCACCTAGAGAAAAATAAACAAGGAAACGTAGGGTTTCCCGTAATGCATGGAAAATAACATGAAGGTGATAGTGGCACAAAACATCATAATATTTTTCTCGTGATTTACGGAAAGCACTGTTTCCTTGTTTTTGTTTTATTTATTTTAATTCTATGTACTGTGGGCTTATTTTATTTCTAATTCTGCACATCATCTTGTATAGGAACGTTTATTTGGGTTTGTATATATGTGGTGTTGTATTTTGTACATTATATGCTGATTTCTGATGCACATTATTGCGGCTGATTGCACAATATTGCGCTTCATTTAAATAACTGAAACCTTTCTATGTTTGCACATGTTATTTGCGCATAGTGCGTTCGTCTGACACCAGCCTTATGTGTGCCCGTACTGACGTGCCTCCCAGCGTCCGTCGCAGCGTTGTTACGTTGTGACTGGGTCGGCCACACACTGTTGTGCGCACACGATTGCACGCACGACAGCAGCTGTGCTGCAAGCCACCCCATCGAAGCCCTTATGCAAAACGCTCGTCTGGCACCAGCCTTAATTATGTTTGCATATGGACAATGTCTTGCCCATTATTTTCTCTTTTTTGGGGTATTTAGATAATTGAATATAGCCGCAGGATCACGTTATATTTTTGGTGTATTTAAGGGTTTCACTTTATTTGTTTATGTTTAGGAAATTGAGCCTAAGGCTGAACCAAGGAAAAGGGGCAGACCACCCAAAAAACGTAAATTGGCCGAAATGCTTGGTAAGGGAGAGATTACAGTTCCTGATAATTTATTGCAGACTTTATTTACTTTTAAAGCTATTTTAATTTTTAACCTTTTGTGTTTCAGAACAAACTGCAAAGAACAAGCTGTCACCTGGAGGCAGCAGTACAGAGGTAAGTGTTACCGCACATATCCTGTTAGGAGTCTAAATCCTGAATTATTTGAGCAAAGAAAGTGCTTCTCTGTTGATTTCCACTGCTCTATGACCTTATGGGTGGTAGAAATATTGCTATCATCACCCTGTCACGTTTTTTGGAGACCATAGGCCCGTTTGTTACTGTGAAACTGTTGCAACATATGGTGAAACAGGAGGCAAGTTGGCTGCTGGTAAAGAGGATACATTTTTTGGTTGGGACTGCTGATTTGGTATAAAGTGATATTTGCTCCGGCACATGCCCACCCACCCCACACCTTGGTCCTCTAGCATCCTTAATCCCTTCAGTTTCATTCCTTCTTCACAATGAGAAATACTGCAGTAAAATGGTATATAGTCTGTATAGGACACAGAAAAGTGATAGTAGCAGAACAAAAAAATCAATTCCAAGGCACCCGTTTGTGCTATAGGGCAGTGGTTCCCAACCGTGGTCCTCAAGTACCCCCAACAGGTCAGGTTTTAAGGATCATCTTGGGGGAAATGCAGCCTGAATCCTGCAATCACTGAGCAGCAAATCATATCCCCTGTACTTCGCATATCTGGAAAACGTGACCTGTTGGGGGTACTAGAGGACCGCGGTTGGGGACCACTGCCCTATAGCACAAACGGGTGCCTTGGAATCGATCTCTTTTTTTTTTTTTTTTTTTTTTGTTCTGCTACTATCACTTTTCTGTGTCCTATACAGACTATATGCCATTTTACTGCAGCATTTCTCCTTGTGAAGAAGGAATGAAACTGAAGGGATTAAGCCCTGAGCATTATGTTTATGTGGGCAATTGTAATTTTCAGGCAGAAGTGGCTGCGATGCCATTATGCCAACTCTGATATGTCTTTTGGCTCTACTATTTTCACCTCAATACATTCTTTGTGGACGATGAGACCTTTTTTTCTTCTACTCCAAAATACCCTCTCGTGCCAATGTTGTATCACGTCATCTTTTCTGTCATTCCAGTGACTGAGCAGGTCATTCTTTCCCCCTGATGCTTTTGCTACGAGCCTACTGATGTCATTACGGCGATAAACCCTTTCCAGAGCTGGCGAATATTTAGCAGTGAAGGCAGGGTTATTTCGGACACCTTTATCTCCTGCGCTATACACCCCACAAGGTCAAAGGGGGTTATTCACCAACCTCTGAATTGGCCACAGAATTGCATCGAACTGTGAATTTCACCATTTGGTGCAATTTCAGGGCAATTCGTCTAGTCACAAAGTTGACAATTCACCAAATACTGGCGAATTTTAGCAAAATGCAGAACGCTGAATTTTGGCGAAATGCCCTGATTTTGGTGTTTCTATTCAAACAGGTGACTCCCTTAGGTTTCAGTGTAATAAATGAAATTTTTTTTTTTTTTAAATATTCTGTTTACTTTTTTGCAAAACTCCTTTTTCTTTTACTTTTTTTTTTTAAATACCTTTTTTTGTATTTTTTATTGTAAATAAAGGTCACATATACATCAACATAAGGCCTCGCAGGGCCAGAATAAGTGGTCAGAAGAGAAAACACGGCTAAGGGGTAAAAATAATGGTAAAATACAACAAAAGTCAGCCAGAACTCCGATATATCAAAAACAGCAGAAAGAGGAGGGGGATAGAAAAGGAGAAAAGGAAGAAATCTCAGCCAGGGACTGATCGTACGGCCAAAAATACGAAAAACAGAAGTAAAGTCCGCAGTGAAATTTATCAACTCAAATGGTGAATTATTGAGGTCACGGTGGGGGGGATAAGGGGTAATTGCTCATCAAAAAAAAATGTCTCAGGGGCTCAGTGTGAATCTGGTGTAAACGACAGTCCAGAGAGGTCGAGTACCGGGCCAGGCAGGCAGAAATCAGCCAGAGAGCCCAGTTCCAAACACCCTGCCGGCCCCCGACTGTCCGCAGAAGGCACCCAGCACGACCCGTTGGCTGAGCACAGAGCTGCCCGCAGCAGCCGCTGCACAAGTAGCCAGCAGCCACAACTCGGCGCCGGAGTGCACATCTCTGGACTCTGACATCCCCACTTCCGCAGGCCTCCCGGGGGGTATCATCCCAACCAGTCCAACGACAGCAGCCAGCCAACGGACGCCGCAGGGCGTCGAAAGAGCTCCAACATCCAGGGTTAAAGCGGCCTCCAGGGACCGAGACTCTGGGATCCGCGCCCCATCCAAGTCGCAATCTGTCTCACCTCTCCCGTCAGCGATAGCATCCACACATACCCCAGCAGTTCCCACCTCAGCGACCGCAGGCTTGCCGGGCTCCTCTAGGCCCAACACAATGACATCTCCAGGTATACCCCACTCCGGGGTTCTCTCGTTCTCCTCTCGCTGTTCTCCCGTTCTCCTCTTGCGGTTCTCCCTCCTCCGCAGAAAAGTCATCAATGCGACAGCAGCCGGCAGGGAAGCATCCCCCGACTCCGCTCCAGCTGAGGCCTCCTTCCGCCAATCCCCACCCATCGCTGCTGTCAGTCGGCACCAAATGCCTTGTGTAAGCGGGGTGTCGTCTCCAGGCATCTGCTCCAAACAGGCCTCAAGACTGTCCAGCACGGCCCCAGGTCCCTGAAGGAGTGTGGGCAAGACCACTGCCACCAGTTCTCTCACCTCCTTCCCCGCCATAGGGACATCCGCAGTAGTCGAGATGGGGGCCCTCCATCTTCGCGACACACAGCATCTGTCGCCCAAGTAGAGGAGCCCGATGCGCAGTCCGGAATCTAGGCCTCAAAATGGCTGACGGCAGGACACGCCAGGTGCAGAACAGAGGCCTTTTTCTCTGCTTGGCACCGGAGGCAGGGCCAAAACGAGCTCCGGTGCCTGCCACCCGATGGCCAGCCTCCCAGGGGTACTCAGATGTGGAAATCCACGGGACAATCCAGGTAGAAATCCCCGTTCTCTGTAGGAACTAGCAGAGCTCACTCAAAGTGTGACTGCTCCCCTGCTCGGCCAGCCACGCCCCTCTTTTGTATTTTTTTTTAATGACTTATTTTGTAACAGACCTTTTTATTATTTCTTAAAGGACCTTTGAATATTATTTAGACACATTTTTACAACTTTTGTTGAAACTCCTATTGGGAGAATAGATATAGAAGAATTTTTTTTTAAAAAAAATCTGGTGGTTTTTGCCAACGTCCCGATAACTGCTTCAGCAAATTTTTTTTTTTTTTGTAAAATATGGTGACCATCTGCATAAATAGTGAATTCATCTTATTTTCCGCTATATGGAGTCCCCAAAGTGCGGCAAAATGCAATTTCTGTGCTTTGCGAAGAAACCCTCAAGTCTTTCCAGGTAACTTTAGGGGAAAAATGATATATATTAAAGGCAGTTTCATTGTCAGCTTTTCATTCCTATAACAATGCTGCTACCATTGCCTTCTTATTTACCACGCCGGGAGCAAGTTTGGTGTTTTATTAATCCTAAAAATGGATGAGGGGAAAAAAACTAAAACTTGTAATTTAGAAAGTGTATTTAGGCAATAATCCAAATAGAATGTCCCTTTAACACTTGAATCATGCATTTTAAAAACCCTGGGATTATTTAGGCTTATCTCCGGCATGTCCTGATCTGCCCAGTTGGCTCCCTCTTCGTTCATGGCCGCTCACGCTGAATTGTAGCTGTGACCCGCTTGGGTTCAGCACTTTAATAAAATATTGGTCACACTGGGGAAATTGCTAATATGTGGGACAAAATGATTTTGTCAATTGCAAAATCTACCTGTGATAGACTGCCTGCTCTGTATCAACTGGCATGATTCGGAGACCTGCATTACTTACAACATTCATGCAATGCTAACACATTCAATGCAGCTAAACTAAATTAAACTAAAACCAAACGATGTAAAATATATTTAAAAACACACGATATAAATGAACATAAAGTCTCTTTGGGTTTGAAGCATGGAGCATTACATCAGCTCCATGACAGCTTGCATAGCCTACACAGCAAGTGGATACCATTTAAACAGTGCTGAAACTGCATCTTACAAAGATCCAGAGAAATTAAGTGCAAGGAGCTAAATTCAGTCTCATAAATTCAATTGTCCCACCCCCCCACCCCTCCCAATATAGGTTAGGGCGAGAAAAATAACTCTGACCTATATAAATGGTGATAAGGCAAACTGATTGAGCAGAACTTGTTTTGAGCATGACAGGTACCTTTTAAGCAAGTGATTTACTGCGACACAGGACATACTTGAAAACGAGAGAAATCTCAATGTATCCTTCCTGGTAAAATCCTTTAAAAAAAAAAAAAGGAACAGGAGAGTCTTGTAATACAGTTAATAACAAATATGAGCAAAAAGGGGTTTTGAGAGGATCCGGAGAGCAACCAACGGCACTAGGGGCCTGCTCTATGGTGGTCTCACAAGGCTTTAGCTCGATTGTGCTATTACATGGACAACTGCTCCATACGCAAATCAGACACTATCACCCAGAAGGGTGTCCAGTACTGAAATACCAACAACGTCATCCCTGCACGAGAGGTGCAGCAACCCCCGACGATGGTCTCGGTCTTGTTAGGCCTCATCAGGAGGGTATAGCTGACAGCCCTCTAGGCACCGTGAACAATAACAAATGTGCCTTAGGTGCCTCTGAAATGCATCTACTTTTGTTGAAAATAAATAAGGTGTGTGAGGAAAGAGGCCAATTTAGGTATCCTTTGTATAGGGATTGAACCCACATATCTAGATCGCGAAAAGAAAAAAGCCGGCGTGTGGCAAAAGGATACCATGATCACAATTCTAATATTCAATGGGAATTAGTAACATTTATTGAATACGATGAAATCATAGAGGACGAAACATCAAAGATTTACACAATAATAACTACATATAATGCGATTAAAAGATGGTGGTAGGGGGTATAAATGTTTAGCCGGTGTTCTATACGATTGGACCTTACAGGGCGGGAGTATCATCTGGATCGTAGCTTTCCTGCTGATGTATCCAGGACAGGCTTTTTTCTTCTATATTTTTTTTTCTTGAACTACATTTGAACTGTAATGATCATATCTAGAAAACTGACAAAAAAAACTGCATGTACGATTTGGCTTTTCGAACAGTATGTGCCCTGACCCCGTAATTTTTTTTTTTTTTTATATATATCCTCAAATGTAAGTGAAAGGAATACTGAATCTTATGAGTGGTCACAGTGCCTCGCCAGGTTTGCAGGATAACTGAAAGGTGATATGATTTGCTGCTCAGTGATTGCAGGATTCATTCTGCTTTTCCCCAAGGTGATCTGCAAACCTGGCCTGGTTGAGGGTCCCGAGGGCAGGTTTGGGAAACACTTTAGTACAGGGACTCAATCCTATCCGGAACCTGAGCACTGAACTCGGGGTAAACCGGGCTTCAGGACCATTGGGAAGCAACATTATCCAATTGTATTAAAACCTTCCTGCACACAGCCACTGGATTGGCTGGAGCTGAAGAATGTCATATCCTGCAGGGCTCAGAGGGAGATCAGCTCTGGCTTTAGGTGACTTTTTAACAAAAACTAAAGGGATAAAATGGGAATGGGAGGTCAGAAGGTGTTAATGTTTTAACCCCACATATTCCTACCCTAACCTGTTTTAAACATATAGGGCCCTATTACATTCTTCGCGCAAACGTTAACGCGTGCGCTAAAACGCATTAATGCGAGGGGCTGAACGTCGTATTACAATGTCTGTGCAAAAAACGTGCGTTAACGTCTACCGCTGGTGAACCTGCGCGAGCGTAATGTACTGCGCGCGTCCTATACTTAACATTGTGAGCGCAAATGCGTTTGTGCGCTGGTATGCGGATGGTATTACAATCTATGCGCAAAATTTAACGCACAGCGTTTGCACGCATAATTTTAACGTCTTTTAAAAGCTGGTGGTAACGGCAAATCTGAACATCCTGGCTGAACCCAAATACACCAGCACGGAAAAAAAATAATACAGCGAAGTATAGTTACACATTCTACACATACCCAAACAATAAAATGGAGAAGTTGTGCGGGTTTTTATTATTGATGCAGCATATGTGCGCAGATTGACTTTGACAGGCGCAAAAACGTTACGTGAGATAATTGTGGTTCTTAATTCTGATTGGCTGAATCGCGTGAAAAAAACCTCTGCACACCGATTTCTGTGCGCAACGTTAATGCGAGTGTCTTTTTTACGCGTGTTATTTTTTGGCGGATGAAATAATGCGTGAGGATTGTAATACAAGCGTTAATTTACACTCGTTTAATGCTTTGCGCAAAAATTCACGTGTTTACCAAGCATTTTTGCGTGAAGAATGTAATAGGGCCCATAGTATTCCTTTAAATGACCGTCTGAGTATGCAAAGCAAAATACATTGTCTATTATTATTTATTTATAAGTAACCACCTCAATTCAGAAGTCGGTTTATAGTAGTCCATTTTTAAAAGGCATATTTTTTGTATTTTTACTATTAATTTCCCAGTCTTTAGTTATCTGTTTGCTTCTCGTCTTACAGGGCCAAGAGAAAAGTCAAGAAAATGCACAAGGAAGAAAAGGTATTCTAACAAACGTTTCTTCCATATAGAAGATTGACGCTTCTCAGAAATCTTTAAAATGGCCTTAATGACTGAAAACCAGAGGGATATAGGTATTAAAAAAATAAGCGGACAATGCGTTTATGATTTGAGCTGAATACTTACATCCAGGCAATACCAAGTGGCAGCTTGAAGCTGGCAAACTGCATGTGTTGAAGCATGAAAAAAACAAAAATCTGCTTGGCTGCACATCCGTTGCCTTTCATCAAACAATAGGAAGGTAGCGGCTACACACTCTGTTCCACGAGGATATCACTCAGAAGAATATCATGTAACTGCATTCAACTTCCAGTGAATAGGCATTGTGTTTGACTAAGGCCAAGGTCAGGCAAACGTTTTGCAGAGCAGAAGGAACATCTGAGAGTGGACGTTCCTTCCAATCTGACGCCTGTCTGGCCACCTCGCTGAGCGCAGTTGGTGCGCTCAGTGCTGCAAGGTTCGATTTCCCCCTATGGAGAATTGCGCTTTGCAGCTCGGTTGAATGCGCGTCGTAGCACTTCGACAGGGAGGCTTTCAGCACATCCGCTGTAGGCGCACGCTACAGTGTGTGGTTGGCCCCATCGAAGCTGCAACGGACGCCGAGAGGCACGTCAGTACGGACGCACATAGTGCACTCGTCTGACCCCAGCCTAAAATGATGCTCCAAAAGAGATCTTTCTGTTGTTCATTGCCAACTGAAAGTCTAATTAGAAAATCCTGGTCAATATTCGTTGTTTGCCCCCTAGAAACTAACAGTATAGCATGCCTGTGTAATTAAAACCCATAAAGTGGAAATCCAGCTTGACCTACTTAAAGCAGAACTGTCAGACTCACGGCTCCCCAGATGTTGATGCCTACAATTCCCAGAATTCCTTCCTTGCAATAGACGGTCGGGAATTGTGTGAGTAGTAGTTCAGACACTTCTGGGCGTCAAGAGTTTGACAGGTCTAACTTAAAGCGTAAGTAGCAGCAGTTTTACGTTCTTTTTCAGTGACTCCTTATGCCGTGACCCCAGAGAAAACCGTCGGGAAATCTGAGGTAAGTCTGAAATATAACCTTCATCTGTGGTTGTCAACCCTGTCCCCATGTACTCCTAACAGGCAAGATTTTAAGGATCACCTTGGGGAAATGCAGACTGAATCCTACAATCACTGAGCAGCAAATCATATCACCTATGCTTGACTTCACATATCTGTAAACCTGACCATTTAGGGGAACTTGAGGACCATGGTTGAGAACCACTGATCTTCAAGTTCCAACAAGGAAGACTCTTTTATGAGCCCCTTGTTTTCAATTCTTGCACAGAGACGCTGATAGATTTTTAATTGATTTGGGGTATTTAAACCCCTAGCATTAAATTAAGAAAATCTTTTAGTTACACAATTTTAATTCAGTGTTTGCTGTTTGGGAAATGATGGGGGGAGGGGGCGGGCACACAGCCAATGAGATGCCACTCAATGCGGAAATAGTGAGAAGCATTGTAAGTCGGCCGGTTGAATGCTTGTTTGCCCAGCCAACTCCTCCTTAAGGGATGTCAGCACCTGATGGCTCACTGAAGTAGCTTTTGGCGAGCTTTCAGGGTCAAAACCTCCTGTTTTGAAGCATTGACCTGGGACAGATAGGGCAGGAGTATAATGGATGGGGACAGTCACGCCGTCGTCATGATGGTCACTTATTGGCTTAAGGGGTCATGATGGCCACTTACGGCATGCCTGCTACAACATGCTTATTAAGATACATGTTTCTTGTCAATTGTTAGGATAATAGTGAAAAAGGTTCTGAACCTGTACGCCGAAGAGGACGGAAACCCAAATCATCTATGAGTTTGTCAGAAACAGGTAAAACTTTTATTCAAGTTTATATAATATCCAGTTAAGCTTTGCTCACTTTTGTTGGCACACGCAGTGCCTTGCGGACAATTTATAAGACCTACATGAACTAACTAACCTTAAAAATGCTTAAAAACAGAAAGGAACCGAGATGCGTCCAGGCGGTGTATTTTTGCGTTTATTTACGCTCATCCGTACAGTAAAGTTTTCAGTTTAATTTTTTTTATTTAGAATCCCAGAATGCATCATTTTTTATTTATTTTTTAAACACTCCAAACGCACATACTCAGTATTCAATTTTGCTCTTGCGTTGTCTCTGAATGAGGCCTTACCGTTAATAATTCTCTTCATGTGCATACCACGCTAGTGTTAGGAGTGCCCGCCAGAGATCTCATGATGTGCTGACTAATGCAAAGCTCCCAGTGTGCTGTGCAAAAGGCAAGAACATGTGTATATTGCATTATACTCTACGATCTCTATTCTGACTCTTTCCTTCCTTCTTACAAAAAGGAAATTCTGCGTGTTTTTCTTACAGGGTTATTCAGAGATCCGAACTTGACCCCGAAAATGCACCGACGAACAGTAAATTTCCCCAGACGGTGCACTTTCGTGCCCATTCGGCTATTCACAAAGCAGGCAGTTTGCCAAATCTTGGCAAATTGCCCAAAAAATACAGTGCCTGTTCAAAGACAGAGAAATTCCCGTAGAGAAACAATGGTTAAATCTATACACAGAACAATGAACAGCAGAGAAATATCAGTGAAATGCCCTGCTTTTCAGTGTTTTCATGCGGCAGGTGTATTCAGGCGAATCCCGTAGGCTTCAATGTTAAAAATATTCCCATTTTTATCCAATATCTAATAAACCATTTATTCTTTTAATCTGCAGCAAAAGTCTCTATGTATTTTTTTATTTAATTTTTTAGGATCTTTCAGGCATTTTTCTTTTGGATTTTGTTTCGGCAAAATGGTTTTTCTGTTTTTTTTAATTACGATTATGCTTTATATAGCGTCAGCATATTCTGCCGCACTTAACAATGGGCACGATATAGATAGGGTTAAAATACACTGAGACTGAACAACATTTGATAAACCAGTACAGGAGGAAATGAGGGTCCTATTCCCATGGGAATTTACAATCTAGAAGGGTTGTTGGTGGAAACAGGAGGAGAGGACTGCAAGGTGAGGGTGATGGGCTGGTTGGGGCAATGAGGTGTATCAGTGAGTTGGGTGGTAGGCTTCCCTAAATAGGAATGTCTTAAGGGAGCGTTTGAAGGAAGGGAAAGTCTGACCGTATGAGGGAGAGCGTTGCAGGGGATGGGGTCTGCGCGTGAGAAATCCTACAGTCTAACATGGGAAGAGGTGATGCGAGGAGAAGCTAGGCGCAGGTCTTGTGTGTAATTTTGTTCTTATGATTATTGTATAAAAGGTTCCTCCATACAAAAACTCTGGGTAATACAGATATATACACGTAGTTGTTGTTCTCTGTCTTCTTTTAGAGGGTTCTGACCCTGAAAAGAAACGCAAAAAATCGCAATCCGAAGAGGAGAAAAACGATGACGAAGAAGGCTCTGAGAATGAAGACGAAGACGATCATAGAGGGGCGACCACAAGAGCTGCATCTCGGTTAGAAGCACAGAGGTATTCAGGGATCATTTTTAAACAGGGCAATGTGTAATATGTGCACGTAGCAGATTATCAGGACGCTGGGTTGTGTTTGTAGGATAATTCCGTCAAAATTGACCAGATTCTGTTTTTCGATTTGTATTGCTGTATTGGGCTTTCTCGGTGTTTTTTTTTTCTTTTTTTTCGGAGCTTCGGTTCATCTTGCTGCACCTACAGATACTAGAAAAAGCGATGTTTCTGCTTAATGTCTGCTTGTAGAGTTTTTCTTCCATTTTTGTACAATAGGACACGACTGGTGTCTTTGTACGATAATCAACTTTTGTTCACTGAACACAACTTCTTGCGTGCTATTTAAGGTTGTATGGGGTTGCCACGTTGTAGTGAATGTATAGCTCTATGTCCCTATTCTCAGGCTTTAAAACTATTTTTGGTCTCTTTGCACCTTCTCTGGAGATTCTTGCTCCCTGTGATTGCTGGCTAAGTGCAGAGAAGGGTCTCTCTCCTGACTTACTAGTGGGCTTTAATAATGCCTCAACCCCTTTTTGAACCTGTTAACGCTCTGAAAAAAAAACAATTTTGAAACCTGCTTTTCTGGCTAGCAACCTTACGGAATGGCAACAATTTGACCTGCATGTATATTTTTTTTCTTTCCCCTTTTTTGTTTATCTTTTTACTTTTCCTCATCTGAATAAGTTTCACACACATCAGTCATAGCACATATGCCTCTCCCATACACCATGAGTGCCCTGATTCGCTAAATTGGTGTCAATGTAGCTGAATATGTGCTGTATGTGTGTAATGGAAGAATGGAGTCAGCACTTTGTTGCTGCAATATGCACTAACGTCACCTACCTTTATTCACTGAATGAGCCTACAGAGCCAATGTTTCCAGCATAAAACCTTTCAATCAGTGCAAAGGATATTTTTGTTTGTGTTTTTTTTTTTTGGGGGGGGGGGAGAATCGTCTGCTTTAAAGGGCAATACACAATGAAACAAAATGATATATAGATATATATTTTTTTTTTTTTCGGTTACTTTGTGCTGACCAAAATCTTTCATTTATAGTTTAGCCATAACAGGTTATGCTGTGACGATTTCAGTAAAATGCATTTTACTTCTAGTTAATAAACTTTAACTCGTCTCCTTTTTTTAATCAAGGAAACTTCCACACAAACCAACAACACGAGCTGCATCAAAACTGGGCAGTCCTGAGCCATCGGCTTCGAAGGCGAGACGACGTAAAGAGAAGACCTCTCCAGAATCCACTTCCAAACAAACGGCAATTTTAAAGTGAGTATAAGGTGTGCAAATAAGCACGTGCATGCTAGGAGGATGGTGGCACGGTCTCACGTCTGCTGATGCACATTTTAACCAGTTCGCTGCAGCGGACGCGCTGAGCGCGTCCAGCCACGCGAACACTAGGCTGCGGAACCAGATTCCGGACGATCACTGTGCCCCCCCGGTGGCTGTCTTTAAACCTTGGGGACTGGATCGTGATTCAGTGCCAACAAGCACTGGATCGCGGTCCCCTCCCGGAGCTGGTCAACATCTTGGATGTCGGGATCCGACAGCTTCCAGGATCTCCCCCTGACTTGCATCATCGCGCATAGCATGATGACGTCAGTTTGGGAGTTAACCCCTAGCTGTCACCTATGGTGATAGATAGGGGGTTCCTAGGGGGTTCCAATGAACCCCTTATCTCACGATCCGTGGCAGCTAGGGGTTAATGTTTGATATCGCTGGAACGGCCAGAGCATGCTATATCTAAAGGAAAAAAGTGTAAGACTAAAAATGGAAATTAAATAAAGTGTTTTTTTTTTATTATTTATGCATTTCAATTATAATGTGAACAATGATGCTGCACTAACGATTTTTTCTATGGGGGGCGTTTGCTAAAAATCACGTAATTTCCTCCCAAAAAAATGTAATGGGTTCCCATTTCCAATTTATTTTAACAAGCGCACCCCATAGAAAATATAACCGCAAACGCTCGGATGATAAAATATGAAAAAAACAACTTTAAACGCTGTAGATTATTGAAAATTACAATTTTATTGCATTTTTTGTTATAATATTCAGGCAGGACATGACGTATACATATAATAATGCTGTATATCGTTCTTTCCGGCAGATTCATAATTTGTCTGGGTTGTATAATAAAATGTGATTTCAAATCACCTGATGAGCGAAACCAGTAAAAATGAGTTCAGTGCACAGACGTGAAATGGTTTAGCAGCGAAAGGGTTAATAAAGTGGTTCAAACAAAAGAGCTCCTTGTGTTTATCCCAGGCCTTAAAGGGACACTACCACTTACATAAACTGTAACTAGATTATGTGTGCATTACAAAGAAATCAACTTTATAAAACACATGCCACGTTTTTTTTTTTCTTTGAAGTAATTGCATGTAAGGAAAAATAAAGTTTTTTTTTATATATATATCTCCCTATTTTGTTGGTTTTTTTTTTCTTTTTCTTCCATGAGGCAACATTTTCCAAAGGTTTTTCCTTCTGTGTTTTATCCATTCAGTATTTAACAGTTTCATGTGATAGAGGAGGGAGTGCTTAGATAAGACAGCAGGGGGCTATTGTTCTTCAGGTGACTCAAGATGAGAGATGACAGCTGAATGAGATAAAACGGGGATCTTAAAAACCTTTTAATCTGCCCTGGTGAAGTCTTTTGAATAGATCCCACGCAATACGATAATTTGAGTAGGTGGCCGACCCATAGATTCAATTGTATGCCCTTGCCACAGAGTGAAGAGCAAGTGAGGTAACGATATTGGTGGTGGGCAGTTTACAACACAAAAGATCACACAATGGATGCACCCAGTGACACATAATGTGTAAAATATTTTCTTACTTACATGAGAAAAACAAAGCACATGTTAGATATCAGCAACATTAAATAAACACAATAAGGACGTTTCATTTTTTGGTGGTAGTGGCCTTTAAGCTTAAGGCTGGGGTCAGACTAACGCATTTTTAACGTGCGTTTAGGCGCACTTAATCATGGCCGCAGTAGCAGCAAATGACGGCCAATATACGAAGTACGGTCGCACAAACGTCCGGCCGCGCAACGCAAGCGGCCTACGAACGCATTTTTTCAAGAACGCAGAACCGCTAGTACTGACATACAGAGTAGCAAGTAGCAACCCTAATGAGATTCTCTGAAGGAATGACTTGCTTTATAGCGATAGGTACCTCATTTTGGCCACAAGATAAAAACGACATGCCTCCATAAGCAAAAAGACATGCCCTATTTAAAGAAAATGGGCTTGTAACTTGTGTACAAGAATTTCACCTTTTATACCCAATTTTCTATCCACTTCCTCCTCTCTCAGGTCAAAGACACAACAAGCACACGGAGCAAAGAGACCGAGAGAAGCAAGCCCTCCTTTGGTACGTACACGGACGCAGCAAACAGAGGAGGTGCCCGCAAAGAGGATCAAGCGCCAATGATTCTATTCTTGAAAAGGGAGATGTTTTACATTTTGCAGAAGTATGCAAAGTGCATAATGTTTTAGTTTTTTTTTTACAAATATTATTTAATATACTGTATAAAATGTCTGTTAAAAGGTGCTTAGAATGTACAAATGCAAAATATGTAGATCTTTCTTGAATGAATTTCATCTTTCATGTTCCGTAAAATGCCTTGTGTGAGTACCACTTTTTATGCTGTATAAAGAAAGTCCTGACATGTTACTGCAATATACTGTAAATAGTTATGTATCATAGGTCTATTGTCACTGACGTATTTCATTACAGAAATCTTAATCGTATCTGCAAATACAGAGATCCAATCCAGCCTATTTAACATCTTGTTGACCCATTGTTCATTGTCTGTTGATGTCTAAACTGAAGGATTTAAGCGTAAAATACACTGAGCACGGCTCGCCGCCCGTCGCTTCGCGCTCACTGTATCTCAGGCTTTACTGTGACACTGTCACTTTTTTCCTTTGAGTAACACGTCATTTTGTGTGACGGTGCCTGGGGGAGACGGGTCTGCTTGCCCTCTCCTTTCTTGGCGCTGCCATGCTCTTTTGTTCCGCTTGCTGATATCGAAGCACCTGGGCCACCTCACTATTGTACTTCACTTGTACAGGAGTCTAAAAATGGATGTGTAGGCTTTTAAACAAGGGACGGTGTTCAACCACCCATCACCTCACACATGTGCAATGTGATAGTATAGATCTTTATTGTGCATCGTACGAGAAAACTCCTATAACCATCAGCCTTAACGAGAAGCTCAATTATTCTGTCACATTAAAAAAAAAAAAAAAACTGTCACGCTCAGAAGACCAAGTTCCTAGGTTTTGTGTATGTTGTTTTCTTTTTTCACAGTGGACTTCTGTGAATTTTTGGCTCAGACTTGACAGTGCTGCTTTAACAAACGTCCATAAACTAAATGTGTATGAGTGTGTGTGTGTATGTATACAAACTACTATGATAAAGTGTAACTATGGTACGTGATAAGCTAGGTTTTGAAATATTTAGATATTTTTACCAACCGCTTGATTTTCAAAATTTTCAGTCTGCGTAGCGTTATTTCTTTGGATAAGTTCTGTATATACATATACTGCAATGCAATATTCCTGAATTCTAGAAATGCTGCAATTCCTGTGTTGCTGACATATTTATGCTGATTTACGTGCATCTCATGCATTCACTCGAACGTGATTTGCATTTGTAAATATTTTTTCCTCCCTGTAAGAACTAACTCCTTGTATATTTTCTGTTCCAATGCCGTGGTGTGCTTAACGTTCGCCGTCTTTATTTAGCGACTAATATGTCTGCAGGAGTTAAATAAGAAAAAAATCCAAGGTTCCAGTGTTCTACTTCTCCTTGCTGTCATGTTGCCAAAATACTCAAGCCTTTCTACCGTCACATTATTCATTGCCTTGGTTTTATAAGTTATAATACGCTTTGTATGTTGTATATTTTTATTTGTTGCACAGTTGATATTTTTGTGAAACATCTTTTGTTTCTTACAGATATTTTCTACTTAAATTATAAAACGGTTCAAAATGAGCATTGGCGTTTGTGTGTATTGTATGTTGGCAATCCATACATCCTTCACAAAACGTAGACTGGTTCCTATAAATTAATTTACACATTCACCTTTTTTTATAGCGTAGTTGTTTGTGGGGTTTTTTCCCCCCAGTAAACATTTTATCAGGTTGCAGAAGACTCGTGATTTACAATAAAAAAAAAAAAATCTAGTACAGGACTGTTGGTAATAAATTGGTTAAATAAATTTTGTATTTGTGGTAATTGGTGTCACAAATGAAAAAAATGTGGCAATAGAAGCTTCAGAATGTACGTCTCTTAGGCTGTAAACTCATGGAAGGCAGTATGAATGTTTCACAGGGGGAGCGTCTGGTTTCTTAATCCTCCTGACCTCAGGAAGCATCTGATGACGTGCAAAAATGTTGCAGTTTTGAGACCCCTTTTCCATCCAACCCCAGTGGTTCCCATTTATATCCCAGGAGCCATGAGCTCCTCCGTGTTCTGATCCGGTCTCCCAGACAGGTAATAACTTGATCGTGGCTCTGGGGTAACATAAAGCGTTCCAGCTGCATGGCCTACATTATAGCTGGGCATTGGCAAATACAGGTTGGAGACAAGTAAAGTATGGTGCAGAAAAACAAAGGATCTCAAGTGTAAGTACTATACTAAACAATATGTTATCACAAACAAACATGCAGCCATGAGGAAATAATGACCAAAACTTTCAAAATACACCCAGCAATGGTAGAAAACAAATAGTGAATGCTGAACAAGTCCTGTTGTTGGTTACCATGCAGCGCAACCACTTGTATAATATATCAAACCCCTTTCAAAACTGAAGGTTCGAACATTCCATTATACTCGTGTTTATTTACTTTCATGTACAGCACACCCTGTTTGAATCTGTGCGGGGAAAAAAAAAATGAAAAGAAAACCGGGTCAATCCATATCAAGTGGTCCAGCACTGGTTGCTTGACTATTCTTTATTTATTTAAAATATATATATTTTGTTGGTGATGACCCCTATATGTTGGTAGTTTAAAATCAAGATTATTTTGCACCGAACAGCAAAGAAATGTCATTGAAATGCCCTGCAGTTCGGTGCTTTATTCGGCAGGTTTAATCAGGCGAATCCCATATGTTTCAATGTTAAAAATATTTCTGTTTTTATTCAATATCAAACTGTGTAGAGACTTTTTGCTGCAGATTAAGGCTGGGGTCAGACGAGCGCATTTTTAACGTGCGTTCTGGCGCACTTAATCACGGCCGCACTAGCAGCAAATGACGGGCAATGACAGCCAATATACGAAGTACGGTCGCACGAAAGTCCGGCCGCGCAACGCAAGTGGAAAATGAACGCATTTTTTCGAGAACGCAGAACCCCTAGTACGGACGTACAGAGTGCGCTGCGCCCGCTAGCGGTGTGTGTGTGATTTTGGAGACGTCAGACCCTGCTCGTGTCCGGCCAACATAACGTCCAGACGCAAAAAGTTTCCTGGTTTGGATTCGTAAAACATCACGCACGAAAATGCACATCGTATGACCGTTTTTGTATATTCCGTGAAAAAATACATCAATGCGTTCGGACGCACTTTTTTACGTTCGCGTGTAAAAATGCTTTCGTTTGACCCTAGCCTCAAAGAAAGTGTTTTTTTTTAAATAATTTTTCTCGTCAATTTTTTTTTTTTTTTTATCCTGTTCGTCGGCTTTATTCCGGCAGCTGGTTGGCACTTCGGCGTATCGTCGGCTTTTTTCGGACGTGTTTTTTTGCTGTGGAGGGTTTGCTTTTTTCCAGATGCGTGCAAAGTGGCAGAGTGTCTGATGCGGTCAGTGGATTTTCACTTCAGGGACCCTGGGGTGAATGACGAATTCACCGGCGGGTTGGGGAATTTGATTCCCTGAAGTACGAGGAATGTCAGTGACATTACGGTGCTCTCTAAAGAACCCTGTGTATCGGTTTCTCTGCTAATGATATATTCGATTTCACATCCTTATTTCTTGCATTCTCCGTTCTCTGGATTGACTGGTCTGGCCACTTATGTGATTCTTCACAGTATGCGTTTGGAAATTCACACGGTTGGGGTTTTCCCTTACCTCATTAGTAGTTTTGTGAAAATGCAGGTCCAATATCGTCACCTCGAAATGATTTCCACTTCACCATATGCGCTAGGTCTTCTGTTTCACCAATATGCTCTGTACAGATCTATAGAAACCCTTGGAAAGCTTATCAATGCCATGGGTAGTCTTGAGCTTGATTTGGTAGCATACTACTCTACACAATCCTTTTTTTTTTGTCCGAATACAGTAGACCTCTAAAGGGAGACCTATTCCAGCACTTGTAAAGGTTAGGTTAAGGAATAATCTAAGAGGCACTGTTGGAGAGTAGTCGGAGACAAGCCTAAGGTTCAAGGGCTTCCAGAGAGAGACGAGCGAGAACACATAACCCCAGGACAGGAGTATAGAAGGCAACGTAGGCCAGACAAAACCGGGTTAGCACAGGAGATCAGTCAGACAACATGGCAATAAGGACCAGTGGGTGAATAATTACATCGTAGAAAGGACTATGTTGCAAGGTGCGACTCAGCCCAGGGCAATTACATTTACATGATCTGGCATAGAGCCACGTGGGAGCATTCATTCTGATGATGGGGGTCAACATTTCAGCTATGACGAGTCTGTCTCAATGAAGCGTCTCCTGACGCTATTTTCTCTTTGTGAAATGTCGACGATTGGCTCTAGCAACCTGCCAGAGTTTGGATGACTGTGGATCATTATCTCACAGCCAAGAAACCATTAGTACTCACGTCACCATTCACATCAATTTAACCCCTTAGTGACCGGGCGGTTTTACACAAATCCGTCCTTTAGTGACCGCTGCTGTTTTTACGTTTCTGCGCTGTTAGTGTTTACGTCAAATTTTCCTCTTACTCGTTTATGTAACCCACACATATTTTACACTGTTTTTCTCGTCATTAAATGGACTTTATAAAGATACCATTTTTTCATCATTTCATATAATTTACTATAAAAAATATTGTGAAATATGACAAAAAAATTGAAAAAACCACTTTTTTTCGAACTTTGACCCCCAAAATTTCTTATGTATCAACAAACCGTCAAAAAAAATTAATTCCTTGGTAGTTTCTAAATTTAGTACTGAGTTTAGCAATACCCAATGTTTACATATTCCTCGCTTTTTTCCTTATTTTATGCAACAATAAGTGCAAGTAGCACTTTGCCATTTCCAAAGAGTTTATTTTCAAAACTAGTGATAGTGACATTGTAACACTGATATCTGTCACTAATTCCTGAATAACCCTCCACATATACATATTTTTTTAAAGTACACAAATCAAGGTATTAAACTTGGGGTATTTTGACTCTTTCCATGCAAACCATTTTACCACAAATCTATGCCAAAGTTTGAGAAAAAAAAATTTTTTTGTGATTTTTTTTTTTTTTGAACGCAATTTAAGAATACATGTACTGTGAACTTTAAGGTTTACTGCCAAAGAGCACCCCAAAATATGTTCAGCAACATCTTCTGAGTAAATTGATACCACCCATGTATAGGTATGTCGGGTCATTTGGGGGCTAATGGCCTTATTTGGGGGGTGCGCATTTCAGTTTTCCAACTTGGATTTTCACATTTCGTCATCATGCACCCATGTCCTATTTGGGACATTTTTGAAGCCGGCCAAAGTAATTTACCCCATCAAACCATATATTTTTAGAAAGGGCACACCCTAGGGTGCTTCAAAGAGTTGTATTTTAACACTTTCCATGCACTAGCTCTATGTCAAACTTTCAGGTAGTCACTTTTTGGGTTATTTTTTCACACACATTGTACTTTAGGCATGAATTGTCAAATCCAGTTATGGGTTACTGCCAAAAAACACCCCAATATGTTCAGCAACATCTTCTGAGTAAAGTGATACCACCCATATATAGATTTGTTCTGTTGTTTTGGGGTGCTACGCCAATCTTTGACATGTGCTTGTCAATTTTCTAATTTGACATACAGTATCTTCTTTGCTTATCTTCTTTTTAGGGGCCTTTTTACATACCCCAGTTTTATGAACGTGCATATATTTGGTAAGCTAACACCCCAAAGTATTGTAAATGGAGTGTTTTTATGCTATGGATGCAACCGTTTGCTCCAAACAAATTGGATACTGTTTGGTGGTCATTTTTCATTTTCACAACCCACATCAGTTTTGGACTGTGATTTAGGAGACACGGTTGTTGTTACTGCATGAAAACTCTCCAGGTTGTTTTCTGCAAGGTCTCCTGAGTACACCCATGCCCCCCATGCATAGGTTTGCCAGGATTTGGGAAGGTTCAAATACAATTTTTATGACTTTGTCATTGGAGTTGAAATTGAGATTATTTCTTCAGCTAGGCCTAGCTTTGGTTTTGGGTCTACCGCATACCCCAGTTTGAATTATTGCCAGAAAATTGTTTATATTTGTTATGTTGACACCCCAAGGTATTGCATATGGAGTGCTTTGATGCCATGGATGCAACGGTTTTAGCCCAAAACATTTGAGAAGGTGTGTGGTGTAATTTTTCAATTTTCTGATTTTTACGCCCACATTAGATTTGGACTGTGATTTAGGAGACACTGTTGTTTGTTACTGCATGAAAACTCTCCAGGTTGTTTTCTGCAAGGTCTCCTGAGTACACCCATGCCCCCCATGCATAGGTGTGCAAAGATTTTGGCAAAATACAGCACCAATTGTAGAACATAAAAATGTACGAATAAAATGTAAAGTCTGGTGCAGTAAAAGAAAAAAAAAACTAAACTGAACTAACTAACTGGAGTGTGAGAAAAAATAGAAAGGAAAAAAATATCACAGATCACGCACAGTGTGATATAGCTTGAAACAGTCCCCAAGACACAGACCGGGTTGTCCAGGCATTCTGGGCAGTAAAAGATTGTGTCTCTCCTCTGCCCCTCTTGAAACACACCCTGCACCTTTTTTGGGGTTTCTGTTTGCCCTCAGTAGGGGGGATTTTATAAATAAAATGCGTAGCCCCAACTCTGTCCCCCATCACCGCCCGGGAGCAGGTGCATCCTGGTACAAAAGCCCCGAAATGACCTGGAGCTGAAACTGTAAAAAGGACAGCGTCACTCCGGGGTTTGCCTTTTTGCAGAGCAAAAAGGCATTGTGGGTTGCAATTTGCATCAGGTAAATTGCAACCTTTTTGTACCAGGCCCTTGACTTCCGCATAATCTGGTAGGGCTGGAGCAGCTGATCTGCCAGATCAACCCCACCCATATGCCGGTTATAGGCTTTGATGCACACTGGCTTCCTGATGCGCTCAGCTCTGCCACGTACAGAGACCTCCACAGACCTCTCAGTGTGGATGGTGGATAGAAGGTATACATCCTTCTTGTCTCTGTACTTGACCGCCAACAGCTCCTCTTGGCGCAGAGCTGAGGTCTCCCCCCTTTTTAACCGGGTGCGGACAAGCTGTGCTGGGAAACCTACGCGGTTCTTGCGAACAGTACCGCATGCTGCTGTATCAAAACAATACAGCAGCTTGAACAAAGGGACACTTGTATAAAAATTATCAACATACAAGTGGTACCCTTTGTTCATGAGGGGAAAAAGTAGGTCCACACAATCTTGCCACTGGTTCCCATGTGTTCTGGGCAACCTGGAGGGTCAAGGCTACTATCCTTTCCCTCGTACACCCGGAAGGCCTGAGTATACCCACTCTCGCTGTCACAGAGCTTATACACCTTCACTCCATACCTGGAGCGTTTGGAAGGAATATACTGCTTGAATCCCAGCCTTCCCTTGTATTTCATTAGGGATTCATCCACGCAGATATTCCTTCCAGGTGTATAAGCCTCTGCAAACCTGGCGGCGAAGTGGGTAATCAGGGGGCGGATTTTATACAGCCTGTCAAACTGGGGATGCTCTCTAGAGGCACAGGCTGTTGTCACTGAAGTGCATGAAACGCAAAATGTTTTCATACCTTCTACGTGACATTGATTGGGGGTAAATGGGGGTAGAGCAGATGGGGCTACTGCTCCAGTAGGAGCGAATTGAGGGCTTCTTTATGATGCCCATCAGCATAGTAAGTGCCCAGAATTTCAGAAATTCTGGCACATCTAGGGGGTCCATTGCTGCCTTGCCAAGTAGGAGTCTGGCTTCGCACAATGCTGATGGGCATACAGATTTGATTGGGCCACGATGTGGCCCAACAAATCATCCCCCATAAACACCTGCAAAAACTGTGTGGCGGTAAATCCTGCAACATCAATATTGATGCCAGGATTTGCCGTGAAAGGAGGGATATCTGGCCTCTGGTGATGAGGCACTACCCACTCCTCAGCTGGAGCTGTGCGTCTCCTGCTGGCAGGTGGTGACCCAGGATCTGCATCAGAAACATCACTAGATACATCAGCCAGCGTAGATGATGTATCTAGCGACGTCTCTGAGCAGTTGGCGGGGTCAAAATCAGGGTCGGAGTCTGACGCAGATGCCTCAGATTCTGACGCCAGGATGGCATATGCCTCCTCGGCGCTGTACACCCTCTCAGACATTATATATAATAGATTATAAAATTTTATAATTATTATATATAATAAGAGGATTGTTGGTTCTTAGAAGAACCGTTGGGTTTCACAAGAAAATACAAATAAACCTAAATCTCTCTAAATCACTCTAAACCTGACTCAATTCTTCTAATCTCCCTAAAATCTCTCTAATCTGACTAATTTTTCTAATCTCACTAAAATCTCTCTAAATCTGCCTCAATTTTTCTAATCTCACTAAAATCTCTAACCTGTCAAATCTGATCTCTCTCTCGCTCACCAAAACACAAGTGAGGAGAGGGAGGGAGAATCACAGAGGTCAGAGCCAATATTTACAAAATATTGACCTGACCTGACAAATTAGAAATTTTATTTTGATTTTTTTTTACTTCTGATTGGATGTTGCTAGCCTGCCTCTCTGATGAGGCAGGCTAGGAACATCCCACTCAGCCCCAAGATGACCTGCCCTTAGAAGAGCGCCATCTTGGCTGTCAGTTTATTTTATTTTATAACTTTTTATTGATTTTTATTTTTATTTTTTTTTATTTTTTACACTTTTTTTACTCTGCTGGGTGCCTTGATCCCTCGAGGCACCCAGCAGAGCACCTGATCACTCATGTGATCTTTTTGTACTGAGTGCCACGATACCTCGTGGCACTCAGTACTTCCTGCCGCTACCGGACGTGATCGCTCGGGGGGAGCGATCACTTAGCGGACCGCGGCAGGTAAGCATATTGCAAGGATGCCTCGATGTCGAGGCATCCCTGCAATATACACACAGCAGCTGGAAGCGATACCGATTCTTTCCAGCGCCTCTAGAAGTGCCGGGCACCTCTCCGGTGAAACCGGATGTTGATCGCTCCCGGGGAGCGATCACAAGGTGCCCCGGCACTTCTCACCGCCATTGCACGGATGCCTGGACTCCCAGGCATCTGCAATGGCGTTTGAGCTGCTGGAAGCGATCCGATCGCTTCCAGCGCTCAAAAACGCAGGACGTACCATGTACGTCAGCGGGTCTAAAAAGAGACCCGCTGCAATGACGTACATGGTACGTCCTGGGTCCTTAAGGGGTTAACATATGTACCTGAAATAAGCTAAAAACCATTCAAATGTCACTTTCCTTCACAGTTTTATCACATTTTTTTCTTGTTCTGGATTGCAGATGCGGGTTCATTGTCCTCATTGTTCCACCAAAGGGTGGGATGTAGGCAATCCGTGGGCAGTTCTCATTTTTCTCACAGTAGGAGTTGGAAGTGGAACGGCACCGGCATCTGGTAAAATGTGCCCTTGTGTTGCTGAGGGGACGACCTCGCGGATGAAGCTTGGCAGTTGAAAGCTGGCATCTTGGACATTTTCTTTGAGAAATTGCATGTTTTTCTTCACTTTTTGTCTGTTTTCTAATTTGTTAGACCCATTGTTTTTTCCCTTATTTTATTTGCTTATGTTTCTGCCGCACTTGGTTGATTTAATTCAGCAGGTCTTCTCTTGACTCCATTGTTCTTATGTAATGTCTTTACTCGACGTAGTTCACTCATTATTTAAACTTCGATTCTATAGTGACTATAGTCCACTGGGTGAAACCCAAGTAATAGTAACCGGGGGGGCCTACTCCTTTAATTACAGTTAAAATGATAATTTAAGAGTAGAAAACCAACTGGAATATTTTATCCGAACCCTTTAAAGTGGTTATCCCTGAGCCTGGTTCTTTGTCTAGGCTAATACTTATGTGACGTTTAAGTCACCAGTTGCCTTGACAAAAACCTCACATTTTGTTGATGTTCATTTAACATATTGTAGCCGGATATGCCCAAGAGTTCTCTGTTGAAATTTGTATTCCCAGGCAGCATAATTTCCTCTGGGAGCCCACCTTAGGTCGCCCCCCCTCATCCAAGACGGAGAGAAAGCTATCACTATTTGCTTACCACACACATAATTGATCAATAATAAATTTGTGCATATATTTATTTATTTTTCCGAACTGGAAATTAACCTCTTCGCTGCAATTAAACAGCTGGGCATGTCCTCCCGTCTATACAGAAAGCAGAATCGCTTAGTGCTGCGTTGCCGTACCGCAGCTCAGCTCAATAGTAGGCATCATCCACTGACATTGTGGGTCTCCCCTCCTCCACTCACTGACATCCTTGATTATGGGTGTGATGACATCAGAAATGGGGATTCTGCACGTTCTAGGGTAATACCGTTCTAGGAAATACTGGTATCGTTTGGACCTCTCTATTTCAGGTTCTGTAATCCCCATGGGGGCAAGCAAGGTGTCTGTGGAAAGGCCAGAGTCTAGCCTTTCCTATGATGCCAAATATGGCTATGTATAGTATAAAAATAAAGCAAAAAAACTAAAATCCTTTTTTTTAAATTCCTTTATTTTTCGTAAGCTCGAGTTTGACCAGTCTTTACAGATAAAATGAACAATGCCGCTGCCATTACTCACCTTCACATTCCCTAAATTCAGGGTTTTATACACCGTCATATTATTTATTTAAGAAAGATGCACCAAAATGCAGACGCACTTTTTTTTTTTTTTTACCCAAAATGTTTAAAATTGTGCATTTCCTAAAAAATAGATGCAGTACCTGGTCCTCCATTTATGGTTTAGAAAAATATACCCTTTACAATATTTATTCATCCACAAAGGTGTGAATATAAAATGTGGAAAAATTATTCTGCACACTGTAAATTATTGAAATTGAATTTGGGTTTTTTACATTTTTGTTCTAGCATTCTGAATCTGAGAGTCTGCTGGGACAAAATGGTACTAACTGAAATGGTTACTAACTACTCAAGAACATCGTCCGCATCTGCCCCTTTTTTTAATCAAATTACTTTTATTGGAGCCGTGAGTATACAAGCAAACAAAACCATAGGCAGTCAGATACAATACAGCAGGACATATCAAACATGATAAAAAAAAAACTGCAACAGTATCAATTACTCCGCTAAACCAGGCCCCTTTTTGACACAAGATACCGCGAAGGTGCTGGTTCATACTCTTGTCATTTCACCACTTGATTACTGCAACTCGCTCCTTGTTGGCCTCCCCAACTCCTGTATTGCCCCTTTGCAATCTGTAATGAATGCAGGGGCCAGGCTTATTTTTCTCACCAGACGCACCTCGCGTACCTCTCCGCTCTGCTAGTCTCTCCATTGGCTTCCTGTACTTTACCGGATACAGTTTAAAATACTGACGCTCAAGTTCAAATCGCTCAATAACTCAACCCATCCCTACATGTCTTTGTTAATCCTCAAGCACGTCCTGCCTAGACAACTGGGGTCAGCGGGTGATCTCAACTTGTCGTCATCTGTCTACACCCGCACTGCCAACTCTCACCTCCAAGACTTCTCAAGGGCAGCTCCGGTCCTATGGAATGACTTGCCTCGCCCTATAAAACTCTCCCCTGATCTTCAGGCCTTCAAGAAATCCCTCAAAACCCATCTCTTCAGATTAGCGTACCACATCCCTGATACAACTCATCCCTCTTCTCCCCTACTCACACATGATTGAAGCCGCTTCTATGAAGCCCCACCATTCCTGACCCACTGGCACTAATGATCCTGCCGTCCAGTAAAATTTCCCTTGTCTTCCTCAATCCCTCTAGACCAGAGGTTCCCAACCGTAGTCCTCAAGTCCCCCTAACAGGCCAGATTTTGAGGATTGCCTTGAGGAAATGCAGACTGAATCCTGCAATTACTGAGCACCAAATCATATCACCTGTGCTGTGCTTCACATATCTGGAAAACCTGACCTGTTAGGGGGATTTGAGGACTGCGGTTGGGAACCATTGGTCTAGACCAGTGCTTCCCAAACCTGTCCTCGGGACCCTCAACCAGGCCAGATTCTGCAGATTGCCTTGGAGAGATACAGACTGAATCCTGCAATCACTGAGCAGCAAATCCTATCACCTGTGCTGTGCTTCAGATATCTGTAAACCTGGCGAGGAGGAGGGTCCTGAGGACAGGTTTGGGAAACACTGGTCTAGACTGTAAGGCTAGGGTCAGACTAACGCATTTTTCACGTTGTCCGTGAAAAAGTGCGTTCGAACGAATGGACGTATTTTTTCACGGAATACGCGATAGCGGTCATACGATGCGCATTTTCGTACGTGATTTTGTACGGATCATCAATAAAACCCTTTTTGCGTCTGGACGTTATGTTGGCCGGACGTGTGCAGCGTCTGACGTCTCCCAATCACGCAAACACGCCGCTATGCGGACGCAGCGCACTCTGTACGTCAGTAGTAGCGGCTTGACGTTCTAGAAAAAATGCGTTCGTTTGCCACTTGCGTTGCGCGGACGAACTTTCGTGCGGCCGTTCTTCGTATGTTACCCGGCATTGGACGTAATTTGCTGCTAGCACGGCCGTGATTTCGTGCGGTTAAACGCACGTTAAAAATGCTTTCGTCTGACCTTAGCCTAAGCTCCTATGAGTAGGTCCCTCTACACCTAGTGTTTCCATCCTTTGTCCGTTTATCTGTATATGGTTCCCTTTGGTTATTGTAAAGCGCTGCGGAAACTGTTGGTGTTATAAATGAGGACAATCATAATAACTTCCAAATAATCTTGTCAAAACGCCAGTTAAATTCGAAAATAATTCATAACTCTTTATTTAGTTGTAATTTAAACTTCAACACACCGGTACCATTACAATACAGAACAAACTAACTTTTCACTTGTGCAATCTAAAAAAATTGTGTTTTAAATAAAAAACAATCTATTTAACTCCACAGTATTCATTCACAAAATTAAATATAGAAATGTGCAAAATACAAAAACAATACATATTTACATAACAAGATGCTAACATTTCCCGAAAAAAATCCTGCCTCGAAAGCTTTCTGTTTTTGTGTCTCAATCAAGTCTGAACTCATTAGTTTGTATTGGGCATTTAGGGCAGTGTTTCCCAACTCTGGTTCTCATGTCGCCCCTAACAGGCCAGGTTTTAAGGATCACATTGGGGAAATACAGACTGAATCCTGCAATCACTGAGCAGCAAATCATATCACCTGTGCTGTGCTTCAAATATCTGCAAACCTGGCCTGTTAGGGGACCTGAGGAGTCGGACCAGGGTTGGGAGCCACTGCTCTAGGAAACATGGCTCAGCGCTTGATCGTAGTAGAAACGTGAGTTCACTCTACATACCGAAGCAGGAGAATGGGTAGTGCGCTCGCCATAATTTGTACGTCTAGTCCCGGATCTCACATGGTGCTCCCAAGCTCCAGTGGCCAACTCAAGCAATTGGACTAGAAGAAAAGTGAGGTGACTGAGCACTCCAATCCAGCATATGGCTTTATTTCAGGGTTCACAAACCCAGCAAAGACAAGATTTCAGCTGTCTAGCAGCTTTTGTCCAGAGTCGACCCTGAAATAAAGCCACAACCTGGATTGGAGCGCTCAGTCGCCTCACTTTTCACCTTGCTCTCTGCATACTGGCAGCTCCGTACATTTATTTCTGCTCATGCATGAAGCTGCGGCTGAGATTTCTTCACAGCATTTTAAACTCTATAACGAGTGATCAGGCAGAGAGCTGATACATAATATGAAAATAATAATTCATTTGCCAATCCATATTTTGTAATTTTAGTGTCCTCCACTTTTGAACAAAGAAGGTACGTTGTATGCAAATCTCTACATTTATCGGTGATCCAAAATAGTGTAAGGCATGTTTCCAAAAGACCATCATTAGTCAAAACTTTATATATCTCCCATTATTATCATTATACTTTATTTGTAGAGCGCCAGCAGATTCCATAGCGCTGCACAAGACAAGTGAAGAATATGTTACAACATAAATACATTAGAACAATACATAAAAAGATGAAAAAGTAGTTGTAAGGACCCTCTTCTCAATTGAAAAATGTTCTTAGTTTCATGATGGGAGTTTGAGAATTTTCAAAGTTACTCTTAATAGAATTATATACCTATGTTACCCTTTCTACAAAGTGCACTTCTTCGATAATAGTGTTAAAGGTTATATATCAGTTTTTTACAATACATAATCGCTCTACCCTAAAATATTTGCAAATTAATCATAACTTAAAATGTACAAAAACAGCACTTGGTCATTTCAGAAAACTATGAAATATATCTCAGTCTGAGGAACATTCCAAACCAGTCATCTTACATCAGTGACCCTTTGAACCCCAGATGTTTCTGAACTACAAATACCATGATGCTCAGCCAGCCTTAAGTATCACTAAGCTTCATGGGATATGTAGTTTCCAAACATCTGAGGTGCCAAGGTTTGCCATCACTCTCCTACATTATCCTGTGAAACGTACTCGTGCTTGATGTTCAAAGGCAATTTATTTCCAGGATTTTCCTATTTCCAGGATTTTCTTAGCACCTTCATAATTTTCTTTTACACCAATTTTTCAAAAAAAGAAAATGTATTGAAAACTGCACTAATAGTGAATCGAGTATTTCTTACTTTATATTTCCTCTCCGATCCCTCGCCCTCGTTCTTCCTTGCATTTTCGCGCTCGCTCTTCCTCTCATATAATTAAATGTATCAGACTGAAACATATTAGAACTAACAGAAATTGCTTAATAATATGTTTCAATCAAAAACTAACACTTTCATATTCTTATGTACTCATAGTCTGATATTTCTGTTTAATAAAATGTATGTTTATAATCTGCCTGGCCAAATAAAAAGTCACACGCTCTAATACGCTAATATTTCATTGGAGCACCTTTTTCTTTGATTACGGCACTCATTCGCCTTTGCATTATTTCGATAAGCTCATACAATGTCACAACATTTATTTCCATCCAGAGTCGCATTAACCTCCCTGACGGTTTTCCTGAGTGTGGCTCGGAGTTAACTTTTTGTACCAAAAGCGCTGAATACTTACATGTCCTGCGCTCCCTCGCTGATCCCTGCAGTCTCCTCCAGCCGCTCGCAACGTCACACTGTCTGGTTCCCTTCTCGTGAGGAGTGAACCAGGAAGGGACACATCACGATCAGCTGTAGTGTGACTGCGGGGACAGCGAGGGAGCGCAGGGACATGTAAGTATCAGCCCCAGTGTGGCTCGGGGATACTGCTTTCAGCATTGAAAGTTAACCCCGAGCCACACTTATACCACTAGGGGGCCAGAATAAATAGGACCGATTCTGACATATAAAATATGTCAGAATCGGACCGCCAGGGAGGTTAATATGTGGCCAAGATCTTTTATTGATGATGGCAGAGTCAGACGCTGCGTAAAGTCTTCTCCAGCACATTATCCAAAAGATTCTCAATGGGGTTAAGGTCTGGACTGTGTGGTGGCCAATCCATGTGTGGAAATGATGTCTCATGCTCCCTGAACCACTCTTGCACGATTTGAGCCCGATGAATCCTGGCATTGCCATCTTGGACTCAGCAATGTATCTTGGCCTAGGCCGACAAAGCCTAGGCCTAGGGTGGCAATTTACAGGAGGCGGCGCCCCGCCGCTTGATGGGACCAGCCGGACCAAAAACCCTGTGAGACCTGCTGCCCGCGGCCGCCGGTTTGCGAATACGGCTGCCTAGCGTTTCTGTTGCTGAGCTGCAGCACTGGGAGGAAGTGGTCATATGACATCACTTCCTCCCAGCGCTCTACCATGCTGCAGAGCAGATGCCAGGAAAGCAAGGTGACTCAGCCGCCAGCCCTCAGGTCAATTAAATGAAAGAGGTAGGGGGTTAAGTGTGGGGGGGGGTTAAATGAAATGAAAGGGGTCGGGGGTTTAAATGAAATAGGTGGGGGGTTGAAATGAAATAGGTGTGGTGGGGGTTAAATTAAATGAAAGAGGTGGGGGGTTAAATGAAATGAAAGAGGTGGGGGGTTAAATGAAAGAGGTGGGGTAAATGAAAGGTGGGGGTTAAAGGAAATTAAAGAAGTGGAGGGTTTAAATGAAAGGAGGGGGTAGGGGGTTATGAGTTGAAAAGAGTGGGGGTTAAATTAAATGACAACACTGGGGTTATGAATTGAAAAGAGTGGGTGTTATGAATTGAAAAGACTGGGGGTTATGAATTGAAAAGAGTGGGGGTTAAATTAAATGAAAAGACTGGTCGGTTATGAGTTGAAAAGAGTGGGGGTTAAATTAAATGAAAAGAGTGGGGGCGTTTGGAATGAAATGAGTTTAAGTTTTATTGCTGTGCAGCTGTGATACGCTCATACACACTGCACATTTCTGTGGGTTTTATTGCTGTGGAGCTCTGATACGCTCATACACACTGCACATTTCTGTGGGTTTTATTGCTGTGGAGCTCTGATACGCTCATACACACTGCACATTTCTGTGGGTTTTATTGCTGTGGAGCTCTGTGATACGCTCATACACAATGCACCTTTCTGTGGGTTTTATTGCTGTGCAGCTCTGTGATACGCTCATACACACTGCACCTTTTTGTGGGTTTTATTGCTGTGCAGCTCTGTGATACGCTCATACACACTGCACCTTTTTGTGGGTTTTATTGCTGTGCAGCTCTGTGATACGCTCATACACAGTGCACGTTTCTGTGGATTTTATTGTTCAACCAATTAGAGTGGCTGTAATCCACTATACTTGACATGCGTGGCTGATCTTTGTAAAAATGCTTGAAATTAAACATTTCATAATTTTATTTATCTCAATAGATACATTTGAAATGGTATACAAAATATACAAGTAGGCACTTGGTGCCCACTTTTAATATAAAGTGAGGAAAAGGCGGAGCTCTAAGAGGAAAAGGTGGAGCCTAAATAGGAAGGGTGAGGTTTAACCAGGAAGAGGTGTGACCTTGACAGAAAGTGGTGTGTCAAATTTAAATTAGGGGGTGCACGAGTTTAGTCAGGCCTAGGGCAGCACAAAACCTAAATACACCACTGTTTGGAATATGCCCCCTGTGCCATCATGGAAGAAAAAACCCATTGATGGAAAAACCTGTTCATTCAGTATATTCAGGGAGTCCCATGACCTAATTTTTTTGACATAATGTTGCTGAATCTAGACCTGACAAACTGAAGTAACCCCAGATCAACACAGGTTTGTACGGTAGGTGGTGACTTTTTTGGCCAGGCAGTGTATGTGTATATTTTTACCTGGGTTGTTTCCCTCATGACATTCCATTCTGTTAAAGTGCTTATTCTGAATTAAACAATGTGATACTATTTATATCTTTATGAGAAATTCAGACTGTACAATACAGGTTTGTCTCCTCTCCAGTTGAATCAGTTTCACCTCCTTCATGGTGCTGCGGAGCTTACAGTGTAAGTCATGTCCAACACTGCAAAATTATGCAAATGAACACATTGCATAGAAGCATTATCAGATAATGTCAAAATGTAAGTGATGTAGATGAGAAATCTTGGTAAATATTCTTAATAGAGAAAGTGAGAACCAATACCCAAGATGCTCGGGAAAGTAATGCCAGCAAACAGTAAGGGATTTCGATTCCTGAAGCACAAACTCTGGCTCAGACGTCAATATTCCTTGAAGAGTTGAATATTTCCCTCTTTTATTAGTCCCCTGTACTTTAAGCTGTTGCTCTTTGCTGTCGGCCACTCGTACAGTTGACTGTTTGTCCTCGCTGAATATACACAGCAGCATGTTTTGGGCTGCTCTGCTATCATGCATTTATGCCGACTTCCAGGCAAAAATACGTCACAGCAAAGTAAACAAAGACGAAGGAACTAAAGAGATGGACGTGAAGGCAATATTCTCTTCATATAACTATAAAAAAAGAAAACATTTAAGAGAAATGATATATTTAGAAACCAGTAATTACAGTGCATAACCTTCAACTCAAAAAAACAATGTTATAAATATGTTAGACAAAGGGAACCCAATTTGGGTGCCCTGAACGGATTGATTTTCACCGATGGTTAGAGTCCATGGTAGCCGGGTAGTCCTAGGCACATGGCCTGTGGCTTGATACAAAAGAAACACCTTGACAGTAGGGATAAGCTGTTTGGTTCGATCAGTTCAAGGTTCGATTCGAACATCGGCAGTTCGAAAGTTCGCTAACTTCAAACTTTTTGGCGTGTTCGGTTCGAGTTCGAAAAAAATAAATTTAAAGTATAAAAAATGCTTAAAAAATACCAAAAAAATCTAGAAATAAAGAGACTCTTTACTGCAGAATATTGTAAGCAATGGTTTATTAGATAGTGAATTAAAAAATAATGTCTAGGTGCAAAGATTCTCACCTCTAAATGACCTGTGCTCTCAAACGGCGTAAACAACAGGTGTTTAATTAGTGTTTGGAAATAACATGTGCTTCTAATTAGTCCAGTCTCATGAATTTGATACATTGTATGCAGACTGGGAGTGCTAGGTGTCGTGTGTGGGTCTGTGATGGCGATGTTTCCATACATCCTACAAATCCGCCACTTCATGGGCAGGTTATGGGGACCTCCTAGGCACGATATTTGAATTCATTTTTTGTTTTTATTTTTAACCCTTATTTTATGGAAAACTCACTGTTCCTTTAACTTTTTCACTGCTGAGGCATTTCACCGCTGTGTGCTGAGCTAATTTTTACCGCTTTCACTCATCATGTTTAAACGCGATTTGAAGCCACATTTTATTATACGACCCAGTCATATTAGATATCGTTCTTTCCGGCAGACTCGGCAGATTCATCATTTTTATATGTATACGTCATGTTCTGCCTGTATATTATAACAAAAAATGCAATAAAACTTGAATTTTTAATCATCTGCAGCGTGTAAAGTGTTTTTTTTCACCTTTTATCACATGAACATTTGCGGTTATATTTTCTATGGGGTGCGCTTGTACAAAAATTAGAAATGGGGACTTATTAAATTTTGGGGGGGGAATTATGTGATTTTTAGCAAACGCACTAGTGCAGCATCATTGTTCACATTATAATTGAAATGTGAACAAAATTGCTGCATTAATAAGAATAACACACACAAAAAAATACATGTTTTTTTTTTACTTTATACCTGGTCATGTTGAGTATCATTCGAAAGGCCATGCTCAGGCCTTTCTATTGACACCCTCCATGACCCCTAGCTGCCACGGTTCTGGAGATATCGAAATGAGATATCAAATGAACCCCCTATCTCCACCAGGGGATTTCGGGCAGCTAGGGGTTCCCCGGCTATCTGACGTCATCACGCTATGCGTGAGGACATCAGGCAGTGAGGGGGGACCCGGGGGTGGAGCCGCCATCCAAGATGGCTGCCCCCACCGGAGCTAGGCCGCACTTTGGCGCCGGTGCCTAAGGGGTTAAAGCCAGGCACCGCTTAAAAGGGGAGACTCTCCCCTTTTAAGCGGTGCCTGGCTTTTTTTGTGGGACCTCCCAATCGGGAGGGAGAGGGATCCGAACGGATCCCCCCCTCCCTTCCAGGTGATCTCCCGGCATTGCCGGGGGTCGCCTGGACATGATGTCATCGCGCATGGCGCGATGACGTCATTTACATCGGGAGGAGCTTGACTTCAGCGTCTGAGGACGCTGAAGTCAGAACGCCGCGGGACCCCGGACAGAGAGGTATCTCCGCCGGGGGTCCCGCAAAGCTGATGATGTGTGGGACACGTCCTCCTCAGCATACAGCAGGAGTAACTGAGGACGTGTCCCACACGTCGTCAGCAGTGAAGGGGTTAAAAACGTCTTTTTTTAAAACTTTTTGTCCTTGTTTCCTGTCCCCCAGGGCACTACCCGGACCCGGACATTGTTTTTAAATGTTTCTATACATCCTACAAATCCGCCACTTCACGGGCAGGTTATGGGGACCTCCTAGGCACGATATTTGAAGGAATTTTTCATTTTTATTTTTAACCCTTATTTCATGGAAACTCACTGTCCCTTTAAAAACGTTTTTTTTTTACTTTTTGTCCTTGTTTCCTGTCCCCCAGGGCACTACCCGGACCCCCATACACCTTTTATGGCAAATATCTAGCATATATGCCCTCTTGGAGGGCACTCTAAAATCGAACTTTGAGTCCCATTGACTTCTATTGAGTTTGTGTTCGTGTTCGAATTCGAACTTTTGAAAAGTTCGAGTTCGAATGTGAACCGAACTCGGGGGTGTTCGGCTCATCCCTACTTGACAGGTTTGTGGACTCACAATGACTAAAATATAATTTTTATTCAAACATATAAAATAATTTGGAACAGAAGCATTTGGTCTTGAATACAAACAAAAAATTAAAACAATGTGGACCAAAATTGTTTGGTCAGAGTACTCGAGATCTAAAAGAAAGAATGTACCAAAGTATTTGATTTTGATTAGAGCCGTGTTAGCTCAGTAACTCAATTCGTTGTAAGAGAGAGGTTGGAAATCAATTATTTGGTTTGATTTAAACTAAGTTAATGTTTTTTTGAGAAAGGGTTTTACCAGGAAGGATACATTGAGATTTCTCTCATTTTCAAGTATGTCCTGGGTGGCGATCATGTACCGTTAGGTGTTTTGCCCAAGGACACTTACTGGAGAGGTGCTCTTGCCAGGATCGAACCTGTGTCTCCACAGTAATCAAGTAGTGATGTTACCTCTACTCCACCCAGCCGTGTTATAAATATGTTTAATTAAACATGTAGTGGAGAACAAACAGTAAACCTACAGCATTCACAATCATTTGTCATGGAGAGCCTGCAGTCCAATTCTCACATGAATGCCAGTGTTCTCATATGACATACATATACACACCCGAGTTTTTATACACATCATAAAGACCAGAACAGGCCAAAGAAATAGGTCTGGCACTTTAAGACAAAGAAGCCTACTCGCATGTACACAATCACACTCACACATACAAACACACACACACTCACCGCAAACAAAAGTCATTGCCTTTCAATTCTCCAGACCCTCTATCAGACTCTTTAAAACCCCCCCTTGTCAGCCTCCCACACCCCATATTGTTCTCACCCACCACACCAAACACCTCTCACAACCCTATCCAGGTTATGCATGCCTGCGCTGCATTCTGAGGGTCATCCCAGTGATGCATACTCGCATCCTTATCCTAGACACCAGGTTACTTGCACAGTCAGTTGCATGCCGTCTCCTGCTACCAGTCAGAACAGTGGAAACCAGTCAGAGAAGTGAAAATTCTAGGTTAAAATAGCCAAACCAGAAATATTCTCCCATTTATCTCACTTTCCAAATTGGCAATTTTGACCTAGAATTTTCAGTTCTCCTGTCATTCTCCTGGTTTTCACCTTTCTCTGAATAACCCTGTATGTTTGGTTTTCCTTTACTTGGTTTTCTCTCTTTGTTTAGTTACCTGGCCATATTAAGGACCGGTTCACTACCGGGTTTCTATCTTCTCTGTCTCTCAGGTCTGTGTTCTTGGTATAGCAATCATTACACTCTTAGGGAGCATGTGGAAATCTATTCCCACATGCTTCTCCTACCCTGGGGATCCAGCTCTTCTGACAGCCGGACGTGTTCTCCGTGAGTAACATTTGCCTCAAAATGCACTGTCTATCTTTGAACAGAAGCCACCAGGCCAGACTGGTATCTACCTGACAGACAAATGCTTGGTATGCCGTGGCCAGTCTGGGCTTGCACACAATACACAACAGATATATGCCTTGTTTCGCATTCTCAACTATGCAAACAACCCAAAACAAGCCCCTCATATATACCCTTGCATCCACACACCTACACGATGATGTTTGTACCCTTAAACACTCTATATGGAATTGCTTTGACACAATACCTTTAAAATATTGCCTAGTTGAATACCTCTGACATAGATAAAGATAAACTTTGAAATAATAATAGAGACATTAGCCTAGAGTCACAAAGCATCGATACCAGCAGGAAATTGATGTAATTGTGTCACAACTCGAATTCGGGAACATTCACAATGCATCGGATTGCTGTGAATTACTGGTCTGATTGCCAATCAATCACTGCGTTCTGATAGATATTCTAATATACCAGCAGACACTGCCCGTAACATTTCTAAAAAGCCGCAACGGTATTTCCGTAAGTTTTCGATCTTAGGAACCGTAAGCTACGGATATGTTTAACTTCTGAGATATACAGGGTTATTCAATTTCAAAGAAAATCGATAAGTCACCACGTGTTCGGTGACTTTTTGTTCTCTTAAATTTGGTGCAAATCGGCTTTCCCATTTCGGCGACCCTGCGGTGTATTCAGCAAGCACCACAGGGCTGTCAAAGTGCAGGGAAAAGCTGCTGAAAACCCGGCGAATGCGTGCCAAAAACCTGTAAAAACATCTGGATTAACCCGTCGAAGACACCGGAAAAACCCGAGCAGGAGCTGCTCACACGCATCCAGATAAAGCCGACACCGCAGAAGAAGGCAGTGAATAAATTAGGAAAACAGTTTGCATGAATGATTGAAAAGTGAAACGCTGTTTGCAAAGAAACTACTGAGTGAAAATGTCTGAAATTTACATATGAGGTCCAGGGAATGATAATAAAGAGGGCTGTTACAGAAAAAATAAATACCGTTAAAAAAAAAACGGACTTTTTAAAAAAAAAATGCAGAAAAGTGCTTAAAATATCCTGAAAAATCTATAAATAAAGAGACTTTTTACTGCAGAATTTTATAATGAACGGTTTATTAGATATTGAATTAAAACGGGAATATTTTTATCATTGAAGCCTATGGGATTCTCCTGAATAAACTTACCGATTGGCAGGGCATTTCGGGAACCTTTCACTGCTGGTTTGTGTTCTCTGAATAGCGGAAGCAGTGCTTCTCTATGGGGATTTCACTGCCCTCGAACAGGCACCGAACAGGCACCGAATGTGCAGGCAATTCACCAGGATTTGGCATATTGCCTGCTCTCTGAATAGCCGAATGGCCAAGAAAGGTAACCGAACGCTGATTTTCAGCGTTCGGTTACCTTTCTCCTGCCATTCAGATCTCTTTGAATAACCCTGATAGATGCATTGATAGAAAAATCCACAGACCATTGCCTGACAAGGAAAGGTGTATTATAAACTGTTCTTTCAACAGCTTGAGTTAGAATATTTGGTATCTGCAAAAACATACCAGCAGTGACACCACCATTGGTATTAGGTTTCAGGATTCCATAGGGCTCCATTGAGCTAAACGTGATCCTACCATAAGCTCTGCGGGAGCTCACGACACAAGGATTGTGCAGGGCGAGTGGAAGAATAGTGGGAATTGGCAAGAGGGATCAGCAACTTCACCGTGAGATCAGGGGGGGGGGGTTCATTTTTCAAGAGATGAGAGATTTTGATAAAGCAAAAACTCTTAACACCAGGATCTGAAAGAGTGAGTATTTTTTAACAGAATACCGGCTCAAGCTGAGAACAGTGTTATCATGGAGGATCTAACGGTTTTCATTTTAAGCTGTTATTAACAACTGTCATACAATGTATAGGAGCTGTTCATTAACAGTAAGGAGCTGCTAATTCCGAGCCACATGTTAACACCGTGACAAGGTCACAATCTTAAAGCCTATAATGCCATTGTGGAAAGACCTCCCATCTCACCTCAAACATTGACTGACAATATACAGTCAGGTCCAGAAATATTGGGACATCGACACAATTCCAACATCTTTGGCTCTATACACCACCACAATGGAGTTGGAATGAAACAAACTCAATGTGCTTTAACTGCAGACTGTCAGCTTTAATTTGAGGGTATGTACATCCAACTCAGGTGAACGGTGTAGGACTTACAGCAGTTTGCAGATGTGCCTCCCACTTGTTAAGGGACCAAAGGTAATGAGACAATTGGCTTCTCAGCTGTTCCATGGCCAGGTGTGTGATATTCCCTCATTACCCCAATTACAATGTGCAGATAAAAGGCCCAGAGTTCATTTCAAGTGTGCTATTTGCATTTGGAATCTGTTGCTGTCAACTCTCAAGATGAGATCCAAAGAGCTGTCACTATCAGTGAAGCAAGCCATCATTATGCTGAAGAAACAAAACAAACCCATCAGAGAGATAGCAAGAACATTAGGCGTGGCCATAACAACTGTTTGGAACATTCTCAAAAAGAAGGAATGCACCGGTGAGCTCAGCAACACCAAAAGACCCGGGAGACCACGGAAAACAACTGTGGTGGATGACCTAAGAATTCTTTCCCTGGTGAAGAAAACACCCTTCACAACAGTTGGCCAGATCAAGAACACTCTCCAGGAGGTAGGTGCATGTGTGTTAAAGTCAACAATCAAGAGAAGACTTCACCAGAGTGAATACAGAGGGTTCACCACAAGATGTAAAGTATTGGTGAGCCTCAAAAACAGGAAGGCCAGATTAGAGTTTGCCAAACAACACCTAACAAAGCCTTCACAGTTCTGGAACAAGATCCTATGGACAGATGAGACCAAGATCAACTTGTACCAGAGTGATGGGAAGAGAAGAGTATGGAGAAGGAAAGGAACTGCTCATGATCCTAAGCATACCACCTCATCAGTGAAGCATGGTGGTGGTAGTGTCATGGCGTGGGCATGTATGGCTGCCAATGGAACTGGTTCTCTTCTATTTATTGATGATGTGACTGCTGACAAAAGCAGCAGGATGAATTCTGAAGTGTTTCGGGCAATATTATCTGCTCACATTCAGCCAAATGCTGCTGAACTCATTGGACGGCGCTTCACAATGCAGATGGACAATGACCCAAAGCATACTGCAAAAGCAACCAAAGAGTTTTTGAAGGGACAGAAGTGGAATGTTATGCAATGGCCAAGTCAATCACCTGACCTGAATCCCATTGAGCATGCATTTCACTTGCTGAAGACAAAACTGAAGGGAAAATGCCCCAAGAACAAGCAGGAACTGAAGACAGTTGCAGTAGAGGCCTGGCAGAGCATCACCAGGGATGAAACCCAGTGTCTGGTGATGTCTATGCATTCCAGACTTCAGGCTGTGATTGACTGCAAAGGATTTGCAACCAAGTATTAAGAAGGGAAAGTTTGATTTATGATTATTATTCTGTCCCATTACCTTTGGTCCCTTAACAAGTGGGAGGCACATCTGCAAACTGCTGTGAGTCCTACACCGTTCACCTGAGTTGGATGTACATACCCTCAAATTAAAGTTGACAGTCTGCAGTTAAAGCACATTGTGTTTGTTTCATTCCAACTCCATTGTGGTGGTGTATAGAGCCAAAGATGTTAGAATTGTGTTGATGTCCCAATATTTCAGGACCTGACTGTAACTATCATACCTAAGAATGGCAAGGACACCAATCGATGTGCTAGTAGCTATTGACCAATCTCCCTCTTTAACTGCAATCTGAAGCTGTTCAACATATTGTTAGCAAACCAGCTGAAGCCTCTTCACCTTCCATGATACGGGAGGACCAGGTGCTATATATGCCAGGTAAGGAGGCATGAGACAATATGGCTCGCAACCTGAACATGGTGCCTCGCCTACTGCAATGCCATGGGGCTTTTTCCTCCTGTCCATGGACTCAGAGAAGGTCTTCAGTGAATTGGGAATATCTTTTTCCTACTCTCACACATTAGCCTAGTCCTGAAAATATATGCTTGGATGCAGGCACATTACCACAATCCTACTGTCCGGATCTGTGTCACAGCCACTGAACCATCCAGATCAGAAACCGCACTCAACAGGGGTGCCCTCTATCTCCCTTTCTTTTTATCTTTTCACTTGACCCTTTCTTGGAGGCAGTCCAGTCTCATGGGGATCACGCTTGCAAAGACCCAAAACAAGTTGGCCAGATACGCAGACAATTTGGTCACTTTTTCTCACTGCCACAGGGACTGCTTTACCCAACCACCTGTCCGTATTCCAGGAATACAGTGCAGTTTTGAACCTAAAAATTGATTATAACAATTCAAATAATGTGAAGGTTTCTATCCCAAAACACTGATCAATTCCTCTGCCAAAGACTTTCATTTCAATGATCAAACTCTAAAATGAAATACCTGGTGATCTGTCTGTCGCTCAATCTAATTTATTTGCTGATAACGTATCCCTAATCACAGCCACCTTTATATGGCATTTAAAAGCGTGGAACAATATTTTCCACTCATCCTGGCTCAGAATTACGGATCTATCTCAAATCAACAATTTCTGAGCAAATTTCTATTATTCTTATATTTAATTGTTATCTTTGCATCCCATGTTTGAAATAAATATTTTGATAAAATGTTTTTCAACAAAAGCGCTTGGTAGTGAAGGGGTAATATATATACAGTTGTGTTCAAAATTATTCAACCCCCACTGAAATTGAGTGTTTTGGCCAGTTTGACATTGATTTTGATCATTCAGTCATCTTGCTTACAATTAAATCAAAGAGGCACATGTAGGTCAGACAAATATAACATAACATTTATAATGAAATAACCACAAATGTCTTTTCTGTGCTCACATCATTATCAGTTTTATTCAACCCCCAAGTGACATTCAATCTTAGTACTTAGTACAACATCCTTTTACAGTTATAACAGCTTTTAAACGTGAAGCATAGCTTGACACAAGTGTCTTGCAGCGATCTACGGGTATCTTCGCCCATTCATCACGGGCAAAAGCCTCCAGTTCAGTCACATTCTTAGGCTTGCGCACTGCAACTGCTTTCTTTAAGTCCCACCAGAGGTTCTCAATCGGATTTAAGTCAGGTGACTGCAATGGCCACTCCAAAATGTTCCAACCTTTAATCTGCAACCATGCTCTAGTGGACTTGGAGGTATGCTTGGGATCATTGTCCTGTTGAAAGGTCCAACGTCTCCCAAGCCTCAGGTTTGTGACGGACTGCATCACATTGTCATCCAATATCTCCTGGTACTGAAGAGAATTCATGGTACCTTGCACACGCTGAAGCTTCCCTGTACCTGCAGAAGCAAAACAGCCCCAAAGCATGATTGACCCCCCGCCATGCTTCACAGTAGGCAAGGTGTTCTTTTCTTCATAGGCCTTGTTCTTCCTCCTCCAAACATAGCGTTGATCCATGGGCCCAAACAGTTCTAATTTTGTTTCATCAGTCCACAGAACACTATCCCAAAACTTCTGTGGTTTGTCCACATGACTTTTGGCATACTACAGTCGACTCTTCTTATTCTTTGGAGACAGCAAGGAGGTGCGCCTGGGAGTTCTGGCATGGAGGCCTTCATTACGCAGTGTGCGCCGTATTGTCTGAGCTGAAACTTCAGTACCCACATCTGACAAATCTTTTCTCAGTTCCTCAGCAGGCACACGGGGACTTTTCTCCACTCTATGCTTCAGGTAGCGCACAGCAGTCGAAGTCAGCATCTTCTTTCTGCCACGACCAGGTAGCGTTTCAACAGTGCCCTTTGCCTTGAATTTGCGAATGATGCTTCCTATGGTCTCTCTTGGTATGTTTAACATCTTTGCAATCTTCTTATAGCCATTGCCCTTCCTGTGAAGAGTAATCACCTCTTCTCTTGTCTTCCTGGACCATTCTCTTGACTTCACCATGTTTGTAACCACACCAGTAAATGTCTAGAAGGAGCTGAGTATCACAGTCATTTTAAAGCTGCCTAATTGGTGCTTATTATGCTTTATTGCTGCTCCGTGACATCCACAGGTGTTTTCAATACCTGATTGAAAACACTTGAATGAACCTCTGTTCTTCAGAGTGGTAGTCTTTTAGGGGTTGAATAATTGTGTCAATGAAGAATTCACAAAAGAAACATTTACTACTGTATTACAAAACCAATTGATGTCATTTTAGTTGCATATGGTTCTTTAAAAAGTCCTTGTAGGATTTCATTCTGAATACAATTACAAATGTACACTAAGTTCCCTAAAACCCTTTACAGCATTGGGGGTTGAATAATTTTGAAAACAACTGTGTATATATATATATATATATATATATATATATCATATTTTTTAAAAAGCAATTTATATTATTCTACTTTTTTTTTAAATTCATTTTATATTAGATATTTTATTTTATATTAGAATTTTTTTTAGAGCCGTTAGAAACCCATAAGAAAAACTTGTTAGAAAAAAATGGAAGTACTACTTCCATTCATTACAGTTATTTTACACATTTAACAGCTTCTATCACAAAGTACAAAACAATTTTAAAACAAAATTTGGTATATTCAGACCTAACAGTACTGTAATCATATCTTAGGCTAATGTCAGACGAGCGCATTCTGAGCGCACTCTGCGTGCTAGCACAACAGACGGACGTACTGACGGAAGATAATGCAGATACCACACAATCCGTTTTTGTTGACGGACGCAGGGAAAAAAAGAGAATTATGGGAAACAAAATGAATATGAAAAATTATAAAAATTTGAAAAGGATATGATGAAAAGCCATTGTGTGCGTCAAGGTGCTGGATGTCGCAAATGCGCTGCGTCTGACATCTCATCACTCACACAGAACGCTACGCGGACGTGGCGCACTCAGCGCGTCCATCTAGCAGTTTTACGTTCTTGCCTAACTTGCGTCGTTTGCCACGTGCGTCGTGCGTGTGCAGTTCGGTGCGGACGCACTTCGTGTGTGGGATCTCTATTGCTCATGATTCTATGCTACGACGGACGTTAATCTGTGCGACGACACGGACGTGATAACTGCGTTCGTCTGACATGGGCCTAAGACCCATCTTACTCATCAGTGAACAAAAATAAACCTTACCTGTGTTACGTCTCGCAACTACATTTTTTCCTTCTTCAACACATACTTTTTCAAATGTGTTTGCAAATTCATTTAATTTGACGATGCAAAGAGCATTTTTTATCTCTTTTATCACTGAATGCTCCCATGGCTCTTGGAATCCTCTTATCCAATTCAAAAACATACGATATCGTGCCTGTTGCACGTCACCGTTGGCAGTAGATATGTATATATTCCACTCCTTATCCTCATCTTTCAGAGTCAGACTGCTCATGAAGTGATTCCAGCTCTCATTAGGATAATGGTAGACGAGGAAGACAATTGCTCGCATATTCAAACCTAAACAAAGGAAATTGTAAATATTCATTGTCCCCAAACTGCATAAAGACTAATGAACTGTTTGTCCTCTTATGCTACGGTTATACATTCCGACAAGTATGTACTATATTTACCACACAGGACATTGTGGCAACATGAATGGAAATAATCTAAAGTCATTTGGCCAAAGTGACAATTCTGGACAAAATGTTTTAATCACTTCTCCACAAAACCTGTCGAAAAATGCATTCATCTGACCCTAGCCTAAACCTGCCGAATGAAACCACCGAACAGCAGGGCACTTCGGCAACTTTTCTCTGCTGTTCAGTGTCTCTGACTAGATAAATCATTACTTCTCTATGGGGTATTTCACTGCCATCGAACAGGCACTGTACTTTTTTTTGAGAAAGGATTTTACCAGGAAAGATACAATGAGATTTCTCTTGTTTTCAAGTATGTCCTGGGTGGTGAGTATGTACCGTTAGGTGACTTGCCCAAGGACACTTACTGGAGAGGTTGCTTGCTGGGATCGAACCCATGACTCCACAGGCTCTCTCCATGCAGAGCAGTGACATTACCTCTACTCCACCCAGCCGGTACTTGCTGGCAGTTTGCCAAAATCTGATGAACTGCCTGCTCTCTGAATAGCCGAATGGCCCCGAAATGTCACCGTACAGTGAATTTTACTGTTCAGTGACATTTCGGGGCCCGATTGGCTCTCTCTGAATAACCCCTCATGTTTCATGGAAAAAGCTCTATAGTTATGGATTACTGGGAGACTTGGGCTTATTTAAAAAAAAATAATAATAATGGAGAGGTGACCTCCTAGTTGTAGAACAAATTCAAATACAAAACAAAGTTGGTATTGAGTACTCTAATTTTTCTGGTGTTTATAGATGTGGGGCCCTATTACATTCTTCGCAAAATTTTGCCCGCACAGCGCATTTTTTTTTGCGCACAGTATTACGCGTTATCGCGTGAAAATTTACGGTAGTATTACAATCCTCGCGCATTTTGTCATCTGTCAAAAAAAGAACGTTCGTAAATGGTAAATGTGCGCAAAGTACGTTGCGTGCAGAAATCAGTGTACAGACTGTTTTTTTTTTTAAAGAATTTAAAGACCATTTTTTTCATGGCCGCTAGATGGTAGCAGAACGGAACATCTCTGAAAGGCGAACTTAGGATCAAAGTGGCTGTAACAGACTGGGAAGAGACTTTATCATATGTGTCAGCAGGGATACAAAACAGGGCTCCTGCCCAATCAGGGATGGCTTGGTTATAACCTGATTGAGGAATACCGCACAGCAGCTTTGAAGACTCAGTTCCGCTGCATTCCTGGTTTCAGTAAGCTCTGCCTTCTCTGCTGTGAAGGTCTCCCTTTGTTGCAGATAGTAGTCACAAAGCAGAGCAGGAACCCCTTCATTAACAAGCGCTCTGCGTGCAGCGTCTTCAGCACTAAGGTGACATAAAGCAGGGAGCAAGAACCTTATTGCATATCCAGGCCATATAGATCCCCATTTGCTGCATGGACCTGGGCTATAGCACCAATATCCCGGATCACACTGAACACCTCATATATCTGGGAGTCTGTAAGTTGGAATTGATCCTTATAGGCCATGTACACCAAGGATGAATTCACACCATGATCTTTAACAAGGGCTTCCATCTCCTCTTGTACCCCCTTGTGCCATTCAATAAAATCCACATGCAAGGAATAGTCACAGCAGGATTTACTGTCTGCCCACTCTCGCCACTGGTCAAAAGCACTAAGTATGACTGGTTATCATTTACTATTGTCCAACTTTAATTAAAAGGAGGTCACTAGTGATGCGGGGAATGTTCTTCTTGCCCTGCTAAGACATGTCTGCAGGTCTGCCCTTGGAGCAGGGCGGGGGGCTGACGGCTGTGCGTTGCTGCTGTGGCCGGAGGGTGTTATAGGGGCATAAGAAGGAGGAGGAGATGATGATGGAAGATGTTGAAGAAGATGTGCTGCCCCCGAATCTTCCTCTGCCCGGGCTGCAATAAAGGACTAGCGGACTGTTTTTCTCACTGGATTCAGTCAATCAGAATAAAGAACCACAATTATGTCCCGTTGAGTTTTCGCGCCTGTCAAAATCAATCTGCGTATATACAGTCAGGTCCAGAAATATTGGGACATCGACACAATTCTAACATCTTTGGCTCTATAAACCACCACAATGGAGTTGAAATGAAACAAACACAATGTGCTTTAACTGCAGACTGTCAGCTTTAATTTGAGGGTATGTACATCCAACTCAGGTGAATGGTGTAGGATTTACAGCAGTTTGCAGATGTGCCTCCCACTTGTTAAGGGACCAAAGGTAATGGGACAGAATAATAATCATAAATCAAACTTTCCCTTCTTAATACTTGGTTGCAAATCCTTTGCAGTCACTCACAGCCTGAAGTCTGGAACGCATAGACATCACCAGACGCTGGGTTTCATCCCTGGTGATGCTCTGCCAGGCCTCTACTGCAACTGTCTTCAGTTCCTGCTTGTTCTTGGAGCATTTTCCCTTCAGTTTTGTCTTCAGCAAGTGAAATGCATGCTCAATGGGATTCAGGTCAGGTGATTGACTTGGTTATTGCATAACTTTCCACTTCTGTCCCTTCAAAGCTCTTTGGTTGCTTTTGCAGTATGCTTTGGGTCATTGTCCATCTGCACTGTGAAGCGCCGTCCAATGAGTTCTGCAGCATTTGGCTGAATGAGAGCAGATAATATTGCCCGAAACACTTCAGAATTCATCCTGCTGCTTTTGTCAGAAGTCGCATCATCAATAAATACAAGAGAACCAGTTCCAATGGCAGCCATACATGCCCACGCCATGACACTACCACCACCATGCTTCACTGATGAGGTGGTATGCTTAGGATCATGAGCAGTTCCTTTCCTTCTCCATACTCTTCTCTTCCTATCACTCTGGTACAAGTTGATCTTGGTCTCATCTGTCCATAGGATCTTGTTCCAGAACTGTGAAGGCTTTGTTAGGTGTTGTTTGGCAAACTCTAATCTGGCCTTCCTGTTTGTGAGGCTCACCAATGGTTTACATCTTGTGGTGAACCCTCTGTATTCACTCTGGTGAAGTCTTCTCTTGATTGTTGACTTTGACACACATACACCTACCTCCTGGAGATTGTTCTTGATCTGGCCAACTGTTGTGAAGGGTGTTTTCTTCACCAGGGAAAGACTTCTTCATTCATCCACCACAGTTGTTTTCCGTGGTCTCCCGGGTCTTTTGGTGTTGCTGAGCTCACGGTGCATTCCTTCTTTTTGAGAATGTTCCAAACAGTTGTTTTGGCCATGCCTAATGTTCTTGCTATCTCTCTGATGGGTTTGTTTTGTTTCTTCAGCCTAATGATGGCTTGCTTCACTGATAGTGACAGCTCTTTGGATCTCATCTTGAGAGTTGACAGCAACAGATTCCAAATGCAAATAGCACACTTGAAATGAACTCTGGGCCTTTTATCTGCACATTGTAATTGGGGTAATGAGGGAATATCACACACCTGGCCATGGAACAGCTGAGAAGCCAATTGTCCCATTACCTTTGGTCCCTTAACAAGTGGGAGGCACATCTGCAAACTGCTGTAAGTCCTACACCGTTCACCTGAGTTGGATGTACATACCCTCAAATTAAAGCTGACAGTCTGCAGTTAAAGCACATTGTGTTTGTTTCATTGAAACTCCATTGTGGTGGTGTATAGAGCCAAAGATGTTAGAATTGTGTTGATGTCCCAATATTTCTGGACCTGACTGTATGCTGCAGCAATAATAAAAACATGCACAACCTCTCCATTTGATTGTTTGGTATGCGTAGAATGTGTAATTATACGCTGCAGCATATTTTTTTTGGGGCTGGTGTATTTGGGTTCAGCAAGGACATTCAAATTGGCAGTTACCACCAGCTTTTCAAAGACGTTAAATTCATGCACGCAAACGTTGTCCGTTAAATTTTGCACAAAGATTCCATGCGCGCACCAGCGCAAAAACGCATTTGCGCTCACAATGTTAAGTATAGGACGCGCACAGTTCATCACGCTCGCGCAGGTCCATCCGCATCAAGCGTTAACGTGCATTTTTTGCGCGAACGTCAACGTTCTGCACAAAGGGTTTTGCCCCTCACGTTAATGCGCTTTTGCACACGCGCACTTTTTTGCGCGAAGAATGTAATAGGGCCCGTGGTGTTTCTTGGCAAGAAAACACAATAGATTTCTAAGATGTTCATATGGGATTTTTCTATTTTAAAAATAAATGTACTTACACATAAAATTTGGGTTTCTTTCCCAACCTGAAACAAATACAAACAAAACGTTCAATTTCACCTGTAAAGACAACTATGCAGACACCACTTGATCAATCTAGAAATCAAGGACTGTATTATCATCTGTGCATCCTATTATATCTAAACATTATACAGATAGGGAACGGAAAATAGCTGTATATAACATATGTAATAAATTGTTTGCAAAACAAAATAAACTCTGATTAGGAGGACCAGAGTTTACGTTTTAAAATAAACATTTAAAAACAAAAAGAGATGCTTAAATTTCCAACCAGGAATTTTCCCTCTGTCCGTACCCATCATAATGTCATTTGTGGTATGTGTTGATGGCATCATTTTAGATATCAATGAAAAGCGTGAAGTGAGATTGTCTAATGTAAAATCATAATGACATTAAAGCAAATAAACAAAAAACATCCTCAGTGACAGGCAGAACATGTGCCAGAATGCTGACTGAACTTGTCACACTCACTCTCCCTGGAACATTGTTGCACACGGTCTGTAAGGTGTCACCTGTGCATCTGGATGACAGACCATGTGCAGAAATGTTCAGAGGAGAGTAAATCTGATGGCGCAGACCGAGATCCTGCGCCAACTCTGCTTGTCACTGCATGCACCAGCCGGCAACCAAAATTTGGCAGTGTGCCCCTTTTCTAAAACATTTGTCTGGATCCACTCCTGTATCTACCATATACAGTTTATATTGTTTTCATGACTGCTGGACTCTAATCACTGCTGCGGCCAAATCAAGGGTAGGGATAAAAAATGCTGGTTGACCACACAGCCTTTCAGTCCTCTCCAGTGCCATAGAAGAAGTGGGTACAGGAGGAAGGGGATCAAATGGGCTCCAGTAGTCCCTAGAAGGACCTAGAAACTGAACACAAGGAGGGAAGGGTTTAAATAATATCTGGTCTCTCCGTTCTCTGGACGTATGTCATTCTACCCCCCGAAAGGATGTGAATAGTTTCAGTTAAATAAAGGGAAAGTGCCTCTCAATGATTTGGAGAGGAACCACCTGTGTGGAAAATGAAGAAAGAAGACCATGGTGCTGGAATGTGGTAATAATTAACACTTCCTGCCCCCTTCCCCTCCCTGTTTTGACCCATTAATCCATTTTTGCTGGTCCCCAATATAAACGTTTCTGTATGTTTCACTAGTATATACAAACTGCCTTACTCTTTTTACCTTTTATGCGCAGCTTGTCAAACTTTTCATATAACTCCTTTAAAGTATTTAACATCTCGGCAGGGTTTTTAACTTCATAATTTTTATCACCTCCTTTAGGAAACAAATTGGAAAGAAAGAATAAAATGATCTTGCTGCAACATGGTTCCTTTATATTCACATTAAACAAGAGCTTATCGTTAAACTGAAAAAGGAGCTGTTACAGGGTTAGTCAGAGAAAGGTGAAAACCAGGAGAATTGGCAGGAGAAGTGAACAATCTAGATCAAATAGCCGGTTTGGAAAGTGAGATAAATGGGAGAATTTTTATGGTTTGGCTATTTTGACCTAGAATTTTCACTTCTCCAGTCGTTCTCCTGAGATTCATCTTTCTTTGACCCTTTGACACCTGAATGTGTTATTTAGTAGCGTTGCTATGCTGCCTGCAAATTCGAAGCGCAATCACATTGATTTGACAAGGCAACCCAGATTTCTCTCAGAGTCCTGATGAGCCAGCAGCCATAGGCTGTCACCTGGTTTTGGGAGGACTGAGGGAAAATGCACCAGAGCACCGTTTCAATGTCACTCACGATGCTTAAATACGTAAAATCTGAGCTTTTGAAGCCCATATGTGAGCAATGACCAGCCCTGATTGGCTATTTGACAGATGGTCATCCTGACATGCCATGTCGGCCAATGGTTGTCATCCTGGTGTGCCCTTTCGGCCACTGGCGATAACATTATCATGTCATATGGAAAGCCCCCTTAGTGGCTATGCCCCATTCCTGATGATCTCAGACCTGCCAAAGTTGGCAGGTCTGCATTCCTTATGTAAGTGTAAGCATCTTTTGTTTCCCATTCCGATGGGGACAGAAGCTTTAGGTGCACAACAATGTGACCAGAAGCCTGAGACCTGCATCCAGGTGGCCATAACTGTTGCTGTTTCTGCTTGTTTTATGGTTAGTGTTGTGGTTAGCGTTACGGTTAGTATTAGGGTTAAGATTTCTGCTTGTTTTATATTTAGGATTACAGTTATAGATAGAGGTTCGTGATTTGCTTGTTTTTGATTAGGGTTATATTTACAAATAGGGTTACAGTTTCTGCTTGCCTTTTTAGTTAGGGTTAGGGTTATAGTTACAGTGTCTGGTTGTTTTTTAGTTAGGGTTACAGTTTCTGCTTGTTTTTTTAATTAATGTTAGGTTTACAGTTACAGTTTCTGCTTGTTTTTTTAATTAATGTTAGGTGTACAGTTACAGTGTCTGATTGTTTTTTGGTTTGGGTTACAGTTAGGGTTACATTTTCTGCTTTTTTTAAATTCGTGTTAGGGTTACAGTTACAGTGTCTGGTTGTTTTTTGGTTAGGGTTATAGTTTTTGATTTTAGATAGTGTTAGGGTTACAGTAACGGTGTCTGGTTGTTTTTTTGGTTAGGGTTACAGTTAGGGTTACAGTTTCTGCTTGTTTTTTTAATTAGTGTTAGGGTTACAGTTACAGTGTCTGGTTGTTTTTTTGGTTAGGGTTACAGTTAGGGTTAGGGTTACAGTTACGGTGTCTGGTTGTTTTTTGGTCAGGGTTACGGTGTCTGGTTGTTTTTTGGTTAGGGTTACAGTTAGGTTACAGTTACTGTGTCTGGTTATTTTTGGTTATGGTTACAGTTTCTGCTTGTTTTTTAGTTAGGGTTAGTGTTACAGTGTCTGGTTGTTTTTTGGTTAGGACTACAGTTAGGGTTACAGTTACAGTGTCTGGTTGTTTTTTGGTTAGGGCTACAGTTAGGGTTACAGTTACAGTGTCTGGTTGTTTTTTGGTTAGGGTTACAGTTACAGTTTCTGCCTGTTTTTAGTTAGGGTTACAGTTACAGTGTCTGGATGTTTTTTTGGTTAGGGTTACAGTTACAGTGTCTGGATGTTTTTAATTAGTGTTAGAGTTACAGTTAAGGCTGCATTTTCTTCTTTTTATTAGGGTTCGGGTTGCATTTAGGGCTATTAATACAGTGTCTGCTCCTTTTTTAATTAGCGTTAGGTTTACAGTTTTGGTTCAGGTCAGGGTTACAGTTCCTGTTTGTTTTTGATTAGTGTTAGGGTTACTCTGCATGTTTCACAGTTAGGGTTAGGGTTACCTTTATTTTTTAGCTAAGTGTAAATTTCTGAATTAAGCTGAAGAGATTCGATTATAATTGGATTTTTCTGATCTTTATTCGGTCAATTTAGATTTTTATTTTTGGAGTGCGAATTGGTTCGGACAAAAGCAATTTGGAATCTGTATCGGTCCAAATGTAATCTATACGCTGCTCTAGACACATAAATACCTTCCTTTATTGTATGATGACCTCAGATACTGTCATTACTGACATGGCAGTTCAGACTATAACAAAGTGGACCTGTTTGGGAGTGGGACAACACGCACCTTATTCTTGTGATTATGCTGCAGAGGGAAAAAAAAACTATGCTATTGAGCTAAATATATGATGCTTAGTTTTATTAATAATAAATACATGCAATATAAATAAGTAAATGAATAACAAATGGCAAGAAACATAACTAAATCTAATAAACTCTATTGAAAAATAGATTTCCTGTTTTCTCCTGTAAATTTATTTATTTCTTAGTATGTTCCGTGATTTTACTCAGCTTTTCTCCGCCACGCACTTCTCCTCCTCTTTGGCTCAGGGACTCCTAAACCCAAAAGTTCCTGAAGCTTTCTAATGCAATATGCGCAGCCATGCAGCTTGCATACTGAAAGAACTGCAAATTGCCCACCTTACGTACACAAGTTCCATAGCGTCTGCGCAGAACGATGGATCGGAGATGTGTGCATGCGCAAATCCGATCCATCGCCTGCCTCTCTGAGACTGCTTGGCACAGCGATTGGTCTCGGAGAGGTTGATGTCGGCGCGCTTTCTGCATTCTGACATCACTAGTGACCGTTTCGCTGACCGGCAGCTGAAAAATTCCAAAATTCTGGCTATGGGTGATGGAAACTCCTCCACTTATCCCGTGATTTCCCCAGATCAGGGTGGTGGGCTGGGGGGGGGGAGGGGGAGGGACACTCACATTCTGATCACTCTACTCATCCTGACCACTTTATAGTTTTAGAGTGTCTCTTTAACGTAAACGTTATGCTTATGATTATGATCTATGTTAAATTTTAGATAGAACGAGTAACATTTACCTTCAAGAACTGGATTCCCAAACTGACGTTGCAGATAGGCATCAGTTTTGTTGTGTATGTCTCTGAGCACAGCGCTGATCTCGTCCATGTGGTTAGTTTCTGTTTCTGCAAAAAATGAACAAAAGACACTTTAGCATAAAACTATAATCCCTTTACCATCAGCACAACTGCAATAGACAGTGTGTGCAAGAAACATCTAGCAAAAAAGCAGGAAAACACAGCACTTTTTTATAGTATATGTGCTATACGTAGCCTGGGAAAGTCCCACGTCATACTTTAAGAACATTTTCACATGAGCATGAGTAGGTCTAAGATTGGAAGGGTGAGAGCGTAATTGTGTGACACAATTTGGGACACTGACAGCGTGCACGCCGCCAAATGAGGACACGCCAGTGACGCCACCCTGGCTTGCATGCACCCCAGAATGACAGCATGAGCAGCCAATCAGAGCTGCATTAGCCCTTCGGGTATGGGCTTAAAAAGTCCTGATTATAACTACCCCAGCACAACGTGTACCATGAGGCAGGTGCGCACAGTGCAATTTCCCTTAATCCACCCAAAAATCGTGTGATCGACAGTCCTGGATTATGAAATAAAGGGCCTGGAGCTAAAGATTTTGGTGGACCTTTGCACAATCCCTTTCATCTTCAGATTGCAGCTGTGCCATATCCCTCTCACCCGCCATTGTTCCATATTACCACTAACCACACTCCTCATTGTGCCATTGCTCTATCTCCCCCCTCGCACAGCACCATTGGGCAATTGCTCTCCAAGTTAAAGGCATTTGGTGTCAAAATATTTTTCCTGGGTTCTGTTTTGAAGTTATGGGCCTGGAGCTGCAGCTCCAATAACCTCTATGTTATTCCTGGCCTGGTGAAACAACAGGACTAAGGGGAAACTGTGTCACGTTGTTAAATCGTGTGACTTGGCATCTCTGTGTGGGAAACTGTACGAGTGATTTGATTTTGTGTTTATAAAAATGCTGAACATATTGCAATTTGGAAACTTGTCCCCAATGTGACTCTGGCAGCCTTGATTCATGAGATAGAGAGCTATGTAGGCAGGGGTCAAGTCCTAAAAAAGCAAGTCTGAGAACTCCAAGATTTCTACCTCCCAATTAAGAAAGTTATCTCTCACTTAACAAACCACCCACACTCTAATATGAGATTAATGTGTTTATATAAAGTCAATATTTTCTGGAAACAGCACAATAAATAATATTTATTATGACTTAACATGGAAATATATGATTAAACACCTGAATAAAAGCTTTTTAGTGTGTGGGACCAATGGGAACTCAGTTCCTCCTGCTAAAATAGTGGAGAAACTGCGTTCCAACGCGTTCTTGCTCGGCTTGACCCCTAGATGTAGCTGACTTCCCTAAATTGCCATGTTTTATATTCATGGGGAGGGACATGCATGTTACCAAATCAAGAAAGACTTTCCCGATTTTTAAGGGTCGATTCACAAAGCCGTGAAATTGCGCCCATTTCGGCTCACTTCAGCTACCCCATTTTGCTGAAAATATGGTGAATTCGCTATTCAGCGAATGTACACTGTATTTTGTCGAAATTGAAGTCGCCAAAGCATTTAACAGACGTCGGCAAAACTGCCGAATTGCGCCGAATTGACATTGGCGAATTCCACCGAACTGAAAAAGAAAAAAAAGGAAGTCTCCTATTTTCCCAATAGGCGTTTAACTCAATAACAATCAGGGTTATTCAGAGAAAGGTGAAAACCAGGAGAATTGGCAGGAGAAGAGAACAATCTAGACCAAACAGCCGATTTGGAACGTGAGATAAATGGGAGAATTTTTCTGGTTTGGCTGTTTTGACCTAGAATTTTCGCTTCTCCAGTCATTCTTCTGGTTTTCACCTCTCTCTGAATAACCCTGAGTGTGTCCAAATAATAAAAAGGTTCTTAAAAAATATTAAAAATGTCTGTTACAAAGTTTAAAAAAGTCTTTTACAAAAATTAAAAACCAAATATGTCGTTAAAAAAAGCTCCTTTTAAAAAAAATTAAGAATAAAAATGTTTTTTGCAAAAAAATAAAAAGAATAAACGGTCTATAATTTTTTTAAAAAACATATTACTTTTTTTTTTACGTTGAAAACCTATGGGATTCGCCTGTTTAAACCTGTCGAATTGAAACACAATGAAGCTCAGGGCATTTCCCTGGAATTTCGGTGCAGTTCAGTTTTCTGTAAATAGAAGATACAATTATCTTCTCTGGGAAAATTTAGGTGCTGATGAATTGCAACGTATTTCGCTGTCAGTTCGCCTGTATTTGGTGAATTGTCAGCTTAGTGGATCAATTGCCCCGAAATTGCACCAAACAGTGTAATTTACCATTTGCTACAATTCTGGGCCAATTCGGAGGTTAGTGAATAACCCATTTCATTAAAGGAAGACACCTCTGCTGCTTTTTCTGGAATACACAGTTTGTAACATCCCATTCCAGCAGAACTTATCAACCCTTTCCACCTAACAGGAGACTGACAAAGTGCTACAAGGCTCTCCAAAAGTCTGATAAATGACACTGGGGAACAGCATTTTCATTGAGTTAGATCTGACACTTGTTTTTGACTAACTGGTGGCATCTGAATACAAAAATGACTCTAGTTTTTCTCTATCACGTCAATTTTTTAAGGTATGGGATACCCTCCCTTTGTCTCAAAAAAACATTCAAAATGTGCACACAATGGAAAATAATGAAAAAATTACCTGAATGTCAAATTCAAATTTAACCTAAAAGTCCAATTGGGTGCAAGTAGTCACGTTAGGTAGGACTTAGGCCTCATTCACACACAAAACAAGATTACATTTTATATTGCGTATACATGTGTATACTGTATGCACGCACATACACGTGTATACACAATAGTCAATTTAATCCCTGACCCCCTGGTCGAGTGTGGCTCGGGGTTAACTTTCAGTGCTGACAGCATTAACCCCAAGCCACAATCGGGCTGCCGCTAGATCAGGGCTCGAGTCGAGCGAGAACGCGCAGGAACGGCGTTCCCGCACTTTTCCCACAGCGGGAACGCTGCGGGAACGCAGCGTTCCCGCTGTGGCCCGAGCCCGAACGCCGCCGCCGCACATTGCCGGCGGCCGGCGTGTTTCCTGTTACAAGGGCCGGTGACAGGAGATGGAGCCGCTCGCCTGGCTGTTTCATAGTTCCCAGGCGAGCGGCTGCACTTCCTGTCAGCGGCCACTGAAGCAGGAAGCACGCGGCCGCTGGCAGAGGAGCAGAAGCAGCAGCAAAGGTGAGCTGGGCTGGGGGCAGTATCCCTGAGACCTGGGGGGGCAATATCCATGAGACCAGGGGGCAATATCCATGAGAGCTGGGGCATTATCCATGAGACCTGGGGGGCATTATCCATGAGACCTGGGGGGCATTATCCATGAGACCTGGGGGGCATTATCCATGAGAGCTGGGGCAATATCCATGAGAGCTGGGGGCATATCCATGAGACCAGGGGGCAATATCCATGAGAGCTGGGGCATTATCCATGAGAGCTGGGGCATTATCCATGAGAGCTGGGGCATTATCCATGAGACCAGGGGGCAATATCCATGAGACCAGGGGGCAATATCCATGAGAGCTGGGGGCATATCCATGAGAGCTGGGGGCATATCCATGAGAGCTGGGGCATTATCCATGAGAGCTGGGGCATTATCCATGAGAGCTGGGGCATTATCCATGAGACCTGGGGGCATTATCCATGAGAGCTGGGGGGGCATTATCCATATGAGCTGGGGCAATTATATCCATGTGAACTGGGGAAAAATATATCCATATAACCAGTGCTGTGTATATTATTCTTGGGGTTCAGTGCTGTGTATGTTATTCTGGGGGCTCAGTGCTGTGTATATTATTCTTGGGGTTCAGTGCTGTGTATATTATCCTGGAGGCTCAGTGCTGTGTATATTATTCTGGGGGCTCAGTGCTGTGTATGTTATTCTGGGGGCTCAGTGTTGTGTATGTTATTCTGGGTGCTCAGTGCTGTGTATGTTATTCTGGGGGCACAATGTTGTATATATTATCCTGGGGGCTCAGTGCTGTGTATATTATTCTGGGGGCTCAGTGCTGTGTATGTTATTCTGGGGGTTCAGTGTTGTGTATGTTATTCTGGGGGCTCAGTGCTGTGTATGTTATTCTGGGGGCACAATGTTGTGGTTATTATTCTGGGGGCTCAGTGCTGTGTATATTATTCTGGGGCTCAGTGCTGTGTATATTATTCTGGGGGCTCAGTGCTGTGTATGTTTTTGGGGGCTCAGCGCTGTGTATATTATTCTGGGGGCTCAGTGTTGTGTATGTTATTCTGGGGGCTCAGTGCTGTGTATGTTATTCTGGGGGCACAATGTTGTGTATATTATTCTGGGGGCTCAGTGCTGTGTATATTATTCTGGGGGCTCAGTGCTGTGTATATTATTCTGGGGGCTCAGCGCTGTGTATATTATTCTGGGGGTTCAGCGCTGTGTATATTATTCTGGGGGCTCAGTGCTGTGTATATTATTCTGGGGGCTCAGCGCTGTGTATATTATTCTGGGGGTTCAGCGCTGTGTATATTATTCTGGGGCTCAGTGCTGTGTATATTATTCTGGGGGCTCAGCGCTGTGTATATTATTCTGGGGGTTCAGCGCTGTGTATATTATTCTGGGGGTTCAGCACTGTGTATATTATTCTGGGGGTCTGTGCCTGGAGATATATATATATATATATATAATGCGTTAGTCCAGTTGCCACAATCACGAGTATACCTGTACATAGTGATACCTTTCACTGATCAGTATTGTTTCCAGTTTACACTCTTGATAGCTTGTCTTTTAAATGTAAAGTTAACCCAATAAAAATGGTATCACCGGCACGCGCTGCTATACTCGTGATATATATATATATTATTTTCTTCAGGTAATGGGGGTTGTGGAATTCGTGGGTGAGTTCCCTCACTTTTTTTCCCAGGACTTGACCCCTGCGCTAGATACATTACCTGTCCCTGCACTCACTCGCTGATCCCCGCTGTCTCCTCCGGCGATCGCGGTGTTTTACTTCCTGGTTACTTTTTTTGCGAGAGATGGGAACCAGGAAGTAAAACGCCGCGATTGCCGGAGGAGACAGTGGGGGACAGCGAGGGAGCGCAGGGACAGGCAACGTATGCAGCGTCAGTACCAAGTGTGGCTTGGGGTTACCGCTTTCAGCACTGAAAGTTAAACTCAAGCCACACTCAGGGAAAACCGTCAGGAGGGGGTTAAACCTAGTAGTGTACGTGTGTAAACATGCGTAAAAACGCAGGTACACGCTGCCGGGACGCAGCTCGGTTCCATTCTGTTTTTGCGCGTGTTTACGCAATGCAAATATACGGCTCCATACGCGGCTATGTGTATGGAGCCATTTATTTGCATATAGTACAATACGCACGTACGCGCTTTTACGCTCGTATCAGTGTGAACGAGGCCTAAAGTTACAAATTTACGCTTATAGCTTTTCCTGGAGTGTTCAAGCTCTCCTGGTGGTCCAGCAATTATCAGCCATCATATGTTCATCCCATCTACACTGATACTGTTCTTCTATGACCTTCAAATCTTGGTGGAATCGTACAGAAGTAACAGTCACTGGAATGATCTGTGGGCTCTCGCCAAACCATAGGTATATCAAATGGCAACTTATCACATGTTCCCTTCGTCCACATCCGCCAACCCTCAACACACTGCTTGCACACGACTTATCTTGATCACCAAGCTTTACTTTGAAATATGCAACATAGGCTTGCCTGACAAATACGCTGATGTTCACCCTTTGAATGGGAATGGTGAAACTGCCACAGATATAACAAAAGGAATCAGGGCTGTTTCGGCACTTACGACGAGAAATAGCAGAGGCAGACATGATGTGAAGGAAAGGAAATACGTGTGGAAATAAAAAAATTAATTCTGCTTACCCCTTGTATACAGACTTTTGGAATACGAGCCACTAAATACAGTTGTACACACCCTCTCACCACACTGTTTCACATGTAACTGAAATGCAGAGACAAGTAACATCCGGTCGCCAAGGTCGCCCCCACCCCTCCCCACTCAACGGAGATCCACTCTCGGCCAATAGGAGAGCACTCGTGCTCCCATACATCTGGGCTGGAGTAATCACATTCAGATAAGCTCTAGAGAAAAAATCTGACGTTATAGAAGAAAACTAACCGCAGTTATGAAATAAGCACCTAATTTAGTCTGAAACAGCTGAAATATCGAACTCAACAGAAAATATGTTCCAGATTGTTCCCCAGTGTAATATTTTACCACTTAGAAGGAAAAAAATGTATCGATTGTGTGATCTTTAGTAATAAACCTCTCCATTGTGTTACTGCTCCTTACAACCCATTGTGTAACTGCAGAACAAACTACCACAGCACACCTGAGGGTTGAAAAACATTAAATTAGACCAATAGTCGACACAAGTATTTATTTTTTGAAAAAGGATTTTACCAAGAAGGATACATTGAGATTTCTCTCGTTTTCAAGTATGTCCTGGGTGGCGAGTATGTACCATTGGGTGTCTTGCCCAAGGACACTTACTGGAGAGGTGCTCTGGCCGGGATTCAAGCCTGTGTCTCCACGGTCCTCACAGTTATAGAGCAGTGATGTTACCGCTACTCCACCCAGCCGGTACAAGTATTAAGCCATGACTCCCACTCTAATAGTTCACATTCTTCCAGAACTGATCTTATTGTGATACTTCATTTTTGATCATCTCGCCGAACCACTCATCTGTCTTAGAACAAATATCAAAATAACCATAGAATCTATTAAGTAACAAATCGCACACGTTCAATACATCCTTTTTATTCACATGAGATATAGTTGCAGTTTGCCACCTTTAATAAAGAGGAGCCTATCTTTGTTGCCAGCGGCGGTCACCTGTCATTACCTTCTAGGTGCAGATCAGTGATCTGTTTAGATAACATCTGTAGTCTCTGTAGAATCGCAGCATTGTCATTAACTTCAAACTTCTTTTCTCTGCCTTTAGGAAACAAACGTGAAAGAAAAGTTAACATTATCTTGTTGTGTCTTCTCCCATCCTTATCCCCCAGGCCATTCCCTCTTCTCTGCTCTTTGCCTCTATCCTACCATTCCACCACCCTATTTCCACTTTTGTCCCTTACCGCCTCCTTGCAGGTCATCCCTTCATGGATGTTTTTTTTTGCTTTACCTCCTTACCCAAGACAGAATTTTGTTTTTGAATGCATTTACCCTGTATGCACCTTTTATCATCTTGGTATATGTGATCTTGTAGCCCTCACTATGTATTCTGTTTATTTATTAGAATTACGATGAAAATTGTGAAAACTAAAAAATAGTTTTTGCTGAAACATGGTTCCTTTCTATGCACATTCATACACAGGTCATTTTAAAGGGATATGCATGTCTAGAATATTTTTTAAATTGACTTTTAAACACTCTTATAGCTATAGACAGACTAGAATAAATCAATAAAAGTTTTAAAAATGTGTAAAATGTTTTTTAATTTCTTGCTTTAAACTCTGTCAAATCTTCTCTGGCCACGCCCCTCAGCTAGGGGTGTTTCTTCAGCTCCCACTTCCTGTATATTCCCCGCCCACTACTCCACCCATCAAAGCTTCACATGAACTAGCACAAGCTGTGCACGTGAAACCTTGCACACGCTCAGGACCTCAGACTGGGGAAACTGAGGAACTGAATATTAGCATTTCTGCACCTGTGAATGCAAAACACACTCACCCGCTGACTCGCTCACACACGCACCTGCTGACTCGCTCACACACTCCCCTACTGACTGGCTCACATACTCACGCTTGCTCACTTGCGCTCTTTCATGGTTTACATATTCACTGTCTCACTCAAACTCCTTCACTCACACCCACAGTCTTTCTTGTGCTGTCTGACTCTTGTGTGTGCGCTTTCTCTGTGTTTCTTGCGCTCTCTCGCTGAGCTTATTCTTGCGCTCTCACTGCTTTATCTTGTTATGTCTCTGTGCTTTTCTTGCTGTACCTCTCTCCGCTGTCTCTTTTTCTCTGTGTGTATGGATTTCATTCCTTCCCAGTCTCTGCAGTAGCTGGGAGTGAAAGAGTTACAGATTGGAGTGGCACTCAGCCCCGCCCTCCCCTCAGCTCACAGTGCAGGAGGGAGGAGGAGCAGCTCATTCGCACATGCTCAAAGCGTGCATGTCCCTTTAAGCTAATAATTGTCAACAATTGTCAATTGTCTGATCAAAAACTAATAGTGCACTGCCTGACCAAAAAAAGAAAGTCACACACTGTAATATTTCGTTGGAGCATATATAGCTTTGATTCCGGCTGGCAATTGCCCTGGCATCATTTCATTAAGCTCATGCAATGTCACAACATTTATTTGCATCCAGAGTCACATTAATTTGTGGCCAAGATCTTGTATTGATGATGGGAGAGTCGGACGCTGCGTAAAGTCTTCTCCAGCACATTATCCCAAATATTCTCAATGGGGTTAAGGTCTGGACTGTGCGGTGGCCAATCCATGTGTGAAAAATGATGTCTCATGATCCTTGAACCACTCTTGCTCAATTTGAGCCCGATGAATCCTGGCATTGCCATCTTGGAATATGCCCGCTGTGCCATCAGGGGGGAAAAACCCATTGATTTGAAAACCTGCTCATTGTAGTCGAGGAGTGACATGACCTCGTTTTTTTTTGCAAATAATGTTGCTGAAATTAGACCTGACAAACTGAAGCAACCCCAGATCATATTAGGCTTGCACGACAAGCGGCTTTTTTTAGCCAGGCAGTGTATAAGAGATTATTCATAAGCGGTGTATAAGAAGTTATTCACAATAAACACCACCGTTGCAGCACTATGGCATTTCACAAAAATCCAAAGAGCTTCAGGAGAAGCTTCACAGTGCAAGGTCTCCTCTCTTGTTGCTATTTGGACTCCATTTTGAGAGCGCCTTGTGAGAAACCCTTTTAGTCTTTCTGGTCCCTAGGTAGTTTGCGGCATGGAGCACGTAGTGGGGACAATAAGCTATTTGGTTCTTAAAAGATCAAGCATGTGTGTGCTTACATAATGAATATAATATAAATATATTAAGTGAATATAATAAAGTATAAGAATAATAAGTTAAAATAATACATTGAACATACGTTTATGATTCTTATTTATCAGACTCTATGATACAGTTTGAATAGAATGAATAAGTTACCTTCATCTACTGTTGTCTCTGCCTCAAACTGTTTCCTTTTAAACCTTTTTGTTCTGTTGATTTGCATTTGAAGAATGTTTAGTTCTTCACTAATCAATTTCATGTGTGTTTTTTCCATTTCTGTGCAGAAAATAACAGATTTATTAGCAGCATAAAACAATCTTCACAGTGACATCATAACCAGATGTAATGTTTCAATGTGCGAGCACCAATGGTCATGGGCCAACAGGGCAGCCATCAGGGGGTGACAGGCCATAATATGTTCAGGGGCCCAGTGGCGCCAGGAGGCCCTGGCTAGACCCTGGGCAATTTGTCTAAATGTCACAGACAAAAGGGTCTCTCCATGCTACCCAGGACTGACCCACCAAGACATCAAATTTCCTTGTGGGCCGTTGCATCTGGGGCCAGTAAGAGCACTTTGCACATCACTTAGGGGGCGATTAGTATGGTCTGCGCCAGGTAGAGTGCAAAGTGAACAATCTCCCACCAGGGAACACTTTTTATTCCTTTGCTGAAGGAGAAGAGGAGCCAAAATGATTTAATTTCTAATTAGTCTACTGAAAAGGGCAGCTCGTGGAAGAGGGGCCCCGACCGATGGTTTAGAAATGGGCCCCAAGAATTCTGGTGGCAGCCCTGTGGGCCAACTAGACACTAGCAGCAGGAATGAAGAGGTGGTGCACAATGGTGCACGACAATCTGTGTTTTTAAGCCTCTAGGCTTCCCTCTACCCCTTCAAGTGCTAAAAATACATGTTTTCAATGAGAAAGAGAACTGTGGCAAAATTATAGTAATTGTAAATTAGTGTATTTAATAAATCAGAATATATATATATATATATATACTGTACACACAACACAAACATAATACCTTGAACATCCCAAGCTGCCATTTTGGTATAACCTATGAAAGAAATAAACAAAGATCACAGTAAAGACCATGTAGATAATGAATCGGGTGATGTTATTAATGTATTTTTATTTTATTTCTATTTTTTTCCATCATCTCAACGGTTAAATAGCCTGTTGTAAAATAACCTGTTATGTAGTTTTAAAATGAAAATGCTTTCAGTGCTGTTCTCAAATGACATGTGACCGTGCAAAACCAGGGAAAATATGTTGTTGGTGTGATACCGGAAAGGCTGTCAGACTGGAACAAGAGGAATGTTACCAGGCCCCCAACGTTATTTCAACGGTATATTTGTTAAAAAAAAAGCAAAGCTCATGAAAGATTGTTACAGTAAAAGGATAAGGCAGTAGATCACTTAATATATAGCCATAATACTGGAGCTCTCAGAAACAGTTCTGTGTCAAAGGATAATTATTCTGTCTAGTTTGTTCAATACAGTCCAAGATATACAAAACTGCTGGTTCTGTGAACACACGTGTGCATATTGGGTTTGGGCCGAAATCCCTACAACCAGGTTCCCTAATGCCAAAATCCCGACGGCCAACTTCCCTACACAGACAACTCCCTGACGGCCAACTTCCAGACATCCAAAATCCCAGCGGCTAACACTAACCCTACTCCCTAACCCCCTAACCCCCTAAACCTAGCCCTAACCCTAACCCCCTAAACGTAACCCTCACCCTCTAACCCCCTAAACCTAGCCCTAACCCTAACCCCCTAAATGTAACCCTCACCCTCTAACCCCCTAAACCTAGCCCTAACCCTTACCACCCTAAACCTAACCCTAACCCTCTAACCCCCTAAACCTAGCCCTAGCCCTAACCCCCTAAACCTAGCCTTAACCTCAAGCCCCTAAACCTAGCCCTAACCCCTTAAACCTAACCCCCTAGCCCTAACCCCCTAAACCTAGCCCTAACCCCCTAAACCTAACCCTAACTCCCTAACCCTCTAAACCTAGCCCTAACCCCCCTAAATCTAGCCCTAACCCCCCAAACTTAGCCCTAACCCCCTAAATCTAGCCCTAACCCTGACCCCTAAACCTAACCCTAATCCCCTAAACCTAGCCCTAACCACCCTAAACCTTGCCCTAACCCCCTAAACCGAACCCTAACCCCCTAAACATAGCCCTATCCTTGACCCCCTAAACCTAGAACTAACCCTAATGCCCTAAACCTAACCCTAACCCCCTAAACCTAACCCCCCTAAACCTAGCCATAACCCTAACCCCCTAAACCTAATCCTAATCCCCTAAACCTAGCCCCAACCCTAACCCCCCCTAACCCTAACCCCCCAAAACCTAGCCCTAACCCCCCTCTAGAGCAGTGGTGTCCAACCTTGGCCCTCCAGATGTTTCGGAACTACATCTCACATGATGCTGAGCCGCTCAATAGGTCAACAGAGGATCATGGGAAATGTAGCTCCAAAACATCTGGAGAGCCAAGGTCAGACACCGCTGCTCTAGAGTAACAAATCTAGAAAGGAGAAGCAACACATGAAGGAAAATACATGGACATCAGATAAATATTGAATGTACGTTTAACATAGAGCAGAGCAGTCACTTGCATTTACAACCCCATTCATCTACTAGATCAGTGTCGGTGAACCTTGGCACCCCAGATATTTCGGAACTACATGTCCCATGATACTTTACCAACCTTATGTGTGACTAAGCATCATTGGAAATGTAGTTCTGAAATGTGTTTTTTTTTATTAGGGTTAGGGTTACTGTTAGGGTTAGGGCCTATGTTTCTGCCTGTTTTATGATTGGGATTAGGGTTACTCTTTCTGCTTGTTTAATGACTGGGGTAGGGATTAGGAGTTAGAGTAAATATTTCTTTCAATTGAATAATATATATATGAATCTGGGTGATTATAAATGGACGTGCATGGATCAAGTCAGTATTTTTCACTGGAGGCATTTGGTTTGACTATAGGAATTTCGGTAAATTCAGATGGATATAAAGTTAGCCGAATAACGATTCGATCCAAAACCAAAGTGCACAACTTCTGATTAACACACTGCTTTGAAGAGCTGGTGTAGCAGCCGGGGCAGTGAGGAGTTGGAAAATCTCCTGTCGCCATTATCACTTTGGTTGTGGTGGCTTGAGTGTCCATTTAAAGCTTAGTCTTAAAATAGATTTCAACGTTAATATTTTGTTAAGGTGTGATAAATATGCTTAAAACCAAGGGCATGATGTTAGACCTAAACAGAAACAAGTGCTGTCCTAGGATCCTCACCACAGTCCAAACCATTAACAAATTATTTTCAAATAGTTTTACATAATATTAATTGTCCTGCTACCTGTTTCTCTGTGTCCAGGATGAGCCCAAATACCTAAACGTGTGTTAGCTTTCCATCCCTTTAATTAATGGTAAAGGGGAGATTGAAAAATCAGATAATTATATTATTTAATTTGATGTCAGACACAATAAATTTTCACAGTCCACATTTGTAATATAAATATTAACATCATCATGTATGTCTTAGCATAGAGGTCTTGGAATTGGTGACTCTGATCTGTTGCTCAGTTTACATGCCTGAATAGGGACACACTAGGCAAAAAATGTGTGTGTGTGTGTGTGCATGTGTGTGTGTGTGTGTGTGTGTGTGTGTTGTGATAGAGTGCTTGGGATGTGTAACAGAATACCTGGGAGAGTAATCGAGGGAAGATGTTTAGGATCCAGAATCCTGCATGGCCTCTATCCTCTCGCACACTTGTTACCAATTAATTAATTAAGCATCAGGTAATTTCTCAGGCTGCGGATTCCTGGAGAGAAGTGTTTTAATCAGACTGCTGAGAGCAGGGCAGGGAGCAGTAACACCTTTAAGAAAAGATGTGATTTTCTTTCGTTCATTAGATTATGTTACCTGGATAGTCAGGATCTCTGTATGTTTAGTAAGTGCTCTAAATGAGATAGGATTTTGTTTGTGGTTTTTGTTTAATCACCTGCAATAGTGATTTAAAGTATTCCGACTAATTGCTGTATCACAGTGTGCTTTATTTCCATGATAAAACTAGAGACCAGATGTGAAGTCCTGATATGTTTGTTTATTAAGAAATTTCAAAACGATTTCTGTAATCTGCCGCAAAACCTCCAGGCTGATACACTCACTGTGATACCTCCCAGCACTCCTGATCACATTCAATGAAATATTTTTTATAAAGTGTACACACAATTAGAAGCACAGATATATATATCGAATTGACAGCTTTCACACTCACATTCATCACACTGACACATCCCATGTGTCTGTATTATTATCCTGGACACATGATATTACTCTTTCATAGAGTGAGGAAACCCAGCGAAGATGCTGTTTAGAAACATGTAGATCAGGGCTGTCATACTGCCAGATTTTTCTGAACTACAATTCCTACGATTCTCTGCCCATCTGTTGCACTGAAAGAATTCTGGGAACTGTAGGCATCAACATCTGGTGGGTCATGAATTTGACAGCCCAGACGTAGATGATAAAGGAGTGAAATAAAATCCCTAATCAAAGCAGTTAATTAGGGATACCATCCTGATTAAAGCGCTTTTTTTCTCACCTGCAGTGTGCGGAGTCCAACTGTGCATGGCGTCACATTGCACACACTGAACATGTATTAAATATGTCCAAAAAAACACATGGAAAATCTGACAACAGCCAGTAGTTAAAATGTACCTAGCAAAACATATTCACCCCATTCACACACAAAATTAAACAGTGGCTTTTAGAAAAAACACATTATAACACTTGCTCGTTATACGGATTGCTGTTCTGGATGAGCCTGTATGGTTCCTGATGGTTTGTGAATCAGGAAATCGAATTCTCTGAGTCTTATTTACAGGTTTATGGGTAGAGTTTCCGTCTAAGTTTTAATTACTATTTTCACAACAAATAAATCTTTTTTTTTAAACCTGGTAGAGCAGCGTCTGTGCAATATAACCGTTTTATGGTGCCTAAGTTGCCTCTTTTATATGTCAGCTGGTTACATGTGCACGTTCCAGGAGAGGGAGAAGGAGGTAGAACCCGGCTCTGTTTGTCAAGAAATTTATTTGTGATGTCATTTCTCAAAATGTGAAGGTGCGGAATGTCTAAATACTGTATGTTGCGTATGCAAATTGTGTGACGAGATGTGCTGGGGGGTTTTGGTTGAAAAAAAAACTCTGTGAAATAGCTCTACACTTCAAAGAAAGGTCACTGTTGGGGAATGGGGAGATCTGTGTCCAAAGGTCTTTTTTTGGGAGTGTAAAGTGTAGAATGCTGGTTTAGTAAAAAAATTAAATAATAATTAAAAATATTATATTTTAACCAAAAAGGATTCCCTAAGATGGCTGCTTAACCCATTGTATCAATATGGCTGAATCTCCATTTTTCACAGATACAGCCATGACAGCCAAGAAAAGATGAGCAAAAGTCCTCAGGAACCCATATTATAGGGGATAACACTATGGTGAAACGCCCATTCTCTAATTATGGCATGTTTGTGCTCACTATACGGTTACATGGTATTTCAGACATGAAACCCTTGATGAGGTGCTTAGAGTGTTGTCACTTATACACGGAGGTCAAATGATTATCGGGGATGCTATATCTCTTGTGCAGAGTTGGCGGCCTTGGCATGTCAGTATTGGCCGCCCTTTCTGGGTGACAGCAGACTAATTTGCATGTGGTCTAGTCTTCTCTATAATGGCACTATCGAGCAAAAACCCTATGAGACCTAAGCAGGGCCTACCATAGGGCAGGACACTATTGCTCTTGTCCATTCTCACTGCTCTCGTAAACCATGTTTGTGCTCAAAGGGAAACGCTTACACTGGTTTTGCATGAAAATGTTTTGAACAGGTTTTGAAAACAACCTCACCAAGGACATAATTGAGGGCAATCCATAAATCTGACCAAAGGTTTCAGACTGGAAATATAGCCAATATATGTTTACTTGAAATAATTTGCCTGTCATGCCCCATGACTCTGGGTTTATTTGTATATTATAATGTTATGTGTTGAATCTGCCTTTTGCTGCTTACAGTTATTATTTTATAGCTATTTTGTTCCTGCTGGGTTCCCTTAGCCTTGCTGCATCTAGCTAGCTCCACCCCTTTTTGTTCAGTCTGGTTCTGAGGTACTTACTGGTCACCTAGCAGCCATCTTTGCTCAATGCTGCTGGACAGAACTAATGTCTTTTCACCTGCATTGCTGTAAACTATTACAGAGATTGTCGGTCTGATCATTAAAGTTTTCAACTGGATTCATCTTTCTACGTGTCAGTTTTGCTGAGTTGACACTGTCTGCTGAACTTTCATCGTGTGAGTACTGGTCAACACAGACTTAGTTAGTCTCAAGCACCCACGCCTCACAGCTTTACTAGGGAGGCAGAATATTGCCCAACAACGTTTTATGATGTATAGACTCGAGCTCCGAGCAGACAGACTCAACAGAACATCTGAACACTCTTATAACTGCTGCACGGTAGCTGCAGTCGTGTGTATAGAGAGCTGTGCACAGATATGCCAGAAATGTGACCAGGTATCAGCTCAGGTTTCACCAGAGAACCTGTCCGGGAGGTGCACAGTCTATACAAAAAATTCTGTTGTTTGGAAGAAGGAAACAAATACTGAGAGCTGGACTCATAGCCGTGACTTTTTTTTTACCATTCTTTACAGCCATGTGCTAGGAGACAGGGGTCGGGGGCTGCTTTGTTTACACTTTAATCTGTGCAAAGTTGTGTCCCGTCAAAGGACTGCACAAGGCATTTTTTCTGGCGAATGGATATAGATTCAGAGAAGTTCTGGAAGCAATGCAACAATTACAATCTTAATGAGAAGAATTACAGGTGTCTGCCCTTGCATTAGACTGCATAAGCCTTTGTCCCTGTGTTGCACAGGTGGGGGGAACACTACTGACCCTACAGTCACCCCATGCCATGTGGTAAGAATCTTTGAAACTTCCTATTAATATGAATTTAAATACATTGTTTTTTAATGCTCTGAACAACTTCTCCCACAATATCTTTCACTCTTCAACCTTTTAATGTGCATGTTTGTTGTTCAGCTACTCATTTATTGTATACGCCACCTAGATCATATCTTGTAATTATTTTTTACTTTTGGAAATAAAAAAAAACATTGAAAAGTAAATTCATCGTCTTGCCACATTCATTCAACATCGTCATGAAACGCATCTTTCACCAGTCACTCAATAAAGCTGTGTTGTGAAAATGTCAATCATGTTTTGTATGTTGCTTTGATTACTTCAAATTAAGTTTGGTTCTATAAAAATTACAAAGACAAGGAAGTTTTGAGATATTAAGCTCTCTCTTGAGGTGCAGGAATTGATCCCACATTGATACAGCTTTACCGGACCTAAAAAGGAATTACCCTGCTATATGAGCTGTCTGAGTATGATCCTACCATGTCATCAGATGTAGAAAAATAAAATTGGCTTATTTTCTGAAACACTTTAATAAACGTTAGCAAGTGAACAATAATCCAGGTTTTAAGGTGTAGAGTTAAGCATCGGATAAACTATTATTTAAAATAAACCAGAGAATCTGTATAATTAAGACAATAATGACATCACAGATGTGACATCATACAACGGCAATTAATACTTGGAGTGTAGCAAAATAACTGTCCACAACCCAATGTCTTCCTCTGAGTCATCCATAAATTCACCATGTCATAAATAACCCTTTAAGCCAGGGGTCGGCAACCTAGGCCCTCCATATGTTTTGGAACTACATTTCCCATGAGGCTCAGCCAACCTGATGAGTAGCTGAGCATCATGGAAGTTGTAGTTCCAAAACATCCAGAGGGCCAAGGTTGCCGACCCCTGATTTAAGCATTCACTGTCATTGGAGAGATCAATTTACTGTTAGATTGCAACGATAAAATCCCTTCAAATAACACAACCACAAAAAAAAAAACTGCACCTAATCTAATTTTTGTTCAGCGTACACTGCTATAATTCCACATCACCTGGAAGGCCACCAGAGCTGTCAGGTAAGTATATAAAATAAAATTATAATTAGGTTCTCTTCCGTCTATGACACTTATTGAGAATAATAATAATATAACACAAATGCTGTGCTTTGAAGGCGTTTTAAAATGTAAGAAATCAAATGTATCATTTTGGCAGAGAGAAGAATATATAGTGTAATCTTTCAAAGTCAAATATTATTAAGAAACTACTGCCAGTGAATAATTGAAATATACACACTATCGGGCAGAAATTAAAAAAACACAGAGCATAATAATAATAATAAATAGTTACAAACCGTTACTGATATGTTTTGTATTCGTTAGATATTGCTAATATAAGCATATGATGCAAATATCTGTTTACATTAAAATACACTCGTACCATTCTATTTGCTTGATATAGTTAGTGGTGTGTTCTCTTTTATTCCATTACATAAATATTTAAAATCTCTTCTCTCAGAAGTTAAATCTGATTTCTTACCAAGTGGAGAAGCAGGTGGCCCTGATTTGGAAGCCTTCTGTAAAATGATGGAACGAACAGCATATCTAGTAAACAACAGTACAAGGAAGTTACCTCTTAAATGTTTTTCTTTGTAGGTGGAAAATCCATTTTTCAAAACACCCAGTTCTTGTATAACGTTACGCAGATTATTTGCTTAAATGCATTTTTTTTTTTTTGACACAACTAATATATTTGGTGATTTTATCCAGATTGGCTTCTCGATTCTGAACGGTGCAAGCTTTTATTCATTCCATATCACTGCATCTGCTTGGTCAATAAATCACTATGTAATACGTGCACGTTAAAAGCACTGGACCCTATTCCAACCTGAAGACCAATTAAGAGGGGAAAATTCACTGTGAGCTGATTATTGTTAGGGGCTCCCTGTTACTGACTATTACAACCAAGTTGTAACACCTGTATTTTTTTTTAAATAAGAAGTTTATTGAGCATTTTTCAAATAATGCTGAATAAAGAACATAAGAGGATGAAAGACATGGAGAAAGAAAGGGACAATCCAAAAAATACCACAGTCACATCATCACACGGCATCAATATAAAGCACATTAACAGTGGGTATGTAAGAAAAAAAATGGAAGCAGTCACTATACCAGTGATAACAGTGTATGGGGCAATCAGATCAACACCTTAACAGCCCATATATACCAATGGTCTTTTTTAGATTGATCCTGACCCACTATAGAGCACGCTATTCCATCTAATAGATGGAAGTCATCCAACAAGTTACAATTTCAGAAATATCAGGGACATTAGAGGTTTTCCAACGAGCCGCTAACTACATTGCTGCCCTTGTAGTTATTGTGCAGAGCAGCCGTGTCTGTGGACCAGAGAACATAGAGGAACATATGCAACAAAAAATATTTCGGGAGTCAAGTCTAATGGTAAATCCAGAACTTTAGCCGACCTATCTCACACCTCACTCCAAAATGTAGCGAGTAATGGACATGACCACCAAATATGATGTTCTGATCCACACATCTCCAACAGGTGGGTATGTCCGTTGGAGACATATGTTGTTCCTTATCAGGTGTAATATACTTGAGCTACTGTCTCTGTTCTGTGAGGGTTGCACATCTACCCTTCCTGTTATCTTCCGCAAAACTGGCCATCCAGGCTCCGATATCACTTTCCCCAAGTCTTTTTCCCACAATTTTTGAAATTGCCATTTTGGCATTATTTTCGGAAAAATCAATTGTTTATAGCACGAGGAATGGATAATAGTACAAGTCGAAGGGTCTACATAAAACTCTTCTAAAGAAGTGAGCAAAATCCCAGACTTAGCTCTATCCCCTTTCATGTCATGAGCAATCAAAGAGAACCACAATTGGCAATATGAAAAATCACAAGTCCCAGCGAGGGCGTACTTGGTGCTTAGTTGATCATATGTCATAAGGCTCGCATGCAAATACAATTCATATAATCGTGAAACTTGAACCTTTGCCCAAGGGTAGAGATTAAATGTAGGTATTAATAATGAGGGCAGAGCCAATAAACGCGTCACCATAGCTAAGGGATGAGCAACTGTTAGGGTCGCTTTCTACGAGTCCCAGATCCATAGCAGCAACCCAGCGCAAGGCATAAGAGGTGTGATAGGATAGCTTTAGGGAGCCAAAAATAGATCTCAGGAGTAGACAGTAGAAATTGGGGACAAAGCAGTTAGGCCCAGCCAGGTAGATTAGCCAGTTAGGCCCAGCCAGGTAGCCCGTGACTGCTAGAATTGATGTTTTATAATATTTCAACACATTGAGAAGACCTAATCAATCCAAGTTGGTAGGTTTAGTAGAGACGCCTTGACTCGCAGCCTTTTATTGTGCCAAACAAATTTGGAGATGATTGTTTGGAGCGTCGTAAAGTAAGCGGTTGGTAGACCCAAAAGAATGGTAGTTTTGTTAGAAGCATCATTTTGACAGACGCTCTCCTTCCTAACCAGGACAGGAGACCTCAAAGTGAGTCCACATACTGCATAAGTTTCAGACATGCGGCAGGAGGGAGAGATAGTTCAGTCTAATTAAGTAAGATCTGTTAGCAAGTTTCCTACCAATTAGGACAAAAAGTTGGATCCCCATTCATAGGGGTACAAATTGCGTAAAGCCGTTTATTCTGGCTGTGGAATGGCATGGTGAAGAGCTTACGTTTTAGGTACATTACTCTTATGATAGGAAGCTCTGCTCTATTCCCTCAACAAATCATGGAGACGTGGCAGAGACATCTTGGGATCCGTCAAAGTCAAAAGAATGTCATCTGCAAAGAGGCTAACAGTTCAAGAGGAAGGCCCAATCATAACCCTCGATATGTCCATATCTTGGCGGATGGCTTAGGCCAAGGGCTCCAGGGCCATGGTGTAAATGAGTGGCAGAAGAGGGCACTCCTGTCTGGTTCCATTTGAAATAGGTATCACCTTTGAAAGGAAGACTGCAATGAGAACTCTAGCCGATGGAGCACAATATAATACCATAGTGGCTGTTATAAATTCTAGGGAGGAATAAAATGTAATCACCACATGACGGAGAAACAACCAGCTCAGCTGGTAAAATGCCTTTTCTGCCTCTAACAGTAACAAAAGGGTTGGTTGGGAAGTTTGGGTAATGTGATCGATAAGGTTGAGAATTTTGATAGTATCAGCGGCGCCCTGTCTGTTTTTGACAAAACCAACCTGATCATCAGCAATGAGAGTGGGAGATAGTCTGCAAGTCTCATGACTAAACTCTCAGCGAAGAGTTTGATATCTGCATTAAGTAAGGATATCAGCTAAAATTTAGAACATTGTGGAGTGGGAGGGTCAGTTATAGGGATAGTCACAATAGTGGCAGCAAGACATTCTGGTCACGTTTGGCCCAACTTATAATATTTAGGGGTATATCCATCTGGACCTGGTGCTTTTCCCATTGGCAGTGACTTAATCGACCGGTGAAAGTTCTAGGGAAGATATCAGGTGTATGAGTGATAGTTGTTCCTCCTCCGCAAGGGAAGGCAAGTTAATATGTTGGAGGATTGGAAGAATATACTTCATAGAGGGGTGATGCATCTGCTTAGGTAGAAAAGTGGATCAAAAACAACAAACTTTTTTAAATACTGACAAAACTGTAACGATGCTCTTTGGAACAGCACCTAAACTACACAAATTGCAAAATCCCCATCTATGTGTTGGGACAAAATCAAATGGCACGCTGACCACAGTCACTTCTCTCAAATATCTAGGTATGTGGTTGGACCCTAATCTATGCTTTGGCCCCTACATCGAAAAACTCTCATCTAAACTTTACCCCAAACTAGGTGCCCTGTACAGAAACAAATCCTGCCTGAGTCCCGCGGTAAGAAAGCAGATTGTACAGCAAATGCTTATGCCTGCTATTGATTACAGAGATGTAGTGTATGCAGCCGCCCCACAAACACACCTTCATAAACTTACTACATTGTATAACTCATTCTGCCGCTTTGCGCTACAATGTAACTACATGACCCACCATTGTGACATGTTAAAAGAGCTAAACTGGCCATCGCTGGAATCCAGACGCACCCTTCACCTTTCCAGCCTGGTGTTTAAGAGCATTTCTGGGAAGCTGCCACCCTACCTGAATAGACTGCTTCCCCTAGCAGCTCCCTCATCCTATAACCTCCGATCCAGGACCAGCACCTTACTTGCAATACCACAATACAAAAAGACAGTGGCTCGGTCCTCATTTTCCTACAGAGCACCACAATTATGGAATAACCTCCCAGACACCATCAAATCTTCCCCCAGTCTTAAGTCACTCAAGAGCTCCTTACTAACATACCTCAATACAGAATGCACCTGTAAACATGTAACCTAGTGATTATATTTCCTACATATTTATTTTCTGTTAATCTGTATATTTGTGTTTTTTTTAATATCTTGCATTTTATTACTTTGTATTTCTGTAACTGTAACACTTCAATGTTCTCGAACCCAGGACATACTTGAAAACGAGAGAAATCTCAATGTATCCTTCCTGGTAAAATCCTTTATAAATAAATAAATAAATCTGTTTGGCATTTTTAAGGTTATATAAATCCGTAAAATATTCAGCGAAACAATTCACAAACAGGGTTATTCAAAGAGATCCGAATGGCTGCCGAAAGGTAACCGAACGCTGAAAATCAGCGTTCGGTTACCTTTCCTGGCCATTCGGCTATCCAGAGAGCAGGCAATTCGCCAAATATTGGTGAATTGCCTGCACATTCGGTGCATGTTCGGTGCCTGTTCAAAGGCAGTGAAATCCCCATAGCTTCGTCTATTCATAAAACAAGAACCAGCAGTGAAAAGTTGCCGAATTGCCCAGCCATTCGGTGGCTTCATGTGGCAGGTTTATTCAGGCGAATCCCATAGGCTTCAATTTAAAAAAATATTATTATTATTATTATTGTCATCATTTATATAGCGCAACAGTTTCCACAGCGCATTACAATAACATAGGATGGAAACAAGAGGTGTAGAGGGCCCTGCTCATAGGAGTTTACAGTCAAGAGGGACTGGGGTTGAGGAAGACAAGGGGAATTGCACTAGATAGCAGGATCATTAGTGCCAGTGGTTTGGGAATGGTGGGGCCATACAAGCGGCTTCAATCAAGTGTGAGTAGGTTAATTCAATATCTAATAAACCGTTTATTATAATATTCTGCAGTAAAAATATTCTTTATTTTTAGATTTTTTAGGATCATTTAACCCATTTGCTGCTATGGACGCGCTCAGCACGTCCACCTGCAGGTAACGTTCCTTGCGGTGGACGCGCTGAGCGCGTCCTCCCTTTGGGGCCAGCGATCGGCTGGGTTCTGGCCGATCTCTGGGCCCCCCGGTGCGGGCTGACATCCTCGATGTCAGCCCAGCACCTGGAACCGTGCACCGGCCTAAATAGGTGTCATCGCGGTGGCGCGATGACACCTAATTCAGGTGCCCCCCCGCATGTGCGGAGGAGGCTTCTGAAAGGGAGGGGGGAGGTCCTTCGGACCTCTCTCCCTCCCGATCGCCAGCGTTGCGGGGGTTAATACAGGCACCGTTTGGAAGGGCACAGCCTGCCCTTCCTAACGGTACCTGGAATTAACCCCATGGGGGCTGGATCACGAATCGGCACCGAAAAGCGCCGGTTTGTGATCCTTTCCCGGAGCTGGCCAACATCTTGGATGTCGGCCAAGCTTTCTGGAATGCCCCCTGAGGACTGGCGTCATCGTGCATAGCACGATGATGCCAGTCTTGGAGTTAACCCCTAACTGCCACCAATGGTGGAGATAGGGGGTTCCAATGAACCCCCTATCTCCCGATCCGTGGCAGTTAGGGGTTAATGTTTGATATTGTTGGATCGGCCAGAGCATGGCCGTTCCAACAATACCAAACATGAGTATGAAAAAGTTTTTTTAAAAAAAATTAAAAATAAAAATCAAAAAATATTTTAAAAAAAATTATAAAAAAAAAATAAACAAGTTTTTTTTTCTTTTTTTTGGTTCGTTAATGCAGCAATATTGTTCCCATTTCAATTATAATGTGAACATTGATGCTAAACTAACGATTTTTGTATGCGGTGCGTTTGTTAAAAATCGCGTAATTTTCCCCAAAAAAAATGTAACGAGACCCCATCTCTAATTTTTTTAACAAGCGCACCCCATACAAAATATAACCGCAATTGCTCGCATGTTAAAATGTGAAAGAAAAACACTTTACACATTGTAAATTATTGAAAATACATATTTTATTGCATTTTTTGTTATAATATACAGACAGGTCATGACGTATACATATAATAATGACATATTATGAATCTGCCGAGTCTGACGGAAAGAACGATATATAATATGTCTGGGTCATATACTAAAATAAGCTTTCAAAACGCGTTTAAACATGATGAGCAAAATCGGTAAAAATGAGCTCAGCACAGAGGCGGGAAAAGCCTCAGCAGCGAAAGGGTTAAGCATTTTTCGGGATTTTTTTTCCAACAAAAATTTGCTGATTTTTTTTTTATTTTCTTCTAAACGTTTGTTATTTTTTCTGTAACACCCCTTTTTATTATCATTCCCTGGACCTCATATGTAAATTTCAGACATTTTCGCTCAGTAGTTTCTTTGCAAACAGCGTTTAACTTTTCAAACATTCAGGCTAGGGTCAGACTAACGCATTTTTCACGTTGTCCGTGAAAAAGTGCGTTCGAACGAATGGACTTATTTTTTCACGGAATACGCGATAGCGGTCATACGATGCGCAGTTTCATCCGTGATTTTGCACGTATCATCAATAAAACACTTTTTGGGTCTGGACGTTATGTTGGCCGGACATTAGCAGCGTCTGACGTCTCCTAATCACGCACACACGCCGCTAGCGGCCGCAGCGCACTCTGTACGTCAGTACTAGTGGTTTCACGTTCTCGAAAAAATGCGTTTGTTTGCCGCTTGCGTTGCGCGGCCGCACTTTTGTGCGACCGTACTTCGTATATTGGCCGTCATTGCCCGTCATCTGCTGCTAGCACGGCCGTGATTATGTGCGGCTGCACGCGCGTTCGCACTGCCTCAGTCTGACCCTAGCCTCAAGCGTACTAGGTTTTTTTTTTCCCACTCCATTCGTCTACGGTGTTTTTCTGGTGGCTGCTCTGCGCTGTGAGCGCTCCTGCTCGGGTTTCTCCATCATGTTCGGCGGGGTTAATCCAGATGCTTTTGGTGTGCATTCACCTGGGTTTTGTGGGGAGTGTTCAGCAGGTTTTCGGTGGCTTTTCCCTGCACTACGACGGCCCTGTGGTCCTTGCTGAATACACTGCAGGGTTGCCAAAATGGGATCACCGAATCGCACCGAATTGAAGAGAACAAAAAGTCACCGAACTTTCAGTGACTTTTCGATTCTCTTTGAATAACCCTGAATATGTTGAGTTGAAAGTGTGAGGAACTGGATTTATCAAAGATTTTACTCACTTTCACCCTACCCAATTTTACCGGTATCTGTGAACCAACATTTTACTTGGCTTATTCCCATAAAGATAATATTTAGATTTTAGACGGCGTGCAGCCCAACGATACTCTTTTTTGTCAAGGTCAAGTAAGAGCCTCGCGTTCGTGGAGCCAGTAATGTGGACAGGGATGATGAAGTGGTGTAATTTATGAGAGCTGGTCATCAGCTGTTGATGCCGCTTTTTGGTGCGACGAAACGTGTTCTGGAGTTTATTTTAATTATGTTTTATTAAATATAAATTTTATTCATCCTTTCCATCACGGCTGAGTTTTTCGGATCTTTGGTGATTTGGTAACCCATAGACGTTCATTTGAGAGCAATGAAAGCTCCTCCAACTGTAAGTAGAAAATCAGCAGAATATTAAACGTCCTTAGTTATCAGATCTGCGCAAAGACAGTTCTCTTTATTTTTTCTATTACATACCTGCGGATGGGAGATTAAGGGAGGACATACCTGCGGATGGGAGTAAGGTGGGGGTCACCTGAAATATAAAAAGGCAATAACCCGCAGGCGTGGTCCCACTCAGAGCCAGTGCAGGTGCTCTTTATTTGTGAGCGGATAATTATTATTATTATTATTCTTTATTTATAAAGCACCAGCATATTCCGCAGCGCTGGCAACCCATTATTGTAATTATTTGTGACGATATACTGCACCATAATTGTGTTATTTCATGTTTTGTATGTCCACTGGAGCTTCGTTTAAGAGTATATCAATGTACTGGGAAACGCAAGGACCCCAACAAGCATTGTTTGAGCCATAACAGGTTATTTGTATGTATCAATTAATAAAAAGCCCACAGATAACCAGTTTATGTGCATGCCATTGCGTGGAAGGGGTAATCTCCAGGGTAGCTTTTTCACGAAAATAATGGGTGAGGGTTTGTTTAACGTCTTCCAGCACTTCAGGAAGCGCCCGCAGGGATTCGTTAAGGCGCCAAGCTGCTCTACTATATGCATATGAGGAGCATGTGTTCGAAATCAGAATCATCACCAGGGCATGATCAGACCAGGAGAGGGTCCCTATCACGCAATCTTGGATCATTGACAGGACATCACCCTTTATCAAGAAATAATCAGGTCTGGAATACTGTTTATGGGCAAATGAAAAAAGTGTGATCCACTTTTCTGGGGTGGAGTAATCGCCAAGCATCATAGAAGTGGAATTCCATCAGTAATTTGGTGAGGCGCCATAAATGGAATTGAGATTTTTTTTAGAGAAGGTGGGTTAACAATCCAGGGGGATAAAAAAAAATAAAAAAATCACACAGGAGCACCTGGTTAGTTTGGTAGCCCATTAGTCCCCTCCGAACAACCCACCTTCAGGAAATCTGATGTGGGAGTGACCCGTAACAGTAGGTGTCCTAACTGCAAAGAATAGATAAGAGCAATCTTTCCCCATGTCCCAAAAGAGTGGGACACAACAAACAAAAAACATATAGATCAACGTACATATAGAAAATAACAAACAGAAATACATATAAAAACTTTCTTCAGCACCTCACAACTCACGTGAGTGAACCCCACATGTGTGGGAGAGAGAGGGGGGTTAACAAAATTCACGTGTCTGCGCCACTCAGATTCTCAAATGACTCAATAGGCAGTTGTCAAGGACTGGCAGACAGTCGAAAGGCAGGATTATTAATTGCCGGTGCATTGGGGGCCACCAGGAAGTAGAAAGACTAACCTTGTGTCCTGAGCATCCAAAGAGAATCAGTTAGCGTCAGAGATGAAACTAGACCATGGTCCCGGGTGAAATTCTATTTGAAGGCATCAACACGATGCCACTCAGGCGACACCTTAGAAGGAGAATGAGAGTCCTGACATAGAGGGGTAAATTCCCTCCAGATATTCTACTCTTTGAACAATTTCCAATCTTCTGAGACAGTGGATAAAACGTGAAGAGTACCGTGCCTCCAAACAAGAACTCTAGTAGGGAAGCCCAAGTGATATGGAATTTGATGGCTTCGGAGAAGCTTTGTAAGTGGCAAGAATTCCTTACGTTTTGCTAGTGTAAGCACAGAGATCTGGGAAAAATAGGAGTTTGGTATACGGATCCAGTAGGGGTGCAGCTTTATGTGTGACACTCATCAGGGCCTCAATAGTGCGATAGAAGTAAATCCTCACTAGCATATCTTTGGGGGCCAACGCCTAGAGCGATTTAGGTTTAGGGAGACGGTGTGCTCTGCCGAGCTGCAGCAGTTCATGTGAGTATTCCGGTAGCATCGCTTGAAACAACTCAGATAAATAGTGGTTAAGACCTTAGGTTTGATAGTTTCAGGGATACGTCTAATGCAAATATTTTTACGTTTCAAGCAATCTTCTATGTCAGCTACCCTTACCACCAGGGAATTAGGAGATGTTTTCAGAGATATATATGTGTTCACCAATTTGTTATGGCCTAAACAAATTCATCTGTTTTAGATTCAAGGTAGTCTGTGCTGTCCCCCAGCACTTTAATGTCCTTGCGGATGTCAAATGTTATGGAACAAAAGCTGCTTGTATTGTGGACCTCAATTCCTTCATCATTAAGTGTATTTGCCGCCCAGTAGCTGCAGCTGATTCAGAAAATTGGGGCAGGCCTACCTCTTCAGCATCGTTGAGGGAACAAAGTACGTTGTAACCTGGGGAGCTGCCATCATGTGAATCTCAGCACCGCTGTTTCTCAGCTGACCAGAAGGCCTCAGGGACTCACTGAGCATTTGGGGGTGACAACGCTGGCAGAGGTTCATCAGTGAGGACTGAGTGAGTGTCCTGTGCCAGGGATATAACCCGGCAGCACCGTCCTCCCTGCTCGCTGGTCGGGCTTCGAGTGAAGTACACGCTCGCAGCATCCACGTGGGTGGTCAGGAGGCTGGGCGTGGCATGATGACGCAGCACCGCCAGGTTCAAAACCAGTCTGCTTGTGCAGCTTCACAGCCCTGATGTGAGTTTGCTTCCCTCAGTGCTATTGACAATTTCCCTTTATGTGCATGACTTTGGCTTTTGATAATGAACACTCTATGTGTATATGTCACATTTCCACCTTCCAGCCAGGCCCCCTGTTGCTGACAGCGATCCGGGCTAGCTCTTGTGGTGTTCTGGGCTAGTCAGTCCAGGCTCTCCACCCCTGGACTTCCCTGTGGCTGATTTGGCCTGAGGTCATATGACCTGCCCTGTTCCCATATATATGGCCAGCAGTGCATTGGCTCCCTGCTCCTGGATGAGTCATTGTTTCCTGAGAGTCTGCTTTGCTTTATATGATCTGTGTGATACTCTGTGTGCAGTGTTCTGCATCTATGCAGCCAGCAACAAACCTGCTAAAAAGGCTTAACAACACCCAGTATAAAGGGCCAACCATGGCTCCAGCCAGGTGCCCCGTGACAGTATGACCACGGCTATTTCTGAGAACCCTGATTTGTTTATGACAACGGCTATTTCTGAGAACCCCGATTTGTGTATGAACGTGGTTATTTCTGAGAACCTCAATTTGTGTATGACTACGGCTATTTCTGAGAAACCTGATTTGTATATGACCCCGGCTATTTCTTAGAATCCTGATTTGTGTATGACCACAGCTTTTTCTGAGAACCCTTCTTTGTGTGTGACCCTCGCTTTTCCTGACAACCCTGCTCTGAGTGTAATCTTTGATTTAAGGCTGACCATCTCTCCTGACAAGACATATGCTATCAGGGCCAAGTGTGTTCTACTCTGGTGCCTCTTAACCCTTGCTGGGTACTACAAGATCAATTCCCTGAAGATAGTTAGCTTTACCGACCATCCAAGGATCGGAGGGGTAGATAGTATTCTGTGTACAGGGACCAGTATTGTATACCCAAGGGGGATCCGTGACAGTGAGCTTCAGTAGCTCCAGTGAGGGTCGGATTCCTGGCATTCACCACGAGATTTAGTCAGACCTAGCAGCATTGCGAAGATCCTTTCAAATGTGACCTCTCAGCATGGCCGCTAGACACGTCCTCTGTACTAGGTGTATTATGTCAAAAGCCATAATAATATTGAGTCGTTTGTTGGTAGCATCAATTACGCAAGGTGCTGCCCCTGGCATTGGCTCCTGGAGTTCTTGGACTCCATGGAGCCAAGCGTTACTCTTCCGTGAAAATAAAATCAACAACCTTTATTGCAGTCCTACAACAGTCAGGAAGCAAACAGAAAGTGATGTCAGAGCTCTTCCTCTGTTATATCAGTAATGTAACTACCAGTGTTGCAGAGATTGCAGTTGAGACTAGACCCCTCCCTCTGAGGGCCCAGCAGAATGACCCTGGTAGCACTAGGTATGTGCGTTTTCGGGTTTCGGAATTTCGGAATTTTCACGAAATTTCCCGATTCGTGTCTTCGGATTCGGCCAAATTTCCGAATCGGATCGGACCCGAAAACCAACAGATCCGAAAAGTTTTCCGAGCCGAAACGAAAAAATTTCGGATTTTTCGAATGGACTTGAAATGTGTCAAATCGAAATTTATTTTTGCTCTATTCATGATTTCGGTTCCATTCGTGTTTTCGGTTCCACTTCGGTAATTCTGGACATCGTATATTTAACTATTATCGGTTATATCGCTGATTCTGTAAATTTTGTATTTGTAAATGCGTATCACTTTTTTCTTGTGGCGTTCGGGTCAGTTTAGCGTTTTTTAAATCATTTTGTTCATTTTTTTTGTTCCTTGGCATTCATACCATTTTAATATGATTAAAAAAAGTAAACCATAGTAGTTTACGTCAAAACGAATAGAGTTAGACACTTTGAAACGAGGAGAACAGACGTTCCGAAAAAAAAGAAAATTTCCGAAATCACGAAAAGTCGATACAAAAAACGAGCAAAGTGACCTGAAAATACGAAAAATGGTCGATATTCCGAAAAAAAAATGTACACGAAAAACGAGTCGAACCGAACCGAATCGAAACAGAAATCGGGAGAAACGAGCCGAATCGAAAATTTTAAACATCCGAACAAATCGAACTGAATCGAACCGAAAAAAAAATCGGTGCACAAGCCTAGGTAGCACAGCTAGCTGGTGTTCTGCCAAATTCAGTTACCCTATCACATAAAATCTATAAATGGTCCTTGCTGCGCATTATATTATATTATGAAATTATGTATTTAGTAAATCACATGAAGTGGATCCTTTTAGGTGTATATATATATATATATATATATATCTTCATCTTCAAAAATACCGTGATTGCATATAACATTGAGAATATAAAATACGTTGTAGATACATATGTTGAAAAATAAACCCCACATGGTGGGATGGGGCTGAGGCTCCGGATTCCCTGTGGGGGAGCCCCATGACGTTCAGGCCGAGGGTGAAGAGAGCACGAGCAGGACACTGCTGAATGGCAGTCAACCCCCACAGCCGGCCGAGGAACGGTGCCCAGATCACGGTGAGTTCTGGGAGTCGGGGAAGGGATGTGACACTCCCCAGGTCCCGACAGCTCAATGGAATGACTCCTCACTTCTACAACAGCCTGACACCTTCCACACTTCAGAAATGGAGGGACCTGGAGCCTCTCACATACCTCCTCTGGAGCCACAGAGCAAGATACCACTAGGGGTTCCATTTTTACATACTGTTCAATCAGAATGGCCCCCTTCTATCCCTCTGCTCTCTTGCAGACAGCACAGCTGTTACATCCTCAGCCCATGCTGTGCTTCCTGGGGGGTCTGGGCATGGTTCGGTGCCACTGGCTGGTCGAGTGCCAGCACCTTGTAATGGCCGAGCGGCGTCCGAGGGGGTGGGGCCTGGCATGGTCACAGGGACTCACAGGGTTTAAAGCAGGGCGCGAGGAGTTGCCTCGTCGCCATGACGTAGAGTTCTGTTCCCGCATCGTTTGCTATTGATTTCATTGCTGTTCTAGTTGCCGACCCGTTTATGTCTACGATTCCTGCTCCTGATTTTGACCCGGCTTGTCTTTGACCATTCTTATGTTACGTACTATATCGGTTGCTAGTACTGTGCGTCATTGGTTTAATCCTATGCAGGCTGCTTGGGTTTTACTCGCTTCTAGGGGATATTCCCATCTCGCTCTGGTGTACTATCTACAGCCTTTTTGGGGTTCTGTTCCAGGCCCAAGGTTCTTGATTTATGGTCGTGTATTTATGTACAATCCGCAATAGCGAGATACCGTTTCTTTTCTGCCTATGATCATCGTGCTCAGCCTGTCAAGTGTACCCGGGTTTATACAAGCTTTAAGCCTTTATGTGTGTCAGTAGACTCTGGTGATTACAAGGTACAACATACCCATTTGAGCTTATCAGAAAATGCTAAGTCTGTCAGTTTGGTGACTGCCCTGCAGTCTGCACAATACATTGACTGTCAAACAAACTACCTCGGTACACCCACTCAAGTATTGAAGCCATCTGTATTGTTTTGTGCTCTAAGTTGTCCGTTGGTCTCGAAACCTTTGGAACTTAGTAGCAAATCAGTTGTCCTTTTATACTCCTTGACTTTGGAGTATAAGTCTGAAAATACTGTGTATTTTGCAACCATCAAGCAGATATCTCTGTCCAACAAGATCTCAACCTCGCTACTCTTGTGTGAGTGCTACAGTGCCTGTTACAACAGCATTTCTAGAGGCCCTATGTACCCCTGTATCCCAGGGGTTGTTTGATCACCAAGGAAGGCGAGAGGGAAAGTGCAGCTACCCCTTGGGGGGAATGGGCCAACAAGACAAGTATTTCACAACTTTGCTATTAGTAACACCCAAAGAAGGCACCAGGCTAGTCCCCTACTGATAGATATTTTTAATTTCCTGTATGAATATATATCTATAAATTTTGTACTTTCTGTTATTCAAAAATATATATTAGTTAGTGGGTTTTTTTTCTATTCAGCTACATTTCCTCTCGAAGCTAGCCAGAGGATGTGATAGCAAACAGATTGTTCTTTGTTAACTCGTTTCCTGTGTAATTTCTTATTGATAGGCAAAAAGTAGAAATGCCCGCGAAGTCTATGTAACGGCTCAGAGTAGAAAAAAGCATCTATATTGTCCTGTCAGAATGTTTGACAAATATGTTATGGGCTGAAACTTTTCTTTTGAAATTGTCTGATGTGTCAAATGTTTATTGGTTTGTAATCCATGATTTTATGACCCTCCCATTGTAACAAAACTGGGTCTCATGCTTGCAGACCACCAGAAATAGAGAATTTTCCAAGACAGAAACTTGTCTGTTGTCTCTTTTCTCACTCGAGTTAGTTTCCTTTATATGATCACTGGACCAGATGACAAACAACACATCTCCCATTATCACAGAGCTTGGCTAGTCCTGTTGGTGATTTTGCAGAACACATTTCAATTTGGTATCAGAAGTGGGGATTTGACGAATCAACTTATCACAACAAAAGGTGAGTACAGGTTTAAGTATCTAGAACCTATTATTCATCTTTTTGGATGGGTTGCTTGTTCAGATTTTTCTAACTCGCATTATTTAACTTGATAGTGCAAAAGCTTATTTCATCTGTCTGAATGGTCTTGCAGTTTCACACAAATAGATAATTTTTTATAAGCCATCTGACTAGCCGCCCCAATCTTATGGACTAGCCTTTTTAAAGGTGCTCCATTCTAGTCGATTGCAAGGGGTCTTTTGGTATTTGAATGCTTCGATATGAAAGATTGAATGATTGATGATGAAAATAGTTTTTTGCAGTTGGTCTGGGTATTGTATAGTGATCCTTTCCCTTTGTTAATGTCCCTTGATTAAGCAATCGTTGACGTCCCCGTGGTGCGACTCACATGTGTATTGTATTGTAAAGAGTATTATATTGTAAAGATTAATACCTTTATGTTAAGATATTGTTCCTGCCCCTGGGAATTGGGTCCCTATTTACCTGACCACTTGTTATTTCCTATTTGTGCGTGTTTTTCCCTGATAGTGTAGTTAAACAGATTTTTAAATAGAATGGGGATTCTTGTTTTGTGCTTGGCCCAGTGAGAATAAAGGAAACTGCGCATTTTTGCGAACCCTTCCACTTTACCCTTTTAATTGCGCTGGCCCTTCTCCTACCCTTCTCCACCGCGCCTTTTTTTTGCGATATGGGTGCCCAAAAATCCTCCCATGTAGACCCAAAAACTATTGAAACCACTACTAATCCCCTTCCTTCCCCTAAAGCCCTAATACAGAACCTAGGTACTTTAGGTGCCATAGTATATTTACCACATGGTACAACAGAGTCTGACACAGAAAAAGAGGAAACCCTTGAATCCAGCACATATAGGGCCACATTACATACTTGGTGCTAACTTAACCAGAGCTGTTGTAAACTTCCCAGAGCCATTATAGCCTATGGAGGTTTTAAGTTTACAACAGATCTGGTTAAGCTAGCACCAAGTATGTAATATGGCCCATAATTGGCAAAATAAAACCCCTATGTCTAAATTCAGTACATCGTCATGTTTATCTACTACCAACCCCACCCATGCAGGATACTCTCCCCAAATGCGATCTTTTATTGGCCAATTTGAACCCCAATTTCAGAGCATACTTACTTGCACCCAAGGTGGTAAAACTATCAAACCCCCTGCTAGATTTCATATGCCCTATTTAATTGCAGGAAATAATGTCGTTATTATGCCCCCTGCTATAGGAACCTTAAATTCTATAATTAAGGGTTCCCCTAGTCCCCGTGTTTCCACAACAGCTACAACACAGTATCTTAAACGGGCGACACGAGGGATGCAATTAACTCAGGAAGATTACAAGCTGATCATTAACGGTGTCATGGGATATGCTGATGACACTGGTTTTAATTGGACTCGTGTGCTCTGACTCCATGCTCCTCTAATGGGTGCCCCTATTACACCCCAAAATTTGCCTTTACAAACATCGGTCCAGATTGATGATATGTGGACAGAAGTTTGTGATGAATGGACTCATAATTATGGAGCTTGTCGTTCCATGGCTGCAGCCATAGCATGCAAACAAAATGCCAAAGAATCTGTCACCGAATTCGTCCACCGTTTTCATAAGAACTGGAAGGAGGTTGCCGGTATGACAATAGATGGAGATATGGGTCTCCTCTACACCCAGACTCTCATGGGTAATCTCAGAGATGATACCCAGAGAATTGCTAAACAGGTTATTGATAACTGGCCAACTGTTATTCCTATTGATCTTAATAATAGGTTCCTTGTGAAAGATTCTGCTGGTTGCTATGACCTGCAGCATTCTAAATATATGCTAGCTGCTTTTAACGGTCCTTCAGGTCCCAGAGGTCCCCCAGGTAATTCTGGCCCTCACACTAAACTGACTTTTTATCGTCCTCAACACCCCACACATACCCCAGGTACTTGTTTCATTTGTGGGGATCCAACTCACTGGCATAACTAATGCCCTCAAAATCCCAGGAACATTGGCAATACTGCTATGAACCTCCTCAGACAAGCAGTGCTGTTACCTCCCCTAACAATTCCTTTAATGCACCTCATCATAACATTGACTGGAAAAATCAGTCAAATGCATGATGTGGCCCAGAGGCATGCTCCATCTCATGTGTTCAGGTTTCAGAAACAGTTGACCTAGTGATCCTTACTTTAGAGGGCCATGAAACTCCTTTTCTTGTAGATACTAGTGCCACCAATTCTACTTTGACATTAGAGTGGTGCTTATGGTGAATTAAACCTACCAAGACGCCATCTTTGGGGATTACTGGAGTATTAACAGAAACCTTTGTCAGCCCACCCATTGCTATTTCTTCAGTTTCTTCCCCTGCCTCTGTGTTTCATTCTTTTCATGTTCTCCCTACCTGTCCTGTTAATTTGTTAGGTAGAGATTTGCTTTCTTTGCTTGCTGTGTCTATTTCCTGCATGCCATCTGGAGCTATACATGTTGAGTCTCCATTTTTTGCACTTGAAGCAGCTCCTAGCACTGTCCTCCCCCTCTCCCCCTCCCTCTTCCTCCCTCTCCCTCTCTCCCCTCCCTCTGCTTTCCTTTCCATGCCTGATCTTGAATTGTCTGTTTCCTCTGATGTATGATTCTATGTTTCTATGTTCTATGGGCCACTGATGACTATGATGTTGGTTCTATCTCTTGCACTCCTTACTCTGCTAAACTGAAAGCATCTGCTTCTCCTGTCTATCACAAGCAATATAATCTGTCACCTGCTAAAATTTAAGGAATAAGTGAATTCATTCACCGCTTCCTTGCTACTTGTATTCTTCATTCCATTGTAAGTTCCTACAACACTCCCGTAAATCCTGTGCCTAAAGGAGATGGATATCGCTTTACCCAAGATTTCCGATCTCTTAATGAAATCAAAATTCCTATTTCTCCAATTGTACCTCACGTCCCAACTCTTCTCACCTCCATACCCCCAGACTCTACACATTTTACAGTCATAGACCTAAAAAATGCCTTTTTCTGTCCCAGTACATCCAGATACACAGCCCCTTTTGGCTTTTACTTTTGAAGGCTCACAGTTTTCTTGGTCTGTCCTTTCTCAGGGATTTATCGACAGCCCTGAATTTTTTTCGAGAGCTCTCCGTGAGACTCTGTTGAGTTACAGTCCACCGGAAGGCTCCATCTTACTACAGTATGTGGATGACCTCCTCGTTTGTAGCCCCAGCCAAGCTGCATGTCACACTGACTCTGTTGCTCTCCTCAACCACCTACACTCAGAAAGCCACAAGGTGTCCAGAAAAAAGATGCAATTTTGTTCCACCTCTGTCGAATATTTGGGTTTCATTCTCACTCAGGGATCTCATGTCCTCTCACTGTCCCGCATTCAGAGCCTGCTCCAGCTCAAGCGTCCTGCCTCCAAAACAGACATGTTGTCCTTTCTAGGGATGGTGAACTTTTGCCGCCACTGGATACCAGACTGTTCCTATTATGACTCTGTTCTTCGTGTGTCTGCTGCTCGCACAGCTCTGGACCAAATTGTTTGGTCTCCGGACATGGTGTCTGCCTTTGATACGTTAAAGGAACTGTTGGCCACTGCACCAGCACTGGGGCTACCAAACTATAAACTGCCTTTCCACCTCTACTGTATGGAGGATGGGTGCACAATGGCAGCTGTTCTTGCACAGGTCCACAGGTGGGTGCTGCGTCCAACTGCATTTTGGTCAAAAGTCCTGACAGGACTTTGGAAGAGTGCAGCACCTGCCCCTGCAGAGCTGACAGAATTTCTGGCCTGGTGTGGCTCCTGTCCCCTAAACAAACCAGCTCAAGCACAGTATGGCATCTTTTTGCTTGAGCCATTGCGTAGCCCCTGCCACGTGCCAGTTTAACTGCCACTTCGCCAGAGACAGAGAAGGAGAAGGAAGAGGAAGAGGTGGTGGAGCAGACAGACCTCATATAAGCTGCTTTCTGGAGGCGTAGTGGATGAGCAAGCTCCAGCACAGAGCCCCATCCTGGATCCCTCCCAGCTGCAAGCAGAGTTACCCAGTGTGCCGTGAAGGAAATGTAACGTCCCTGTCCATGCTTGCTGGACCACGTGTCTAAAGTAATGTGCACCTTGCTGCTGACTGCCTTTCCCAATGACTCCATAACATTGTCTTCCACGTGCTGGTATAGTGCTGGAATGGCCTTCCGTGAAAAGAAATGGCATTTTGGAACCTGCCACTGTGGTACAGCACATTCGGCAAATTCACGGAAGGAAGCAGAGTCAACCAGCTGGAAAGGCAGCAGCTGTAATGCGAGTGATTTTACCAAGCTGGCATTTAGACGTTGTGCATGTGGATGGTTGGGACAATATTTTTTCTTCCGCTGCAGCAGCTGGGGCAACAAAATCTGACTGCATAAATCTGCAGCTGATGGGATGCTGGCAGATTCAGAGGAAGGACGTGGTACACCCGTTACTGTAGCATCATCCCTGTCAGTGGAGGTTGTAGGCAATGACATGGCAGGACATATAGGCCCCTTTTACACGCTTTGCGCACGAAAAAAATGTTATCACGCGCAAATTAACACGGTAGTACGATCGAAGCGCAGTTTTTCATCCGTCAAAAAATAACGTTCATAAAAACAATGCGCAAAATGAAGTGTAATACTCGCGCAGTAACATTGCGCACGTAAATCTGTGTGCGGACTGTTTTTTTCTTGTTAAAGAATTTAAAGACCATTTTTTCCATGGCCGCTAGATGGCAGCAGAATGGAACATCTCTCTGGGGTCATAGACCTTTAAGTCGGGAAGTTGAGCGCAGTATGTGCGTCCTGGGAGCGGCCAGTGCACTGCCCCTGCTCCCTCCGTAGCTACACCACAACAACAGCAACATGCTAGCCTTGGCAGCTGCCGTGCTGCTTCTTCTGCTACTGCCCCCCGCCTGCAGGGCTGCTGGGCCCCGCACCCTCTACTCCAACCACTGGGCTGTGCGAGTGCCGGGTGGAGCTGAGGTAGCGACTGAATTGGCTGACAAGTACGGCTACATCAACCTGGGGCAGATTGGAAACCTGGACAACTATTCCCACTTTTATCACAGCAAGACTGTACAGCGATCCACTTTAAGTAGTCGTGGGACACACAGCTTTTTACACATGGACAAACAGAGCTCCGGGAAGAGCAGCGGCGGCAGCAGCACATAGCACGCAGGACGACTCCCTCATCGATATGTACAGTATATCGGTACTGAGAAACTTATTTATTATTGTTGTAAGAATTTATGGCCACTTTCTCTGTGGATGGTTGTTCAGGTCATGTGGTGCTAAAGGCCAATAATGCAAGAAGAATTGATCTTTCAAAGGTTGGATGAATGGCCCCAGAGGATTTATCATTCTCTTATTTATGCCGCAGAGCTGTTACCGGCATTTCTCTGCAAGTTGTCTATGCATTAAAGCACTGTCTGAATATTCCAGCAAAGTTGTCATATGTTTTTATGTTCATTGTATGGGAATATTGTTAGATGGAGCACAATGTTGATTTATAATCTATCTAATCCTGGCAGAAGCTGTATGGGTTGCCTATTTTTCTGATAAAATAATAAGAGGACCTATTGTTTGTTCATTGGTCAGTGCTATCTATCCCTTGTGTAAATAAAGAAACATTTAAAAATAGAAATAAAAGGATTTTCCAAATAAGAGAAATACATTTACGTTTTATATAAAGCACATATTTACAAGTCAACATAATATACAACAAATATGTACATGTGGATATAATGGAGCTAAATATTACACATTCACAAAACGGAGCTCTGCAGCAGCTAACAGAAATTGATTTGTTAGGGTTCATCATCATTTCGTGGACGTTTCCTTGGATTTATTTCACATTGTGATGAATTAACTTCATGTTCAGGAAAGCCAACATTACGAAAACCCTGATGTGTGATTGTGAAAGGCACTGTAGCAGTTTTCTGACCTGGCGATGTCTGTAAAGTTGGTGATTGCTTATTTTCCCAAGTAAGTATTAAACGAATACTGACTGCTTGCCCCCAGCTGTCTCCTAAAGCAGGCACCGACATGGATTCCTTGGGTTCAATCTTAGTAGTCATCTGATTTTTCATGATTATTGCCAAATCAGGTTCTTTAGCCATGCTGATCATTTGCTGAGCCAGAGTATTTAGCAGGCCGTTCGTGTTATGAACTCGCAGTGCTCAACACAAGCGTTAGCAATATCTACTAGCCGTTCCACCAAAAAACTGTTCTCTGTGTCAATATAAACAAACTGTTGTTGCTGCTTCAGCATGGCAGCCTCCCCTGACCCCTGTCAGTTCTTTCTCCTCGTCCATGCTGACAGCACACCACCACCTGGTGCACATTTACCGCCACTAGTCGTGCAGACTGTTTTTTCACGGGATTCAGCCTGTCAAAGTCAATCTGCGTATACAAGCTGCAGCAATGAAAAAAACACACAACTTCTCCATTTTCTTGTTTGGGTATGCGCAGCATGTGTAACTATACGTTGCTGCGTATTTTTTCTGTGCTGGTGTATTTGGGTGAGCCTGGACGTTTACATTTACCATTAACACCAGCTTTTCAGAAGAGATAAAATGATGCGCGCAACCGTAGTGCGTAAAATTTTGCGCAAAGATTGTAATACCATGCGCGCACCAGCGCACAAACACATTTGCGCTCACAATGTTAAGTACAGGAATCACACAGTTCATCTCGCTCACGCAGGTCCATCCGCGTTAAAAGTTAACGCGCATTTTTTGCGGAAACATTGTAATACGACGTTCTGCGCAAAGGGTTTTTCCCCTTGCGAAGAATGTAATAGGGCCCATAGTGGGGGTAGAGACAGATGCGGAGGAGGACCTATGCAAAGTGTTGTGCCAACGGGATGCGTGGCAGGTGGTCATATGTCGCCTCAAACACGTGGTACCCAAGTGTCTGATGTCTTTCCCACACTTGATCCTCTTCCGACATTGCTTACAAATAGCGATGCTGCAGTCAGCTGCACATGTCATGAAGAACTCCCAGACAGCAGAGATCCTGGACGTGTGCTGCGAGACAACAGCGCTCTGCACCTGAGCAGCTCTATCATCTGATGCCTTGGTTGCTCATAGAGGACGTTCTGCCTCGTTTTTGTTGTGCCTCCTCCTCCCTTGACTCCTCTGTTCGATCAGGCACCCAGGTGGAGTCAGTGACCTCATCATCGTCATCACCCCCTATCTCCTCGTCACTGGAGCCAATTTGGCAGTGTGCTGCAGCTGCTGGGGGAACATGAGTGCCAGTTCTTTGTGTGTCACTGGCACCCCCTCCCTCTAGGCTGATTATACTCCCTTCCTCAACCTCAGAGTTTGAATCAGAGCACTGGAGTTGCTGCGCATCCTCAAGCAGCACGTCACTGTCACTGTAGTCAAACAATTCAGCTGACTCCTCCGTGTATGATAATGAGGCTACGGCAGGAGTAGCTATGGACATGGAGGCTGAATTAGATGTTTTGGCAGCTGAGGTGGACTGTAAACCACTACAAGCCTGGCTGGCAGAGGACTCGGAGGATGAGGATGGCCTGGTTAGCCAATCCTGCAAATCCTCTGTATGTTGCTGCTGCTTAAGACGGCCAGCACCAGTTAGAAACAAGGACAAGCATGCCCCTGCAGAGGATGCATCACGTCCACGACGACCAGGGGCACAGCCTTCCGACACAGAGGCTGCTTGCCCTCTTATCTGTGTCTGGGAGCGTCTGCCTGTTCTTTTTGGTCTTTCTGGCATGGTGAGTGATATATAGATTAAAGATAAACAGAACTGTGATTCAACTCTGGTATATAGATTGGAGATATGCAGAACTCTGATTCAACTCTGGTATATAGATTGGAGATATGCAGAACTCTGATTCAACTCTGGTATAAAGATTGGAGATATGCAGAACTCTGATTCAACTCTGGTATAAAGATTGGAGATATGCAGAACTCTGATTCAACTGTGTTATCTAGATTAAAGATATTCAGAACTATGCTATAATTCAGTGATACACCCTGTCCTTGATAGCTGGCAGTGCCAACACACAGATTCAAATTCACAGAACTCTGGTATAAGTCAGTGATACAGCCTGTCCCTGATAGCCTTTGCAGTGCCAACACAGATTCCAATTTCCAGAAAGCAGATATAACTCAGTCATACAGCCTGCCTCTGATAGCTGGCAGTGCCAAGACAGAGATTAAAATTTCCAGAAGTATGCTATGCCTCAATCATACACCCTTATAGCTGGCAGTGTCAAGACAGAGATTACAATTTTCAGAAAGCAAATATAACTCAGTGATACAGCCTGTCCCTGATAGCTGTCAGTGACAACACACAGATTCCAATTTCCAGAAATCAGATATAACTCAGTGATACAGGCTGTTATGCAACAAATAATCTCCTCTCCTCTATGATTCACTCCTGCAAAAAAAACACGTGCTGGGGCTGCGGGGAAGCCTTATATAGTGTGCTGCGGGACTTAGCTCTGTGAGCCCATGATTGGGCAAAGTTTGCCCAATCAGGACTCTGAGCCCTGATTGGCATAGTCTTGCACCTGTCTTGCACCTGACCACAGGTCAGGTGCAAGGCTGTAGCCAATTACAAGCTTCAGGCTAGTGGAGAAGTGCATTGTGGTCCATTGTGGTGCATTGTGGGTGAACATGCAGCAAACACGCGAAAATGTTCGATGTTGGCCGAATGGCCAAATGGGCAATATTCGAATCGAACTCATGTTCGGATCGAACCGCCAGCCCATCCCTAATATTGAGGAAATTCAGACCCAACTCAGGAAAGTATCAAGTCCCTTAGATGGATTTGATTGGACCTTTGGCCTTAGTTCTCTTTTTGGTAGCCTAGGTTCAACTATTTTACATGGTTTAAGGCATCTCATTATGGTTGTTATTGTTATTACAATTTTTTACAAATTGCTAATGCTGTGCCTTGAGAAATGCTGCGTTTCTAAATCACCTATGATGCCAGCCTATCCTGCACTTCCACCCGCACCTACCTTGATTCCTTTCCACCGTTCCCCTCTTATGACTAGTTACTAACCTCTCTTTCTTCCTTTCTGAGTTTTGGAATGACTTATAGGTATAACATGATGACACTGTGACTCCAACTGTAACAGGTTCACTAGTCTAGTTTAGTTTTATTTTTTAATTAGTGATCACAGGTGATATGTGATCAAAGGAAGGAATTGAAAGATATTTTTAATTTCCTGTATGAATATATATCTATAAATTTTGTAATTTCTGTTATTCAAAAATATATATTAGTTAGTGGGTTTTTCCCCCTTCTGTCTGTTTGAATACAGTGGGTGCAGATTTTCTATTCAGCTACAACTCCTCTCGAAGCTAGCCAGAGGATGTGATAGCAAACAGATTGTTCTTTGTTAACTCGTTTTCTGTGTAATTTCTTATTGATAGGCAAAAACTAGAAATGCTCGCAAAGTCTATCAGGGTTATTCAAAGAGATTCAAAAAGTCACCGCACATTCGGTGACTTTTCGTTCTCTTCAATTCGGTTCCTTTTGCCGATACCATTTCGGTGACCCTGCGGTGTATTCAGCAAGCACCACAGGGTCCCCGAATTGCAGGGAAAAGTCACCGCAAACCTGACAAAAACTAACCGCAAAACCCACCGAATGCACGCCGAAAACAAGCAAAAACATCTGGATTAACCTTCGAAAAACCCGAGCAGGAGCTGATCACACGCAGCGAAGCAGCCGATCAGGAGCCGATCACAGGCAGCCGAAGCAGCTGAGACCGCAGAGGAGGCAGTGAATAAATTAGCAAAACCGTTTTGTATGAATCTGTGAAAATGAAACGCTGTTTGCAAAGAAACTACTGAGCGAAAATCTCTGAAATTTACACAGGAGGTCCAGGGAATGATAATAAAAAGGGCTGTTACAGAAAAAATAAGTAAACTTTAAAAAAAAAAAAAAAAAAATCGGACTTTTAAAAAAAAAAAAAAATGCTTAAAGTATCCTACAAAATCTATAAATAAAGAGACTTTTTGCTGCAGAGTTTTATAATGAACGGTTTATTAGATATTTAATTAAAACGGGAATATTTTTAACATTGAAGTCTATGGGATTCTCCTGAATTAATTTGCCAAATTAAACCACCGAATGGCAGGGCATTAGGGGAACCTTTCACTGCTGGTTTGTGTTCTCTGACTAGCCGAAGCAGTCCTTTTTTATGGGGATTTCACTGCCCTCGAACAGGCACCGAACAGGCACCCTATGTGCAGGCAATTCGCCAGGATTTGGCGAATTGCCTGCTCTCTGGATAGCAGAATGACCAGGAAAGGCAACCGAACGCTGATTTTCAGCGTTCGGTTACCTTTCTCAAGCAATTCGGATCTCTTTGGATAACCCTGTATGTAACGGCTCAGAGTAGAAAAAAGCATCTATATTGTTCTGTCAGAATATTTGACAAATATGTTATGGGCTGAAACTTTTCTTTTGAAATTGTCTGACGTGTCAAATGTTTATTGGTTTGTAATCCTTTATTCTATGACCCTCCCATTGTAACAAAACTGGGTCTCATGCTGGCAGACCACCAGAAATAAAGAATTTTCCAAGACAGAAACTTGTCTGTTGTCTCTTTTCTCACTCGAGTTAGTTTCCTTTATATGATAGATAGAGCTTGGCCAGTCCTGTTGGTGATTTTGCAGAACACATTTCACCTACTTACTTACTGAAAGCTGCAAATGTCATGTTTACCCCTGTTTGTGAGCCTCCATTCACTCGTGCCCAGTGAATATGGTCTCTAAAGAGACATCTAATTCTTGACCTTGGTGGATATCGTCTCCCCGCCTCTCTCAAATGACAGTCCACTGTTACATGAATGGAACACAACAAGGCACCACTGGACAGAAATCTGTTGCATTTTGAGAATTCCCAATTCCTTTCATGCTACCTTAATTAAACTATTTCTCTGCAATTGTTTTTCCACCATTAATCTCAATCCTTGTTCAGTCATTTTTTCAGAGACAGAAGGATTAAAAGATACAGACCTTCATTCATTTGTATAGATCTAGAGCAGGGTTTTTTAACTCCAGACCTCAGGACCCACTAACAGGCCAGGTTTTCCAGATATCTGAAGCACAGCACAGGTGATATGTTTTTCTGCTCATTGATTGCAGGATTCAGTCTGCATTTCCCGAAGGTGATCTGCAAAACCTAGCCTGTTAGTGGGTCCTGAGGACTAGAGTTCAGATAAACTGATCTAGAGGAAATCTGCAGAGCCTTGTACACTGGAAGGGATATGGACCTGAAGAAAGTCTTGCTTGGGTTTCAGTCTCTGTGCATGTTCTTTGATACAGTAGGGCAGTGCTTCCCAAACCTATCCACGGGACCCTCAACCAGGTCAGATTTTGCAGATCACCTTGGGGAAAAGCAGACTGAATCCAGCAATCACTGAGCAGCAAATCATATCACCTGTGCTGAGCTTCAGATATCCTGCAAACCTGGCGAGGCGGAGGGTCCAGAGGACAGGTTTGGGAAACACTGCATTAGGGCTTTGCATGCCAGGTGTCTAGACTTGAGAACCAATCCATTGGCTACCTCTCTCAGAACGCTTGCTATTGCAAGTGGTCTGAGCGGGGGTGACTTCAGCACGCAGAGCAAGCGGACGTCACTTGTGACCTATCTGAAGACCAGCAACCAGCCTAGGGGAGTTTGACATTTGTTATAATCAATGAATGCATATACATACAGGTATTTTGCAAGGCCGTTATTCTTGTTTCTTTATGAGAATAAATCTTGATTTTATTAAAATTTTTGACAACATACTGTAAATATATAAAAACAAATATATATTACAACAAATCCGAGTCTGTCTTTTCTGTATTGCATTTAAACCATTTCATATAGATAGTAACCTTTTATTTTTGCTAAAGTCTTCACCCTCTTCATTCAGTTTGGATATTGTAGAGAAATTCTTATTGCATTCTTTACACTTTATGAAAACCCACTAGATATTCGTCAACTAAATCTACTGCAGTTTTAGTCAAATAAAATGTTATGATATTTAGTGGACTAAAACTAATTAGATGACTAAAATGTGTCTAAAACTAAATGGCATTTTCATCAAAAGATAAAGACTAAGATTAAATGAAATTTCCTTCAAAATTAACCTTGTGATTGAGTCATTAGTTAACTCTCTCACAAGCAAACACTGTCATACTGCTACTATCTGTTCATTCTGAAGTTTTTCTAACAAAATAATAAAATTTTCTGGTTCCCTTCGTGACAGTTACTAGTTTTAAAGTGCAGTTATCATCCCACATTAAATTATTCACAGCATGCATATTTATAGACTGGTTATACATTCTCTTCCCTTTTGTGCTTTCAATATGTAAAAAAACAGCATAAAAATGGATTTTGAGGTACAGGGTGGCCCATGTGGCCTATAAATTCAAATAGCTGGATGTATAATAAAAATAACTAAAGGTTAACGTTTGACGATAAATTTTGATCTTGGCTTGACACATTTTTGTATAAAAGTTTTTTTTAAAAAAGCAGTGAGTGTGGAGCGAGTCTGAATAAATTAGTATGTGTAAGAATGAGTGTAAGTGTAGTGAGTATGACAGAGTGCGAGTGTATGGGTTTGAGTGAGTGGCTGGCGGGCTGGCTAGCTCATGGAGGTTTAATGGAGTGATCGAAGAACGGCAGAAGTGGTAAGAATCATTATTAGATAACAGTATGGGCACAGATACCAATACTTGTATTGGTGCACCCTTAAAAAGAAAACACACATTAAATACAGATAACATAAAATACATTAAAGGTAAGAATATACATGAATTTACACAGAAAGAATGTTCTTTCCTCTGTTTTCGATATGTTGACCATACTGTTATAGACTTTAGAAGTCTTATAGTTATGTGTCCAGGTGACAAAGTCAATGAACGTATGGGACACGCTGGACAAAGAGTGGACTTTGACAGTCAACAGGTAAGGTTTGTCTTTAGAATTCACATCCTTCATAGTGCGACGAAGCTCACAATATAAATAATCTTCAGTACTGGAAAAATCAGGAAAATGGACACATTGGGCAGAGCGTGAGACATGATCGCTGAAGATAGAAATCTGTGAAATCTTGGCCAAAAGTCTTAATGGAGATAGTGAGAATCAATACCCATGTATTGACAGTAAGCTAAAATGGATTTTAATTCTGAAAGTACAAGCACAGACCGAGTATCCATGATTCCTTCAAGAGTTTCTCTTTAATACAGTCCAAATACTTAAACAGTTGCTCCTCGTTGATAGCCGTTTGAGTAGTTGTCTTCTTTGAAGTAATATAGCAGCATAAAGTGATATGCCCAATACCCAGCTAGACCAGAAATTAGTGGTTTCCCCCAAACCAAGAACAGATATTAACAATTGAATACGTATCTGGTCAGCGCGAAATGGTGGAACGCTAGGGATATGTGGGCAATCTTGTGGTTACATCCGTAGAAGTTCAACATGTGAGAGAATTGGAAGAGAGAAAAAAATACTACATTGGTGCAGTATGCTATATTCAAAAGGTGACAAATTATATTTGGAGAAAATTCCACTCACAAATCTAGAGCCCCAACACTGGCTCTGAGTGGGAAGATGCCTCTGGGTTATTTATCTGAAGATGTTCTCAGGAAACCCACTCCTTCCATCTGCTGTTGATCATAGCTCTCTCGATGGGGCAGATATACAATAAAGACACAAATAGAAAAACTCTGTGTGTATCTGGATATAAGTATTGGAAAGGAAAACTCCTATCGGAGTGTAAACTCACATTTGATGGAGCTTATTCAAGCTCAAGATATGCGCCTATGGGTTTTGTGTGGTCAAACCCAAAAAAAGACCAGTAGATGCCGGATTACGTTCTAAAAAATTTAATAAAATTAACAAAAGTTAAAATAAAACAATTAAGAGTCCAGGACGCGTTTCACCGCTATCACGGCTTCTTCAGCTGGTGTCATCTCAGAGATGCTCCATCAAATGTGAGTTTACACTCCGATAGGAGTTTTCCTTTCCAATACTTATATCCAGATACACACAGAGTTTTTCTATTTGTGTCTTTATTGTATATCTGCCCCATCGAGAGAGCTATGATCAACAGCAGATGGAAGGAGTGGGTTTCCTGAGAACATCTTCAGATAAATAACCCAGAGGCATCTTCCCACTCAGAGCCAGTGTTGGGGCTCTAGATTTGTGAGTGGAATTTTCTCCAAATATAATTTGTCACCTTTTGAATATAGCATACTGCACCAATGTAGTATTTTTTTCTCTCTTCCAATTCTCTCACATGTTGAACTTCTACGGATGTAACCACAAGATTGCCCACATATCCCTAGCGTTCCACCATTTCGCGCTAATATAGCAGCATGTTTTTGGCTGGTGGTGTAACTTGTGTTTCATCCAGCTTCAAGGCAACGTAAATACAGTAGAGAAGACGACTTGAAACTTGAAACCAGGAAACTAGAAAACAAAGGAGTTGCAGAACTGGATGTGAAGTCAATATTATCAACATTGATAAATGTCGGTGATCTAGCCGGAAATGCAAATAAAGTGCCTTTTCAATTAAACTTGAGCGTGATTAACAGTTATTGTCTTCATGAGGCCTATATACAGCGTTTGGCTGCTCCCTGGATTGCCAGCACCCTGTTCATGTGATTTCCATCTGGTTTCTACATTTTGAGTGCTGGTTCTATTGTCTCTTCAAATCTTCACCATACAGCTGCAAGACACAAAAGCACACCAAAAGTTAAGAGATATCTATATATATAAACGCGAAAGTACTGACTGACTGACTGACTCATCAACGCCCAGCTGAAACCGTTTAACTAAGGAAAGTGAAATTTTGAAGGTGCACTGTTTTTATGATGTGGGCACCCACTAAGGAAGGATTTTTTGAAACTCCGCCCCTAAGGGGGTGAAAAAGGAGGTTGAATATTTTAAACAGGATACCTATAGCTCAAAAACAGAAGATGCTACAGATGTGAAAATCGGTATTTAGATTTGTCTTGAAAAATAAAAAAACACATATTTTACAGTTTTTCAAAAATTCGACTGGAGGGGCAAAAAAAGGGGGGTTGAACATTTTAAATATTTTAAACAAGATACCTACATCTTAAAAACAGAAGATGTTACAGACGTGAAAATCGGTATTTAGATTCTTCTTGAAAAATAAAATAAAAAAACACGTATTTTACCGTTTTTCAAAAATTCAACTGGGGGGCAAAAAAAGGGGGGGTTGAATATTTTAAACAGGATACCTATATCTTAAAAACAGAAGATGGTACAGACGTGAAAATCGGTATTTAGATTCATCTTGACAAATAAAAAAAACACGTATTTTACCATTTTCTGAAAATTCCTTGGGGGGGCAAAAAGAGGGGTTGGATACTTTTATCATAAACACGAAAGTCTTGACTGACTGACTCATCAACGCCCAGCTGAAACCGTTTAACCTAGGAATGTGAAATTTTGAAGGTGCACTGTTTTTTATAATTTAGGGGCCCACTAAGGAAGGATTTTTGGAAAATCCACCCATAAGGGGGTGAAAAAAGGGGTTGAATATTTTAAACAGGATACCTATAGCTCAAAAACAGAAGATGCTACAGATGTGAAAATCGGTATTTAGATTCGTCTTGAAAAATAAAAAAAAAAACACGTATTTTACCGTTTTTCAAAAATCCAAGTGGGGGCGAAAAAAGGAGGTTGAATATTTTAAATATTTTAAACAGGATACCTGTATCTCCAAAACAGACGATGTTACAGTCCTGACAATTGGTATTTAGATTCGTCTTGAAAAATAAAAAAACACGTATTTTACCATGTTCTGAAAATTCCTTGGGGGGGCAAAAACGGGGGTTGAATACCTTTATCAGTACACCTATATTTCAAAAACCGAAGATGTTACGGGTGTGAAATTTGGTATTTACAATCTTCGTGAAAAAAAAAAACATGTTTTTTGCCATTTTCCACAAATCCAATTGGGGTGGTCGGGGGAAAGGGGTCTGAATATTTTTATCATTATACCTATATTTCAAAAACCAAAGATGTTACAGACGTGGAATTTGGTATTTACAATCTTCTTGAAAATTAAAAACAGTTGTTTTGCCATTTTCCAAAAATCCCAAGGGGGGGGGGGTGAAAAAAAGGGAGGCTGAATACTTTTAAATAGGATACCTATATCTCAAAAAAAGAAGATGTTACATACGTGAAAATTGGTATTTAGATTCGTCTTGAGAAACAAAAAAACACCTATTTTACCATTTTCCAAAAATCCAGTGGGAGAGGGAAAAGGGGGGGTTGAATACTTTTATCAGTATACCTATATTTCCAAAAATCAAAGATGTTACAGGTGTGAAATCTGGCACTTACAATCTTCTTGAAAAATAAAAAACCACATGTTTTACCATTTTTCAAGAATCCCACGTGGTGGGTGAAAAAAGGGGGTGAATACTTTTCAACAGGATACCTATATCTCAAAAACAGAAGATGTTACAGATGTGAAAATTGGTATTTAGATTTGTCTTGAAAATAAAACAACAAGTATTTTACCATTTTCCAAAAATCCAGTGGGGGCAAAAAGGGGGATGAATACCTTTATCACTATACCTATATTTCAAAAACCAATGATATTACAGGTGTGAAATTCGATATTTACAATCTTCGTGCAAAAAAAACATGTTTTACCATTTTCTGAAAATCCAGTTAAGGGGGGTGGGGGAAAGGGATGTGAATACTTTTATCGGTATACCTAGATTTAAAAAACCAAAGATGTTACAGGTGTGAAATTTGGCACTTACATTCTTATTGAAAAATAAAAAAACATGTGTTTTACAATTTTCCAAAAATCCCAAGTGGGGGGGGGAAAGGGGGGGGTTCTACCAAAAAAACCTCAAGTTTCTTTTAAAAAACTATTTTGACAAATCCTAAAATCCACGCGAGCGAAGCCGCGGGCAAAAGCTAGTAATATATGTAGAAGAAAAACATTATAATGATGTTTCAGCAAACATGTACTGGAGAAACAAAATCATGCTTGGTGTGTACAGCATTCACAACCATTTTTAATAGTAAGCAGTGCCTGTCGTAAAAGCTGACCTGCATTCACACAGGTATGATGTACATAAGCATATCTTACAAATAGATAGAATGCACACAGTGGGAACTAAGAGATATAAATAGAATGTTCACAACACTTAAGGGTCTATTCACAAAGCACCAAAATTGTACTCAATGTCTGGTATCATCAGAACTGTAACAAATAAGTGGGGGGGGGATAGCTCTCCACTTATCACAGGAGACTACAAGATTAACCCCTAACTTGAAAACTACAACATTCATTGGTCTCCTGAACACCAAGAAATACCACCTATTCTATTCTACCTGTGATATATATAAAACATATCCTTTATAAATAAATCAATAATAAATCAATAAAAGCTATGTTTTATACATATCACAGGTAGAACAGTAGGTATTTCTTGACCAACTGATGTTGATGCACCAAAATTAGGTGCAATTTCGGAGCTTTTGTTTCAGCCCAATGTGCCTCACTTCAGCGATTCCATTTCGCCAAAATACAGTGAATTTATTATTTGGCGAATGGTCACCTTATTTTATGAAATTGGAGTCACCGCAGCAGTTATCAGCGACAAACGTCAAATTGCACCGAACACCGCCGGATTGGCATTGGCAACTTCCACCAAATGAAAACACAAAAAAGAAGTCTCCTAATAGGAATTTCAATCAATAAAAATGTGTCTATATAAGAAAAAAGGTCCTCTAAAAAAATAACAACAAAGGCCTGTTACATCATAAAAAAAAATTATTTAAAAAAATAAAAACAAAAATCTCACCAAAAAAATGCAAAAAAATACAAAAGCGTCTTATAAAAAATAATGAGTAAAAAGGGGTTTTGCAAAAAAAAAAATAGAATGAATGGTCTTTAATTTAAAAAAAAAAGATATTACTTGTTTACATTGAAACTTATTGGATTTGTGTGTTTAAACCTGTTGAAATGAAGTGTCGGAAATCAGGGGCATTTCCCTGGAATTTTGGTGCATTTCAGTGTTCAGTGTTCAGTAGTCTTCTATAGGCCGCCGTACGCCACTGAATTGTGGCAAATTGCACTATATTTCACTGTCAATTCGCCAGTATTTGCCAAATTGTCAACTTAGGGCCCTATTACACTCTTCACGCAAACGTTAACGCTCACTTGCGTGAACATTAACGTTTGCTGCGGAATTTACCGCATATTACAATAAAAAAAACGTCTGCATTTGGTACCTTGTGCTTTTCAGCGCGAGGTTACTGTACTTTGCGCTCCCTATACTTAACATGGGAAGCGCAAAGGGTTAATCAGCGCTGGATTACAAAGTCCCAGCGCTGATTAACGCCGGCTCTGGTCAGCGAAAAGTTAACCAGAGCCAGGACTTGGTGAATCCGTTAACACCAGACTTAAAAAATAAAAAACGAACCCTATGCTCACCTCCTGTCCCGTGGCAAGGACCGCGGCTCTGTTCGCCGCCTCTGGCCTGCGGAAGCAGGGAAAGACTGGGGGAAAAAGTCCCTCCAGTCTCTCACTGCGTATCACTACGCTGACCGGCCAGATCTCGCGAGGCAAAATCCAGCTGGTCACGTGACCGGCAGGGAGGAACTCAATGGAGTCCTATGGACTCCATCGAGTGGATGCTCGTGGCTGCGCTCAGCGCTGCCGTGCGCATCGCCGAATTTTACGCTCGGAAACAATGCAGGCAGCATTTTTTGCACCTGCATTGTAATCCAGCATAAAACACGGGCACAAGGGGGAAAACTGTGGGTGCAGGTTTTCCTCCCTCGTGCCCGCATTTTGGCGCGAAGAGTGTAATAGAGCCCTTAGTGAATAGAGGTATTGACCCAAAATTGCACCAAACAGTGAAATTCACAATTCAGTGCAATTTGGGACCAAATCAGAGGTTATTGAATAACTCCTTTAAATTTCCAGTAGGGTGCTGGACAATGTTTCAGAAGAAATAGGGAGACCAGGTACAGCCAGATAAAAAATCATGGTAAATTTATTGGGATTTCAGTTCAATGCTGAAGCCGCTGGCCTGGCTGAAATGTCATTGAGCACCTGTTGCACCAGGTTTTTCAGCTGGCCGGTTGTCTCACGTCTTCCCTGCCCTCCTTCCAGAATCTCATCTTTACTCTCCAATGACTATTGGTGCTTTTATGCAAATTCTTAAATATTTCATGGACAGGAGGCAGACCATCTGTCTTCTAGTTTTAGAAGCCTATAGAAGTCTGATGTTTTAATTTCAAAATGGGTGCTAAGCCCTTACATCTCATTGTATGTTTCTGTCTCAGTCTGGGGCCAAACGAGTGCATCAAGTGTGTCCATTGTGACGCCCCCTCCCAGGTCCGTCATAGTGTTATGATGGATCGACTGGGAGGACTACACGATGTAGCATTATTATTATTTATTGTTTGTTAACCGTCAACACATTCAGCAGCGCTGTACAAAGGTGCAATGTGTAAAGACAGGACAATTCTACAATAAATAAAGGAGGCAGGCCAGTATTCCGCCAACAGCTACAGGAGAAAATGCCCATGGGAATTTACAATCTAGATGGGTGATGAAACAGTTGGGGAGGACTGCAGTGATGAGTTAATGCACGGAGAGATGGGGACTATTATTGGGTCGGTCGGATGTCTTGTTACGGCATTAGGTGGTAGGCTTCCCTAAACAGAAGGGTATTTAGGGAGTGTTTAAATTAAGCCAGAATTGGGCACAGTCTGATAGCATGCGTACGTTTATGGTACATTACAACAGGTGTGCAGTTTTCCTCCCTGTCAAGCCACTTCAGACAGTAGACGGGTCTACAAAGAGTGATTCTCCATAGGAGGCTTGTGCATTTTAGAGCCGTGCTTACAAATGTGCACACAACGAGGTGTCCTCGGCATCCATGCAGAAAGAAGTCCGTTCTCAGGGATGTTCTTACCACACCCATGTGGCCCCAGCCTTAGACAGACTCCACCAACCAGGAGGAACCTGATCATGGAGGCTGTCCAAACCTGCATTCTCCCTCTAGCAGGGATCTTTCTCAGGACCCGAGATAACAATTTTGTAATGTTCGTTCTGTAAATGATCCTTACTTGAGAGGGAATTTTGCAAACGGCTGCATGACATTTCGAAAGCCTGAGCGAATTGATCTAAATTCATACGGCGAAGGGCATCTGTTATCATCTCTATCGCACCCATCTTCTTCAGTTCTCTAAATCCCATCATCCACTTCTGAACCATCTGAAATTTTTCCTCGATTACATCACCATTGGCATTTTTAATGCACGTGTCTCTGTCCTCATCGCTCAGTTGCAGTATCCTCATGAAGTGATTCCAGTCACCGTTTGGAAATTTGTAAATGAGATAATAAATATCTCTATTCTGCAAACCTATAAAAAAAATTACATATTCGGCATCAACAAATTATGCAAAGATTATTAAATCGAATGCTTTTGAATGTTATTGTATATTTCTACAAGGTTTTATTTACAACAAAGTACATTCTGGGAAACAAAATGGAAATGAATGAATGGAGTCTAAACTCAACCACTTGGCCAAGAAGATGATAATTTTGGACTATCCTTTGCAAAGCCTACTGCATGTATCAACATACTCGATACTCCTACCGAGTTGACGGCTAATGGAACTTTAAATACCGCCAACTATGGGACTGAACGCTCACATAATAATTTACAAGTATGTACAGTATATTGTAAACTTCTCCATATGTCATTACTTAGTGCATAAACCTCTGAATAATTAGGGGTGAACAGTAGAGTGGGGGCTTTTAATCAATCCCTTGTCGCCAGGGGTTCACAGGGAGGTAAGTGGGCTTAAATGGCAAGTGGCGGCATCTCATGCAAAACAGTTTTCTGACAACACCTACGTACCGCCTACCTTCCCAGCAGCCGATCACCGTCATTGGCTGCAGTGGGACTTGCTTAAACTCAGGCAGCACCCTGCAGCCAATGACATTCATCAGCCAATGACGTTGATCAGCCACAGGGAAAGGAGATGGGCCTAAGGAGTTGACAGAAAACCACGTGGCGTGTTAAGATGCAGCAGGGCATTTAAACCCACCTGCTGCAAAGATGACATAGTCCGTTCAGTTACTTCAAGGGGTTAAACAGTGAATTGTAGGTAGGGTAACCATGTAACAGTAATAAAATAAAAGGTACATTTTCCACCTCATACTTCATGAACAATGGCGTTTTTTCATGGGTTAAATCTACATACAGGAATAGGGTACTCGAATTGCTATGCTTATGATGTGCGTTTGCAATGAAAACCAGTTTGAATCGCAGAGACACACAGATTGGGGTCATATCTCAAACGTAAGTCTACTTACAGGTATTATTCTGCGCATTTCCCAAAACTGAAATAAATAAAAACACAATTATTCTTTGTTAACTGGAAAGGTATTGTATGTTTTTACGACACATGATCAGCTTACAACACAGGCATAGTATAAGCGGTGCAGGATATTTCCGGCGGCTGCTCTGCGCGCTGTGATCGGCAGCTCATCGGTTTTCCCGGCGTGTACAGCATGGTTTTTGCTGGTCTTCGGTGGGTGTTCGTCAGGTTTGCGGAGGGTTTTCCCTGCACTCTGGGGACCCTGTCGTAAATGCCGAATTCACCGCAGGATGAGGAACTTTGATTCCCCAAAGTGCAGGGAAGCGCGGGAAACGGGAAAGCACCGAAATGCCGGTGACATTTCGATGCTCTCTGAATAACCCCTCATGTAGTAGTAATAAAATAAAGGTCCATTTTTCCCCCTCATACTTCATGAACAATGGCGTTTTTTCATGGGTTAAATCTACATCCAGGAATAGGGTACTCGAATTGCTATGCTTATTTATTTATTTATTTATAAAGGATTTTACCAGGAAGGATACATTGAGATTTCAAGTATGTCCTGGGTTCAAGAGCATTGACATTTTACAGTCATTACAGAAATACCCATTTGCAATGAAAACCAGTTTGAATCGCAGAGACACACAGATCAGCGTTCATAACTCAAGCGTAAATCTACTTACAGGTATTATTCTGCGCATTTCCCAAAGCTGAAATAAATAAAAACACAATTATTCGTTGTTAACTGGAAAGGTATTGTAAGTTTTTGCAATACATGATCAGCTTACAACACAGGCATAGTATAAGCGGTGCAGGATATTATATAAGAACATTATACGGATACAGAATACAGAGAATTACTGTGCATATGGTATGTAATATAATAATAATTTTATTTAACGCAAAAAAACCAAGATTAGCAGCAGAGTTTATATCTTAATTAATAATTGCTAAAACTATTTAGCAGATGGACACTTTAGATATCATTACTGCTGTTGTAAGTAGTCACTGTGATAGGTAGGGCTGGTGCTTCCAGATGGTTACCCAGAATGCAGAGTATGCAAAACATTTACAGGGTTATTCAGAGAGCGTGAAAAGCAGGAGAATGACTGGAGAATGGCTGGAGAATGAAAAATTCTAGGTCAAAATAGCTGATTTGGAAAGTGAGATGAAAGGGAGAATTTTTCTTGTTTGGCTATTTTGACCTAGAATTTTTCATTCTCCAGCCATTCTCCTGCTTTTCACGCTCTCTGAATAACCCTGATAGCAAAACAAATCAAGATTAGTAGCAGAGTTTATATCTTAATTAATAATTGCTAAAACTATTTAGCAGATAGACACTTTAGGTATCATTATAGCTGTTGTAAGTAGTCACTGTGACAGGTAGGTTTATTCTGGTCCTTGCCCAGTTGTCTCATAAGGTGGATCACACGATCGACTGGAATGCGGGTTCTATGCTTCAAATGAATGAAAATGTATGGGAATCTGTTGCAACTAGGGAACGCATGGGAAGAAGTAACAGAAGCACTACCTGCTGTTCAGTGATGAACAAGAAGTAAGAAAGAGGGGAGAGAGGAAGTACTAACTCAGCCAAACATACGTTCACTCCCATCTCACGCTTTCAAGCCAACATAGTCCACCCCACCGCACACTTACTGAACCACACTCTTTTTCTTGTCATTAACATCTTTAACACCAGATGATATTCCATAAAACCAGTGGGTCTAGTCAGTGGTTTCCAAAAAACCATTGGCCAAACCCAGTGGTTTAATAGAAAATGGGTTTCCATTAACCACACAGATGTGGTGTCCCTCTGTATATGTTCACTGAAGGTAACCCCTATGTGTGGCATCCATGCAGAAAGAAGTCCGCTCTCAGGGATGTTCTTTCCACACCCATGTGGCCCCAGCTTTAGACAGACTCCACCAACCAGAAGGATCTTGATCATGGAGGCTGTCCAAATCTGCATTCTCCCTCTAGCTGTGATCTCTCTCAGGACCCGAGATAACAATGTTGTAATGTTAGCAGTGGCGTCACTAGGGTTGGTGTCACCCGGTGCGGTAATTTATGGTGTCACCCCCCGAGTTTTACAGATTTTTTTTAACTATTCTTACTCCTAAATCAGTACTCCCATATAACACTGAATGCTCATACACAAAGCGCACATTACTGTGAGGTTTATTGCTGTGGAGCTCTCTCATATGCTCACACAAATTTTTGCCAACTGCCAGCAAGTACGTTGCCTGTTCGAAGGCAGTGAAAGCACACATGGATATATATTGCCCCCAGCAGCTCTGGATATATTTCCCCCAGCAGCTCTGGATTAGACTGGATATATATTGCCCCCAGCAGCTCACCCATGGATATATATTGCCCCAGCTCACATATGGATATATTGCGCCTCAGCTCACATATGGATATATTGCGCCTCAGCTCACACATGGATATATTGCCCCAGACCAGCTCATACATGGATATATTGCCCCAGACCAGCTCACACATGGCTATTGCCCCAGCTCTCATGGATACTGCCCCCAGCACACATGGATATGCCCCAGCTCCTCTCATGGATAATCCCCCAGCTCCTCTCATGGATAATGCCCCAGCTCCTCTCATGGATAATGCCCCAGCTCCTCTCATGGATAATGCCCCAGCTCCTCTCATGGATATACTGCCCCAGCTGCTCTCATGGATAATGCCCCAGCTCCTCTCATGGATATGCCCCATCACATGGATATGCCCCAGCTCATGGATATACTGCCCCAGCTCATGGATATACTGCCCCAGGTCATGGATATACTGCCCCCAGCGCAAGGATATACTGCCCCAGCTGCTCTCATGGATTTTGCCCCAGCACATGGATATGCCCCTGCTCATGGATACTGCCCCAGCTCATGGATATACTGCCCCAGCTCATGATTATACTGCCCCAGCTCATGGATGCTGCCCCAGCTCATGGATATACTGCCCCCAGCACATGGAATGCCCCAGCACATGGATACTGCCCCCAGCACACATGGATATGCCCCAGCACCTCATGGATATGCCCCAGCACCTCATGGATATGCCCCCAGCACCTCATGGATATGCCCCCAGCACATGGAATGCCCCAGCACATGGATATGCCCCAGCTCACTCATGGATATGCCCCAGCTCACTCATGGATATGCCCCAGCTCCTCATGGATATGCCCCAGCACCTCATGGATATGCCCCCAGCACCTCATGGATATGCCCCCAGCACCTCATGGATATGCCCCCAGCACATGGAATGCCCCAGCACATGGATATGCCCCAGCTCACACATGGATATGCCCCAGCTCACTCATGGATATGCCCCAGCTCACTCATGGATATGCCCCAGCTCCTCATGGATATGCCCCAGCTCCTCATGGATATGCCTCAGCAGCTCATGGATATGCCCCAGCTCACTCATGGATATGCCCCAGCTCACTCATGGATATGCCCCAGCAGCTCATGGATATGCCCCAGCTCACTCATGGATATGCCCCAGCACCTCATGGAATGCCCCAGCTCCTCATGGAATGCCCCAGCTCCTCATGGATTGCCCAGCTCCTCATGGAATGCCCCAGCAGCTCATGGAATGCCCCAGCTCACTCATGGAATGCCCCAGCTCCTCATGGAATGCCCCAGCTCCTCATGGAATGCCCCAGCAGCTCATGGAATGCCCCAGCTCCTCATGGAATGCCCCAGCTCACTCATGGAATGCCCCAGCTCCTCGTGGAATGCCCCAGCTCCTCGTGGAATGCCCCAGCTCCTCGTGGAATGCCCCAGCAGCTCGTGGAATGCCCCAGCTCACTCATGAAATGCCCCAGCTCACTCATGGAATGCCCCAGCTCCTCATGGAATGCCCCAGCTCCTCATGGAATGCCCCAGCTCACTCATGGAATGCCCCAGCTCACTCATGGAATGCCCCAGCTCCTCATGGAATGCCCCAGCTCACTCATGGAATGCCCCAGCTCACTCATGGAATGCCCCAGCTCCTCATGGAATGCCCCAGCTCCTCATGGAATGCCCCAGCTCACTCATGGAATGCCCCAGCTCACTCATGGAATGCCCCAGCTCCTCATGGAATGCCCCAGCAGCTCATGGAATGCCCCAGCTCACTCATGGAATGCCCCAGCTCCTCATGGAATGCCCCAGCTCACTCATGGAATGCCCCAGCTCCTCATGGAATGCCCCAGCAGCTCATGGAATGCCCCAGCAGCTCATGGAATGCCCCAGCTCACTCATGGAATGCCCCAGCTCCTCATGGAATGCCCCAGCTCACTCATGGAATGCCCCAGCTCACTCATGGAATGCCCCAGCTCACTCATGGAATGCCCCAGCTCACTCATGGAATGCCCCAGCTCCTCATGGAATGCCCCAGCAGCTCATGGAATGCCCCAGCAGCTCATGGAATGCCTCAGCAGCTCCTGGAATGCCCCAGCACATGGATACTGCCAGGCCCCCAGCTCACCTCCGCCGCGTGTTCGCTCCTTCTGAGCGTCCGGCGGCGCGCAGCTTGGGCACTCGCCTGGGGGAGCCACGTGACCAGCCGCAACTGGCTGGTGACGGGTTTCCTCCAGGCGAGCGCCGAAGCTGCATGCTTCGGACGTTCGCAGGGAGCGAATACGCGGCGGAGGGTGAGACACCCGCCCTTAGGGCGACGGTGTCACCCTAAAGGCGGGTGTCACCTGGTGCGGGCCGCACCCCCCGCCCCCACGTTATGACGCCACTGAATGTTAGTTCTGTAAATGTTCTTTACTTGAGTTGGAATCTTGCAAATGGTTGCATGACAATTCGAGAGCCTGAGCAAATTGATCTAAATTCATACAGCGAAGAGCATCTGTTATCATCTTTATCGCGCCCATCTTTTTCAGTTCCCTGTGACTTCAAGGGGTTAAACAACAGTGAATTGTAGTAGGGTAACCATGTAGCAGTAATAAAAAAAGGTGCATTTTCCCCCTCCTTACTTCATGGACAATGATGTTTTTTTCATGTGTTAAATCTACATCCAGGAATAGGGTACTTAAATTGCTATACTTAATGATAACCAGTTTGAAATGTAGACACACAGATCAGGGTCATAACTCAAACGTAAATGTACTTACAGGTATTATTCTGTGCATTGCCCAAAACTGAAATAAATAAAAACACAATTATTCGTTGTTAACTGGAAAGGTATTGTAAGTTTTTGCAATACATGATCAGCTTACAACACAGGCATAGTATAAGCGGTGCAGGATATTATATAAGAACATTATACGGATACAGAATACAGAGAATTACTGTGCATATGGTATGTATTATAATAATAATTTTATTTAACGCAAAACAAATCAAGATTAGTAGCAGAGTTTATATCTTAATTAATATTTGATAAAACTAGTTAGCAGATGGACACTTTAACCTCTTCAACACCAGGTGATTTTCCATAAAACCACTGGGTCTAGTCAATGGTTTCCATAAAACCCAGTGGTTTTATAGAAAATGGTTTTCCATTAACCACACAAATGTGGTGTCCCTCTGTAATATGTTCACTGAAGGTAAGCCCTATGTGACCCCTCTCCAGTAAGTGTCCTTGGGGAAGACACCTAACGGTACATACTCGCCACCCAGGACATACTTGAAAACGAGAGAAATCTCAATGTATCCTTCCTGGTAAAATACTTTCTCAAAAAAATAAAAAACATGCAGAGGGCTCCCTCTGCTGCCCAAAAAGTGCTGTTGCATTTACGCTGTGGCTCCGTGTTTCTGTGAAGGAAAAATGGATTTCAAAGCTTTTCAAATACTTTGAACAGATCAGCTGTCCTGTCTGATGTGTTGAAATTTGAGGGGCAAGTTCTGGAGCCTATTTGCAGTCATAGCTACACACTAATCACTTCTGCTGCCAACTCTATCCACTTTCCATCGACGATGGCCACCCTAAGGGATGGCCCGTCACCCCTGCGTTACCTCGGGGGATATGCTCATAGCAAGAAAGGAGTTAAAAAAATAGCAAGCAGAGCACAGGGCGGGAAGAAGTTAAACTCTGTCTGCTCCCCATTCTCTGCACTTCCACCAGTGTGTCCATGAAAATAGAGAGGTGAAACTGATGGCCCGGTGAGAATCTTACTCAGCCCAGTCAGCGCCATATTGTACAGGACTGTTACTGCTTTCTTTCTGCGATATGGCTGGAAATAGGATTTAATATACAGTATGTTTGGTTTCTGTCCTGCATCTCCCTTTGTATTTTTGCCATTAACGCCAAACTTTCATTACCGCCTATGTTCAAATTGCCAAATTTCTCCGACAAGCCCTTTATGATTTCAAGCACGTCTTCATAGCTTTTGACTTTGTAGATTTGACCACCACCTGTAGGAAAAATGTAAAGAAAGATTAATATTCTATTCTATTAATATATTAATTATACAGAAGCATGTTTCCTTTTATGCAAAATGGAACTGTTTATACATAGCTGAATTCAACAAATTTTTCCCTTAGAAAAAAGAATAATTTTAGGACCATATCTGTCAAACAATGTTGTTCTGTTTCAGCCCAAACCAAACAAGTACCTTTGGAAATATAACCCTTTGGAAATGACTGCATTTATGTATAAACTTATCCTAATATGTGGTTTGAGGTTCATCTAAATTACAGAAATCATATAAAATCCCTTTTTTAACTAATAGCTCAAATAATTTTGGATTTTTCTTGTAAATATTGAATATATCATTTAAATATTTACACTGTAGGTGTAAGTGTAAGGTGTAACCCGTAAACTAATGACATTATCAATCGCCAACTAGAGTAGGACATTGGCAAGGCAGATGTACAATTAACAAAAGACGATCGGAGGTGTGTATTAGAGCGACTTTGCCTTATAGAAAGAACTCAATTCTGAGTTTGCTATTCACAAAAAGCATCTGTTGAAGAAACTTGCTTTGCAAAATAGAGCTCTCAGATGACCTATGAGCAAGAAATTCTGCATTGTGTAACGCTGAAAAGGTTTACAAGGTTACGTCAAAGAGCTTAGGTATTCATCTGTCCACTGTTACACAAATTGTCTATTAATGAAGACTATTTAATATTGTGTCTACTTTCCCTAGAGGTGGTTTTTTTTCATCAAGATGACCCCAATGTGCATGCCACACAATTCTCAATGAGGTTAAAAAAGAACTCTAGAGTGGCAACTAAGGACTATGAGACATCATTGGAACTGGATAACATGCTGCAAGTAAAAAATGTGACCAATACACGCTAATGTTATGTACGCATGATGTAGATTCACAGCAATAGATTCAAAAAATGCAAATACCACACTTAGAATCAACTCCAGACCCTTTACCTGCTTAATTGATGAAGAAATAATAAGAAGTAGCCCACACCTGGCCATGAAACAGCTTTTGATTCTATTGTCCAATTACTTTTGGTCCTTTGAAAAAGGGGTGTGTGGCTACTCTTAAAAGCTGTAATTCCTAAACCCTTCCTCCAATTTGGATGTACATACCCTCAAATTAAACTTGACAGTGTACACGTTCAGCCCATATCCATTATATAACTATAGCTTGAATATGTTAAGGTAAATACCAGAAAAAAATTGTGCCTGTGTCCAAATATATACAGTATATACCTAACTCTAAATGAGTGTATTTTCTACCAAAGCACGATCGCTCAGAAAACTCAGATAAATTAAAAGTATTCTATTTATTACTTACATAAATTCATGGAAAGTTGGCATTTAAGTAATAGCTTTATTGGAATTTGATTGATATGTTCTTTGATTCTGATTTATCAGTCACTAATATTCTGAATGGAATGAGTAAAATCGATACCTTCATCAACTGATGTCCCGTTTAGACGGTTCAAATGGGCTTTAGTCCTATTCAGTTTTTCACCCAAGTTGGTTAATTCTTCACCTAAGCTTTCCAAAGTTTTCTCTTGTCTTCCTGTGCAGAAAGTAGACACATTAACAGCATTACAAATTTTAAGCATTCACTTCATAACCAAGTGTTATACAAATAAACCCATTTGTCATAATGCTAACATGCATCAAAACACTTTACTGTATCTTGTCTATAAAATAGTTACTCGAGTTCCATATAGGTACACATTCAACCGCTGCCGAATCTGAGCTTGTTATTCCGTTTACCTTGAATCTATTTGACATGCTTTACCCTGGCTCATTGGTCTCTTCAGCTGAGCTGCAATACCTTCTTGGGCTAATGCTTTGCTTTTTAGTTGTTTTGGGGCTGTTGCACACAGACTGGAGAGGTGTGTTTGCTTGGGTACTACTGATCTGCACCCTTTATACATCACATCCTCCCTCACCCCTTTGCTAGACCTTTTCTAGAAGGTTGTTGGTTCAAATTGGGGTATTATAATCGGTTCCTATAGATCATGTCTCCAGGGATCCCTTGACTTGCCACCCAGTGGACCCTTGTATTGTTCTCCAGTGGACCATTGCCTGGCCACCCAGTGGACCCGTGCCTTGCTCTCCATTGGACCCTTGCCTGGCACTCCAGTGGGCACTTGCTTTGGTTTTCTCCTGTCGAATGCTGTTATTAGTTTATATTTTCCTTTCCGAGTATTTTTTGCCTATCGTTAACACACTTGTTTATCCTATATTTTATTTGTGTATCCGCGTATATTGTATTGAGTGCCAGTATTAACCCCTTCCCGGCTTAGATCCAGCAGTGCAACAGACCCGTTCTTGACACTATCGTTCCCTTTACCACAAAAAGAAAACTGGAAAAAAAATACTACAAACAAATAAGTACTTATGATTTAGTGTGGTTATTAAATATAAGCCAGTACATATGTCCTACAAGAGTAAAAAAAAATGTATTTTAATGTGTTAGAAACTAAGCTGAAATAGGTCCTTGCCCTATTTCAAAGGCAGCCATTTTGAAATAGAGAAAGATCACTCACATCTCGCAGTATAACAAAAGAATCATGGATTATTAAAATGTTAAGTAAGGCCTTTTATTACCATGAGAATGTAATTGGCTACCTTAAATAATATGTATAAGAAACCTGTCTATATATATATAAAAAAACATAATACCTTCTGTGTTCCATTCCATTTTGTAGCAGCAGTTGATGACACTGGGACGGTACACCTGTCAAACTGTACTGCAGATGTCCTTAAGTGACCTGAGGGAGGACAGAAACCTCCTGTGGAGCAGAAAGGCCCCAGAGGATGTTCCCATTATCCCATTTACACCAAAGCCTATGAAAGAAACATTTTTTTTAAAAAAAATACTAAAAACACAAGGAGATAATTAAGCAATATATGTAATTATTTCATTTAAGTTCATAAATTTAAAAGGTAGGTCGTTTTAAACTGCTGTGTCCTCTTCCACTCCTCCATGACGACATCACGGAGCTGGTGGATGTTAGAGACCTTGTGCTCCTCCACCTTCCGTTTGAGGATGCTCCACAGATGCTCAACAGGGTTTAGGTCTCATTAATAGTTCCAAGTTAAAGGCCACCTGTTCAGTAGTGTTAATTCAAACATAGTGGTGCTGTGAACACAAGTGCGCACCACTATATAGGCAAACTGGCATGCCAAGTTAGGTGTAAACAAACATCTTATCAGCGTTATATGTTGTATGGCTGAAGTCTACAATCCAACAAATTACATCTACTGTATCACTAATTCATTTTGGCTTTTTGATAACAAATCTAATAATGTAAGAAATAATTTCTTGCAATAAACATTCACAAGCTGAATTACTGTAAGTCAACATGTTTATGTGAGATCTTGCATCTTGAGTTAGGTCTTATCCCAAGGGTAAGGTTCTTAAATGCTAAAATATTGGGATTTTATTACAGTATGGACAATCAACCCATGAAGCAAAAAAAAAAAGCATTGCATATATATACTGACTCTATGTTTCTCCAAGGGTCAGTCTAGAGAAGGTAGTTCACCTCACTACTTTCCCAGGAGGTGTGACCAACTTGTGTGACATAATAGACCTGGCAGTGGCGGCTCTAGGAGTAGTGAGGCCTCAGGCAAAGCTTAAATATGAGGTCCTTCTTGATGTGCACAAAATGTAGAAATTAGCCCAGTAAAATTGATGTGCACAAAATGTAGAAATTAGCCCAGTAAAATTCAACGCTCGATAGACACCTATGTGAATGTAGGAATGATTTTTCTTCCAAACTCCAGTACAATGGCATTTAAACATAGGTGGCATCATTTGAGGCCCCAGTGGGAGAGAGGCCTTAGGCTTCTGCCTTTTTTGCCTAATTAGAGAGCTGCCTCTGAGACCTGGTAAGTGGTGAAAAAAATGATTTAGGAATCAATAGGGTGAAATGCATTGAGTGACAGTACTGTCCTTGTTGGGGTTCATGGTCAGAGGTCTTGAGTATAATTGATTGCGCACTCTGGTACTCGGTGGCAGCCTTGAACTACCAAGGTATAGGAGGGACACAAGGTTGCCACTGTGAATTGATTTAATCGATTACAATATTACAGCCAAGATTAAAAAAGTCAACTTTTTAGTATATTGGGTGATTCATGCAGACTATTGGTTTGTATTTTTTGAAGGATTGTAATGCTGATACACCTATGATACCCTATTTGATTATCCCTGAGACCCAAAGCATCGATGTGATTATTCTGCTATATTAAACCTAATTAGGACAACCCTAGATTGTAATTATTAATATAGGACTTGTCTGTTATATTTTATAAACCCATATATGTAACCTGCAATAATATTAATATATTCATTATGTCACTACAACTGTGAGAGTTATTTATACTCGGTTCATTATTCATTGGTGACAGTGGTTTTATGTATTTATTTCTGCACAGTTATGTGTGTACACTCATGTAGTAGTTGGTTTTGTGGTTAAAGTCTGGTTCTTCTAGGTTATTGCACAGTGGATTTTTTTAGGAGGTTACAATAGAGTGCTGTTTATTTTATGTATTGTCTGTAGACTCAGCTATTAGTGTTGGTGGTTGGTTAGCACTGGCATTTGTTTCTACATACTTCTGTGAAGGTTAGGCCCTGTCTGACTCGTTGGATTGCACCGTATTTGTTGTCCTTTCTGGTCTAGTTTTTTTTAAACAATCTCAAAAAGATGGCCACTCACAGAACTCAGAGGCAGTAGTGTCCCAAAGGAGAAGGACCAGGAGGTTGACCGTCCTGATCGGCAGGTCAGGAGGAGCATCAGTCGGCTCTTAATGGTCATTTATAATATGCTGGCAACCATCAGAAAATAAGAAAGATGGTAACCAGCAGTGACAAAGCTGTCACTACGCATGCACAAGAAAGGGGTGCCTTGAATCCTTTTCTGTATTTTTCACACATCCACCTTGTGTGACATAATAGACGTGACCTGGTAAGTGGTGAAAAAAATGATTTAGGAATCCATACATGTCGCAATATATCAGAGATAGCTCTGAACGTTTGACTGGTTGAATGAAGGGATTGTTCACACGGCTCAGTCTGTATGACAGACAAAAACACAGACAGAATCACACTGACATACTAAACAAGTTCCGCAAACTTTTCTACCTGTCGCCATCTAATGTGAGTCTGACTTAGACAGTGTTTCTCAAACCTGTCCTTAGGACCCAGGTTTGTAAATATCTGAAGCACAGCAGAGGTGACATGATTTGCTGTTCAGTGATTGCAGTATTCAGTTTGAATTTCCCCAAGGTGATCCTTAAAACCTGGCCTGTTAGGGGGTCCTGAGTAGGGAACCCCTGTGTCCGGTTCGCATTCGATCTCGAGCATTTGAAAAAGTTTGAATTCGAACGCGAACACGATTCAAACACAATGCAAGACTATGGGGCTCAAGAGTTTGAAAATGAAAGTGCCCTCCAAGAGGGTATATATGCAACATATTGGCCATAAAAGGTGTATGGGGGTCCGGGTACTGGCCTGGGGGACAGGAAACAAGGAAAATAAAGTAAAAAAATAAATAAATGTTTTTAGAAAAAATAAATGTGCACCGATTTGGATATCGACTAACTATCGAATTCAAAATGAACTATCAAATGGATATCGACTAATTATCAAATTTAAAATGAACTATCAAATGGATATCCATTTGATAGTTCATTTCAAATTCGATAGTTACTCGATATCCATTCAATAGTTAATTTCAAATGTTAAAAAAGGTGTGGGAAATGTTGCATCCCATAGGCTTCAATGTTAAAAAAGGTGTGGGAAATGTTGCATCCCATAGGCTTCAATGTTGTGGGAAATGTTGCATCCCATAGGCTTCAATGTTAAAAAATGTGTTGTAAATGTTGCATCCCATAGGCTTCAATGTTAAAGGTGTGGGAAATGTTGCGTCCCATAGGCTTCAATGTTAAAAAAGGTGTGGGAAATGTTGCATCCCGTACGCCTCAATGTTAAAGGTGTGGGAAATGTTGCATCCCATAGGCTTCAATGTTAAAAATATTCCCATTTCAATTCAATATCTACCAAACCGTTGCTTATAATATTCTGCAGGTAAGAGTGTCTTTATTTTTAGATTATTTAGGATTTTTTAAGCATTTTTTTTTAAAAAAAACAACGTCCCGAACGGCCCAAAAAATTCAAAGTTCGCGAACGTTCGAACAGCCAATGTTCGAATCGAACTTAAAAACGTTTTGAACCGGCAGCCCATCCCTAGTCCTGTTTAGAAACACTGACCTAGATCACCAAGCCAAATTAATATTTCAAGTCAAGACTAGCATTTCAAGTCAGATCTCTCTGAAATCCATTCTTAACCCATTCACAACTACAATTGCATATGCAGGTTTTCGCATTGAAATCCGTAAAAAAACCGAATGGCCCCGCCCATATTTGATGAAATGAAAGACAATGAAGGTGGAGCCCAACAGGAAAGAACTATTTATTTGTTGATAAGCAGCCAACTAGAAGAATCAAATAAAATAACAAACACCCAGAGCTTGAGTCCTGCGGGAATGCGCGGGAACGCGTGGGAACGGTGTTCCCGCAGTTCTCCCACAGCGGGAATGCTGCGCGAAAGCAGGTTCCCGCTGTGGCCGGAGCCCGAAACAATTTAGCTGCCGGCAGCTGCGTGTTCATCCTCCGAGCGGCGGCTGGAATGAAGCACGGCCGCTCGCCTGTGAGCTATCCAACAGACAGCCGCGAGATCGCAGAGTTCACGAACTCCGCAATCTCGCGAGATCACAGCTGTCTGTTGTATAGATCACAGGTGAGTGTCCATGCTTCATTCCAGCCGCCGCTTGGAGGCCAGGCCGGCAGCTACATTTTTTTGGGCCTGGCACCTGGCAGAGAGGTGAGCTGGGGCAAATATATCCATGATCTGCTGGGAGCAAATATATCCATGAGCTGCTGGGAGCAAATATATCCATGAGCTGCTGGGAGCAAATATATCCATGAGCTGCTAGGGGCAAATATATCCATGAGCTGGGGGCAAATATATCCATGAGCTGCTGGGGGCAAATATATCAATGAGCTGGGGCAAATATATCCATGAGCTGCTGGGGGCAAATATATCCATGAGCTGCTAGAGGCAAATATATCCATGAGCTGCTAGGGGCAAATATATCCATGAGCTAGGGAAAATATATCCATGAGCTGCTGGTGGCAAATATATCCATGAGCTGCTGGGGGCAAATATATCCATGAGCTAGGACAAATATATCCATGAGCTGGGGGCAAATATATCCATGAGCTGCTGGGGGCGAATATGCCCATATGAGCTGGGGCAAATATATCCATATAACCAGTGCTGGGCATATTATTCTTGGGGCTCAGTGCTGTGCATATTATTCTGGGGGTCCAGTAGTGCTGTGTTTATTATTCTTGGGGCTCAGTGCTGGGTATATTATTCTGGGGGCTCAGTGCTGTGCATATTATTCTGGGGGTCCAGTGCTGTGTATATTATTCTTGGGGCTCAGTGCTGGGTATATTATTCTGTGGGCTCAGTGCTGGGTATATTATTCTGTGGGCTCAGTGCTGTGTATATTATTCAGGGGGTCCAGTGCTGTGTATATTATTCTTGGGTCTCAGTGCTGGGTATATTATTCGGGGGGCTCAGTGCTGTGTATATTATTCTGGGGACTCAGTGCTGTGTATATTATTCTGGGGGTTAAGTGCTGTGTATATTATTCTGGGGGTCCAATGCCTGTGTATATAATTCTGGGGGGTCTGTGCCTGTGTATATAATTCTCGGGGGTCTGTGCCTGGATATATATATATGTATGTGATATATATATTATACATAACGTGTTAGTCCAGTTGCCAAAATCACGAGTATACCTGTACGTAGTGATACCTTTCACTGATCAATATAGTTTCCAGACCTGAAAAGGAGAGGTTACACTCTTGAAGCTTGTCTTTTAAATGTAATGTTAACCCAATAAAAATGGTATCACCATGTACTGCTATACTCGTGATATATATATTTTTTCTTCAGGTAATAGGGGTTGTGGAATTCGTGGGTGAGTTCCCTCACTTTTTTTCGCAGGACTTGACCCCTGCAAACACTCGTTATTCATGTACAGAAGAAAAGTCACAAAAAGTTAGAAAAGTATATATTACATGAGAAACCAAGCACATACAGGGTTATTCAGAGAGAGGTGAATGGGACACAGTAGGGAAAGTGAACCTGGACACAACAGGTGCAATTCAAGCATTAGCACACATTCAATGTTTCAAATAAACATTATAATAATATCTTCGTCAACAAAATGGGCTTGGCAGTGAAAGGGTTTATGGTTTACAGGTGTCTATATATTGTAAGCCAGCAGTCTTTATCTTTCAGTTACACAGCCGGAGGGAGGACAAGCAGACTCGCTGAGCTGGAAAGCGCTGTGCTATGCAGTAAAATGTTTTGTATTTTAATGTTTGTTTTTGTTTAACCCCTTCACTGCTGAGGCATTTCACCACTGTGTGCTGAGCTCATTTTTACCGCTTTCGCTCATCATGTTTAAACGCGATTTTAAAGCCACATTTTAATAAATGACCCAGACATATTATATATCGTTCTTTCCGGCAGACTACGCAGATTCATAATATATCATTTTTATATGTATACGTCATGTCCTGCCTGTATATTATAACAAAAAATACAATAAAAATTGAATTTTTAATCATCTGCATTGTGTAAAGTGTTTTTTTTCACATTTTATCACATGAGCGTTTGCGGTTATGTTTTCTATGGGGTGCGCTTGTACAAAAATGTGAAATGGGGACTTGTTACTTTTTTTGGGGGGAATTACGTGATTTTTAGCAAACGCACACCATAGAAAAAAATCATTAGTGCAGCATCATTGTTCACATTATAATTGAAATGTGAACAATATTGCTGCATTAATAAAAACAACACACAAAAAAAAACATGTTTTTTTTTATTTATTTATTTTTTTAAATTTATTCATTATTTTAATTTTTTTTTTATTATTTTGTTTTTACTTTTTACCTAGTCATGTTGGGTATCATTCGAAAGGCCATGCTCAGGCCTTTCAAATGACACCCTCCATGACCCCCTAGCTGCCACGGTTCTGGAGATATCGGGGTTCACCCCTGGCAGCTAGGGGTTCCCCGGCTATCTGACGTCATCACGCTATGCGTGATGATGTCAGACAGCGAGGGGAGTCCCGGGGGTGGAGCCGCCATCCAAGATGGCGGCCCCCACCGGAGATAGGCTGCACTTCGGCGCCGCAAGGCGCTGAAGTGCAACCCAGCACTTGAGGGGTTAAAGCCAGGCACCGCTTAAAAGGGGAGACTCTCCCCTTTTAAGCGGTGCCTGGCTTTTAGCGCTGCTCCTTCCCGATCGGGAGGGAGAGGGATCCGAACGGATCCCCCCCTCCCTTCCAGGCTATCTCCCGGCATTGTCGGGGGGTCGCCTGGAAATGACGTCATCGCGCATGGCGCGATGACGTTATTTACGCCGGGAGGAGCTTGACTTCAGCGTCTGAGGACGCTGAAGTCAGAACGCCGTGGGACCCCGGACAGAGAGGTGAGTATCTCCGCCGGGGGTCCCGCACAGCTGATGACGTGTGGGGCATGTCCTCAGCATGCAACGTGCATCAATGAGGACGTGTCCCACACGTCTTCAGCAGTGAAAGGGTTAATGTTATGTATTTGGAAACTTCCTCATGCCATTTATTTTCCCCTTAGGTTTTTAAACCTGAGTTCAGATTTTCCAGTCTGCTACTCACATTGTATACTGCCATAACATACTGTAATGATGCACCAAACAGTGGAGGCTTGAAAGTGAACAGCAAATCGTAGGTTAAATAATCACATTTATTTTTTTCAAATTAATTATCTTGGTAAAAAAAAATTAAATATATCAATTAAAATCAATAAAAGCAGAAGTTCCTTTTTAATTCTCCACAAATTAAGCACATCACGAATAGCATTAGCATTCGCCGTCTGCAGTTCCATCGCCACAATGGCGTTAACGTTTAATTTCAGCACTAAGATTCCTCGTAAAATCTTCTGAAACCAATTTCCATAATGTATACAAGCTCTGCTTATGGCATAGATGGACAAAGGGCTCTCAAGTCAGTATCAACCGAACTGAAAACAATTATAACTTTATTTATTAATAATATAGTTGTGAATAAAATCGGATATATTTAATAATATAAAATATAAAGTAAAACAAATAAAATAAGTACTGTATACATAAAAACACAATTATGGCATTTTCCCAGAAAGACAAAGCACATAATACAAAAGGGGTTATTCACTAACCTCCGAATTGGCACCGGACAGTGAATGTCACCGTAACGTGCAATTCGTCTATTCACTAAGCTGTCAATTCCCCAAACACTGTCGAAATGACAGCAAAATACAGTGCAGTTTGCCACAATTTGGTGGCACCAAAATTGCCCCGGAGATGACCATTGTGTCTCACAGAACACCGATCTGCCGAAATGGTGAAATGCCTTGATTTTCAGTGTTTCAGTTCAACAGGTTTAAACAGGCGAATCCCATAGAATTTAATGTAAAAAAGTAATATCATTTTTTAAAAAAATTGTAGACCATATTTTCTTTTCAGTTTCAGCAAAAACCCTTTTTATTATTTTTGTTATTGTTTAAAAAAGAAATAGAAAAAGTTGTTGTAGACTAAATTTTTGTTTCCTGGTTTTTTTAAATGCTGTTTTTTTTTTATTCTGTAACAGACCTTTGTATTATCTTTTTAATTTAATTTAGACACATTTTCATGCATTTTTATTGGTTTAAACACCTATTCGGAGAATAGGAGAGTTCTGTTTGGTTTTTTTTGCAGTGCGAGGAAATTTGCCAAGGTCAATTTGGCGGTTAACGCCGACGTCTGATAACTGCATCGGAAACTCCATCTTTGGCGCACTACAGCGACCATTCCCTAGTGAATTCACAGGAATTTAGGTGCAATGGAATCGCTGAAGTGCAACAAACTGTGCCGAAGTGAAAAGCACTGGACTTTCGCAGATTTTTTTTTTGCTATGTTGATAAATCATATAACCATACAAGATTATATATATATATATAATATATTGAGAGTAACTTGGTTTGAGAGAGTTTTGCAAGAAGAGCAACAATTGTTTATAAATTTTAACTTGATAAACGAGCGAGGTCTTGTAATACAAGTAGTATGTACGCTTTGTCTGCCGAGTGTCACGTCACAAATGAGGCAACAGTCACACGAGTTCACTGAGTGCGTCCGTGTGACCTTTTTTCCTCCCTGCGTCTGTCGCAGCATATTGGCAGGATGACAGGGAGGGCCACACGGTGTAACGTGCATCATAGTATCGCACATTACATCGGACGTGCTGAAACCCTCCCAACAGGTAGCAATGATCCTGTTGGTGATAAACATCCTGCACAATAACCCCCTCCTCCTCTCCTCTTTCTCTTCCTCCCACCTGCCACGATTCTTCTCAAAGGTAAAGTGCAGGTTAACTTGTTTTATTTTTACTTTATACTGTACAGTATTTTGTGTTACTGTAATCATTTTCATATGAATAAATGGTTGTGGAACCAATCGTCAGAATTTCCATTATTTCTTATGGGGTAATTCGCTTTGATAGAAGAGTGCTTTGGTTTACAAACAAACACGGAATGAATTGTGCTCGCAATCCAAGGTATTACTGTAAATATATATATATAGCAAATCTCCAGATCCAGCACTCACTCTTCAAACTGTCTCTTCCCCTTTCAGATTGTAAAATGCTCATACCAGGGTGTTAAAGTTCAGGAAAAATATATACGAAGAAAAAGAGCAGGGACACACTCATAATTATACATATATATAATTGTTGTGGTGTTGCTGTCTTTTTTTAATTATTCAATAGTGTCCTCCCATTAGACTATTTGTTTTTCCTTTTAATTTCCCAAATGTTAAATCCGATTTCTTACCTAATGGAGCGGCCGGTGCATCTTACATGCCTTCCTTACAGTGACTGAACCAACAGCAGCTCTACAACAAGGAAGTGCCATCACCTATTGTATTTCTCTGCAGGGGGGACGTCACACCTTTTGCAGGTTTGAACACACCCATTCTTACATTTTAGGTTTTTTCCTGGCAAACCCAGTTTACTTGGTGGGTTTTTCCCTTGATTCACTCCTCCACCTCCTTGAATCCTGCAAGTTATTTCTACCTTTCTAAACACTGCATCACTGAATACGAGATCTCTGTTAACATACCTCCATATAGAATGTGACATACAGGGTTATTCAAAGAGATCCGAATTGCTGGCGAAAGGTTACCGAATGCTGAAATTCAGCGTTCGGTTACCTTTCCTGGCCATTCGGCTATCCAGAGAGCAGGCAGTTCGCCAAATGTTGGCGAATTGCCTGCACGTACGGTGCCTGTTCGAGGGCAGAGAAATCCCCATAGAGAAGCAATGCTTTGTCTATTCAGAGAACAAAAACCAGCAGTGAAAAGTTGCCGAAATGCCCTGCCGTTCGGTGGTTTCATTCGTCAGGTTTATTCAGGTGAATCCCATAGGCTTTAATGTTAAAAATACTCCCGTTTTAATTCAATATCTAATTTATAGATTTTTAAGGATCTTTAAACCATTTTTGGGGATTTTTTTGCAAAAACTATTTCAGATTTTTTAAAAAAAATTTAAACGTTTTTTCTTTTTTCTGTAACAGCCCTTTTTATTATCATTCATTGGATCTTATACATAAATTTCAGACATTTTCACTCAGTAGTTTCTCTGCAAACAGTGTTTCGCTTTTCAAACATTCAAGCGTACTGGTTTTTTTTCACTCCATTCGTCTGCAGTGTCGTTTTTTCCCGGCGGCTGCTCTGCGCTGTGATCGGCTCCTGCTCGGGTTTCTCCGGCGTGTTCGGCAAGGTTAATCCAGATGTTTTTGCGGGTTTCGGTGTGCCTTCGTCAGGTTTTGCGGTGAGTTTTCGGCGTGTTTGCGGCGGCTTTTCCCTGCATTACGACAGCCCTGTGGTGCTTGCTGAATACACCGCAGGGTCGCCGAAATGGGATCGTCAAATCGCACAGAATTGAAGAGAACGAAAAGTCACCGAACGTGTGGTGACTTTTCGATTCTCTTTGAATAACTATGATAGTGAATATATTTCCTACATAGTTATTTTCTGTTAATCTGTATATTTGTGTTTGTTTTTTTAATATCTTGCATTTTATTACTTTGTATTTCTGTACTTACTGTAACAATTCAATGTTCGTGAACCCAGGACGTACTTGAAAACGAGAGAAATCTCAATGTATCCTTCCTGGTAAAATACTTTATATATAAATACCCATATAATAATTTGCATACTATAATTGCTATTGATAAAGCTTTCCTTGCCTCTCTAGATCCCTGTGTTTGCAACAAATGGTAAACAACAACGATTAGTAAATATCTCACTGTGCTTTTTTAAATAAAGGTAAGACGTCATTATTTCTGGTATGAGAAACAATTTTTTTCAAAAATCATTATTGCATACCAATACCCAAATCATACTCTGATTTTTTTTCTTGATTTTGCCCGTCATACAAATCTGCTTCAATAACAAATACATTAAACTATTTTTTTATAAATTAAAACTGATCACATGCGCATAAGAATTTATTATTGACCTGAGCAATTATAACAATTGGTAGACTTGTCATGCGGTGTACGTGGTGGTGAGCAGGTGTGAGTCCAGTTGGCAGCAATACAGATGGGAGGCAAGACAGGTTCCAGGGCACAAAGTAAAAGGTTTAATGAGAGACACAAGGGCAAAAATCAATATAGGACAGAGCGGAATAAGGGATGTGACCGAACACTACAGGAAAAGGGCTAGACGAGGAACAAGACAAGGGACGGAGAGCTAGGCAAGGCAAGGAGCTAGATGCAGGGTGCTCTGGAACACAGGGGCAAGACAGGAAGAGAACTGACAAAGAAAAACTAAGAACAGGGGCATGACAGGAAGGAAGCTGGCAGGGAAACTAACAGGCAAATTAAGGATAGTGGGCTATGGAGCAACTAGAAAACAAGAGAACCTAGGGACACTAAAGACACAGGGAATAAAAAGAAAGTGTAACTTTCATATAAAAGGACACTGGAATAAATAGACAATGGCAAGATAGGGGGGCAGGAGTAGCAGGAGATACTGTATATCAGTGTTTCCCAAACCTGTCATCAGGACCCGCTGACAGGCCAGGTTTGCCAGATATCTGAAGCACAGCACAGGTTATAGGAATTGCTGCTCAGTGATTGCAGGATTCAGTCTGCATTTCCCCCAAGGTGATCTGTAAAATCTGGCCTGGTTCAGGGTATCGAAGATAGTGAATAAAATAAAATATAAAAATTAATAAAAAATATATAATAAAATTGAAAAAAAATAATTTATATTTATTTTTAATTTGTATTTTATTTTTTATATTTTTATTCACTATCATTTTTACAATTTTAGCATTATAATCATATATGTCATAATTTCGATTTTTTTTTCTCAGTTATCTCTTATACCATCATGCATATCGTTATTAGGGATGAGCCGAACAGCATTGTTTGTTCGAGTTCGAACAATTTCAAAAGTTCGAGTTTGAACGCGAACACGAACCGAACTCTATGCAAGTCAATGGGTGTCAGGTCCTAGAGGCCCTGACCCCCTGGCGCCCCCTTTCTATGCCCTCTGCAGGTTCCAGGACTTTATATCAGACTTCACACATTCCTGGACTCTGACATTCTAACCCTGGAACCTCACCTGCCCTTCATACTCCCTAATCAATCCTGTATTTAAGGAAGTCACACCCTCTACCCTGGACGTCCTCATTGAAGTCCCAGACTGAATTGCAGTGCAGAGCTTATCCCAGAAACGCCTGATCCAAAGCCTTTCCTGAGGACCCTCTATTTCCTGGACATTTACCCTTCAAGCCGGTAACACCCCGTGCATCCTGATTCCCCCCATCTTGAACCCCTGGCTACCAGACCTCCTTGATCTTGGACTTTGACCACCCTGATTGCCGCCTCGCCTAGACCCCCTGCTTTGCCCACGACCATTCTATTGCCTGCCCCCTGCCTTATACCGTTGCTTCTATAATCCTGTGTTTATGTATTATTGTTTATTCATTGCTTGCCCCATGTGCTGTTAAGCTCCCTTTGTGTCTCCTTCTGCTCACTTCTCCAGTATCTTTTAGTCTCCTCTTGCTATCCCTCATTTTTTCCTGCTTGCTAACTGCTCATCTTTAGTTCTCCCTAAACCTCCCTTCCCACTACTCTCAGCCATCCCTTTTGGCCTCCTCTTCCCCATTGTGTCAAGTCTCCTAGTGTCCTGTTCAGATCTCCTGTATCTTTATGTCCTGGTGTTTATTATTTAATAAACTCTGTTTATCTTGCAAATCTGCCTCACTGCATCTTGGGCTCACTACCGCACCTGCTGCATCAATCAGTCTGAACCCTGACAATGGGACTCAAAAGTTATATATTTTTTTTTTTTTTTTAGAGTGCCCTGCAAGAGGGCATATATGCAAGATATTTGCCATAAAAGGTGTATGGGGGTCCGGGTAGTGCCCTGGGGGACAGGAAACCAGGACAAAAAGTTTAAAAAAAGAAATTTTTAAAGAACAGTGAGCTTTCCATAAAATAAGGGTTAAAAATGACAAATTCCTTCAAATATCGTGCCTAGGAGGTCCCCATAACCTGCCCGTGAAGTGGCGGATTTCTAGGATGTATAGAAACATCGCCATCAGAGACCCACACACGACACCTAGCCACCCTTAAGGGGTTAAAATGCATAGGGACTGGCTACTATCCTGTTCGATGAGGGAATGTATATGTATAAAGCAAGGTATATATGACAATGGATAGTCAGAGACTCTAGGGACTCAGGCATTTTCACGTTGTGTTACTAATGCAGAAGCAGCAAGCCCTTCCACCAAAACTATAGATCTAACACAATAATAAATTGTATGCTCACATAGGCCCTTCGGAAGAGGTACATGACATACAAATACTGGAATATTACGTTTAAATCTAAGGGTGATAAAGCTTTTATTAAGCCCTTGATGACAAATTTGACATACTTAAACAAGAGAAATCTCAATGTATCCTTCCTGGTAAAATACTTTTATAAATAAATAAAATGACGTTACATCATTAATGATTGGCTTTACAGAACCCTGGTCCTTAATGGGTTAAACAGCATATCAGAGGAACATAGAAATGAACACTTCTTAGAATTCAGAAGCACAGTGTTCATACATGTGCAGGAGCCACATCCAGTCTGCAGGCAATGTATCAAATTCATGAGACCAGACTAATTAGAAGCACATGTTATTTCCAAACACTAACACCTGTTGTTTACGCCGTTTGAGAGCCCTGCTGTAAGCACATGTCATTTAGAGGTGAGAATCTTTGCACCTAGATATTCGGCAGACTGTAAAGCATGCTTTCCTTGTAATCTAGGAAATCCACATCACCCATTGCAGCATTTTAAAGATGAAACACAGGCGGCGCAAAAAAATCCTATGCAAGCCTCATGCACAGTATGCCAGGGGTCTCGAACTCACAGCCCCCCAACATGATTTGGACTACAAGTCCCAGGATGATTTCAATGCAATACATGGCGAGGGAATCCTGGGAGTTGTAGTTCAAAAACATCAGGGGCACCAGAGTTTGAGAGCCCTGCTGCGAGCACATGTCATGAAGGGGTGAGAATCTTTGCACCTAGACATTAGGCAGACTGTAAAGCATGCTTTCCTTGTAAGCTAGAAAATCCACATCACCCATTGCAGCATTTTAAAGATGAAACACAGGCGGCGCAAAAAGTCCTATGCAAGTCTCATGCACTCTCACACCTCAAAATTACATGTGCTTAAAGTTTCGGAAAAATGTACACGTGTGCAAATATTTTAAATAAAGCCAGAATAATTGTATGGCAGTCACATTTGTCTGACAAACAGAGAATACATTACGCTGCAGCATGTGTTGACATATGTTGGTAGATGTATGTAATGTGTATGTGTAACAGTGGGCTATAGCACTCCCCTCAAAAAGCATATGAGGATCCTTTAGGACAGATTTCTAAGACCGAAAGAGCAATAACAGCTGTAACCTGATCTCCCAAGCCAGGGAGTAACTGGACAGACCTGAAATGGCAACTAAGCTCAATTGGCTTCAAGGCCAAAAGACCGCTTGGTGCAAAACATAAATACTCAGTGAACAGATACAGAGACGTGATCCTTGAACAAAAACATAAACGTGATACATGGACAAGATAGTCGTGGACAGACCTAACAAAGCAACTAAGCGCAATTGGTTTCTGGACCAAAATACTGCTTAGTGCAACACACTGCTAGATAGAACATACAGTGTAGGAATATATGTGTTATTCAGCCTACAGGGAAGGCCTTCAGTCAGTGACTGGACTCTGTATTATCCAGTCATACAGAGTGGGAACACAATTCAATAGCCTGCAAGACAGGCCTACAAGCAGAGCTTGGATACTGTATCTCTACGAGGTTAGCACAGATTCTAGATGGACAACCAGACAAAGGATATATGATACAAGAAGCAGGACAGGACTTCAACTAGACTCTAGAAGCACGCAGAACTGGATGCCTTGCGATTAGGACTCACTACCAGTTAAACGAATATCAGACATGAACCAGAAGGCAAAGCATAAACATGAACAAGACAGACATGAACCATAAAGGCAAAACATAAACAGGAACAAGAAGTACTTAGGCAAAAGTACACAAGGGATAAGCAAGAGAGTGGTCAGTAGGGATAGCCAGGGAAAAACGAAATCCGGGTCCTCGAACAGAAACAGATCTATCAGGAACAAGACTCCACTAGACTAGACACCACAACAGTCCAAGGAGCATCTTCTCTCAGCCTCTTTTAAAGGCTGATGGCTCCTTGGACTTATGCTTGGCTCCGCCCCCTCAGATGCCGTTTTGCCAGCCCTTACTACTGGCAACAGGCTAGCCAGCGATGCCACCTGGGGCCCTGACCCCCCAGGAAGCGCTGCGGGGGCCAAGGATGTAACAGTATGTAACATGTTTATGCTATTATACATACCGCTTCTTGACGACGTACACAGTCCGTCCATTGCTAATCATCGCCTACATGCGTGCCTTCTTGCCCTGGGTAGTTTTTTAATTCAATATCTAATAAACCGTTGCTTATAATATTCTGCAGTAAAGAGTCTCTTTATTTCTAGATTTTTTTTGTATTTTTTTAAGCATTTTTTTTTCTACTTTTTTCAATTTTTTTTTTTTTTTTTAACCGAACACGCCAAAAAGTTCGAAGTTTGCAAACTTGCGAACTGACAATGTTCGAGTCGAACTCCGAGCTGATCGAACCGAACAGCTCATCCCTAATCATTATATGAATTGATATTTATGTATGAATGGTATGGAATTTTTTGTGTCTTCATTTGCCTTATTCATCTATATATGGATCAAGCATTGTCAACTTATTTCTTTGGTTTATAAACTTTCTGGATTTGTATAAATTATTTTATAAGATTGTTTTTGTAGTTGATTGATCAAGGTTTTTGTTTTTTACTCATGTTCTCTTTTAATTTTTTTGCATTTGTAGTGCTCACCCCCGGAGGAGCCACTGAATAAACCCAGGATAGTCTCACCGCACTAAGAATTACTATGCACCAGCACACTGTTGTGGATTTTTTAAGTTATGTATATACTTTACTGAAGCAATAAATGGTACTGAATACACATATACTTTGAGGCATAGAGCAATTAGGGATGAGCTGTACTACGAACATTTCCGCGTGTTCGCCGCATGTTCGCCCACAATGCACGACAATGGACCACAATGCACTTTTTCCACTGGCCTGAAGCTTGTAATTGGCTACAGCCTGCACCTGACCACAGTTTAGGTGCAAGACAGGTGCAAGACTATGCCAATCACAGCTCAGAATCCTGATTGGGCAAATTTTTCCCAATCACGGGCTCACAGAGCTAAGTCCCGCTGCACACTATATAAGGCTTCACACAGCCCCCAGCACGTGTTTTTTGAGAGGAGATTGTTCTGTTAGCGTGTGTTCTCACTGCCAGTCTGCCACCAGCTTTTGGGGGGGTCTCACTTCTACAAATATCTGGGAATTGTTCTAATCTGTGTGTAATCACTGCCAGCAACTATTGTGGGGGTCTCATTTCTACAAAATATCTGGGAATTGTTCTAATCTATCAGGGTTATTCAGAGAGCGTGAAAAGCAGGAGAATGACTGGAGAATGAAAAATTCTAGGTCAAATAGCCGATTTGGAAAGTGAGATGAAAGGGAGAATTTTTCTGGTTTGGCTATTTTGTCCTAGAATTTTTCATTCTCCAGTCATTCTCCAGTCATTCTACTGCTTTTCACGCTCTCTGAATAACCCTGTTTGTGTTCTCACTGCCACCAGCAAATTTGAGGGTCAGTCATTTCTACAAAATATCTGGGAATTGTGGTAATCTGTGTTTTCTCACTGCCACCAACTATTTTAGGGGTCAGTCATTTCTACAAAATATCTGGGAATTGTTCTAATCTGTGTGTTCTCATTGCCACCCATCAGGGGGTCTCACTGATTTATAGGAGGTTTCTGGGATTTGTAATCTGTGTCTTCTCACTGCCAGCTATCAGGGGATCACACAAACTTCTAGAAGTTTTCTGCGAGTTGTAATCTGTGTCTTGTCACTGTTGCCAGCTATCAGGGGTCCTATCAGGGGGTCTCACTGACTTGTAGGTGGTTTCTGGGAATTGTAATTTGTGTCTTGTCACTGCCACCCATCAGGGGGTCTCATTGATTTATAGGAGGATTCTGGGAATTGTAATCTGTGTCTTGTCACTGGCTGCCAGCTATCAGGGTGTCTCACTGAGTTATGCCAGAGTTCTGGAAATCTTTAATCTTTATACCAGAGTTGAATCGGAGTTCTGTATATATTTAATCTATATATCACTCACCATGTCAGAAAGACCAAAAAGGACAGGCAGACGCTCCCAGACACATATAAGAGGGCAAGCAGCCTCTGTGTTGGGAGGCTGTGCCTCTGGTCGTCGTGGACGTGGTGCATCCTCTGCAGGGGTATGCTTGTCCTTTCTAACTGGTGCTGGCCGTCTTAAGCAGCAGCAACATACAGAGGATTTGATGGATTGGCTAACCATGCCATCCTCATCCTCCGAGTCCTCTGCCAGCCAGGCTTGTAGTGCTTTACAGTCCACCTCAGCTGCCAAAGCATCTAATGCAGCCTCCATGTCCACAGCTACTCCTGCCATAGCCTCACTATCACACACGGAGGAGTCAGCTGAATTGTTTGACTACAATGACAGTGACATGCTGCTTGAGGATGCACAGCAACTACAGTGCTCTGATTCAATCTCTGAGGTTGAGGAAGGGAGTATAATCAACCTAGAGGAAGGGGGTGCCAGTGATGACACACAAATAACTGTCACTCATGTTGCCCCAGCAGCTGCAGCATACTGCCAAGTTGGCTCCAGTGACGAGGAGATAGGGGGTGATGACAATGATGATGTCACTGAATCCACCTGGGTGCCTGATCGAACAGAGAAGTCAAGTGAGGAGGAGGAGGCACTACAAGCACAAGGCACAACCTCCTCTAAGACCAACCATAGCACTAGCCAGTCCAAGGCATCAGATGTCAGAGCTGCTCAGGTGCAGAGCTCTGTTGTCTCAAAGCACACATCCAGGAACTCTGCTGTCTGGGAGTTCTTTAAGAAATGTGCAGCAAACCGCACCGTTTCTATTTGCAATCTATGTCAGATGAGGCTCAAGTGTGGGAAAGACACTGGACGCTTGGGTACCACGTGCTTGAGGCGACATATGACCACCTGCCACGCATCCCGTTGCTGCAAAACTTTGCGTAGGTCCTCCTCACCTGTCTCTACCCCCACTATATGTCTGCCATGTCATTGACTCCAACCTCCACTGACAGGGATGATGCTACAGTAATGGATGTACCAGGTCCTTTCTCACAGTGTGACAGCATCCCATCAGTTGAAGATTTACGCAGTCAGATTACGTTGCCCCAGCTTAGCAAAATTACTCGCATTGCAGCTGCTGCCTTTCCAGCTGGTGGACTCTGCTTCCTTCCGTGAATTTGCTGAATGTGCTGTACCATAGTGGCAGGTTCCAAAACGCCATTACTTTTCACGGAAGGCCATTCCAGCACTATACCAGCAGATGGAAGACAATGTTATGGAGTCATTGGGAAAGGCAGTCAGCAGCAAGGTGCATGTGACTTTAGACACGTGTTCCAGCAAGCATGGACAGGGCCGTACATTTCCTTCACGGCACACTGGCCAACAAAATCCACTCACTCGATGCCAGATCTCTGCAGTCAGGAATCGATCCGCCGCCTGCACTCCCGTTCCGTCCGTGGCCTCCTTACTCGAGGTCCTCCTCGAACATGTTTGTCGTTCGAACTGCTCAGTGGAATGTGGTACACGATGATGCACACTCTTTCCCCGATCTCCAGCACTGGATAACGCCACCTGTATATGCTCCAACCTGGTTTCGATCCCGGACAGTGTCTCTCATATTTCTCTCTCCACACACTGCTCTGCTCGTTCTCACCATGCCGAGCACGAGGTTCTGATCTCTTTCCTGGTGCCAGCACACCCACTTCCTGTTCTCTCCCCCTGGGTTTCTGGGAGATAGAGTCCTTTAGTCCAGCATAGTCCGTTACACAATTATGCTCTGTCTCCCTCTAGTGGCAATATCATTTCAGTCCAGAGAGCCAAACTAAACACAGTGCTACACATTACACATCAGGGGATGGCATTGGGGTTGCTAGCCACTTGCCCTCCTTTAAGATTGTGTCGTGGACATTTTTCCAAGAATAATTTGATTGTCACATGTTGCATGATCTGGCTCTACCATTGACGCACCCTGGGGAAGAGCGAGAGAGGGAGGCAATGTCATTGCAGTCGCCAGGATCGGGATGCATTCGTCATCGTGGGTGGACGAAGGAGGTCGGCGCATGCGCGATGGCTCCAACAGGGCAGGCGCTGCAGGTGGAGGAGATCGAATACCGATTTGTGCTAATTTTCACACAGAGGTGGACTATAAAAGGACTTGCATTGGAGGAAGCTGTTATACTATCGAATTGCTACTGAGGATTAAGACCCAGGTGGGTAGAAACGCATTGAGCTAAGTGTTTTGTTTATTTGTCTCCAGCGATGCTGTGCTGTTTTATCTACTCTGAAGAGTAAGTGAGTACATTTTTATTGTACCCATATTGATGGTAGGTGCTATCATTTTATACGTTTTATTCCGAGATCCTTCATCAACGGATTGGCTCGTTGTTGACTTGATTCGAGCCACACACAGCACTGCTGGAGAATGATGGGCGAATTATATTTCATGCTTCTGTGAGTGGCCAATTTATCTGCACACTTTTGTTATATGTTATATACCCTATATGTTATTTCTATTGTTTTTAGAATATATACCTGTTTGTTATCCATCTCCTCCAACCATCACTCCCTCAATACTGGGGTGACTCCAGAGAGCAGCCAAAAAGGGTTCAAACGAGAGAAGAAAGAGCAGGGCTCATAGGGGGCAGCCTTGACAAGCACTGTTCAAAATAGGGAACCAAGTGGGGACCACTCCACCCTATTGAAAGCCTTATCAGCATCTAATGACAAAACGAGAGAAGGTGCAGTATGGTTTGAGAGCACCAAATCAGGTCAACGCCTCGTCTGGTATTATCGTATAGTTGCCGATAAGGGACGAAGCGAACTGAACCAGATGTACTAGGTGTTGGAGAAGTGGACCTCAACGGTTCGCAAGAACTTTCGCAAGGACCTCTACATTAAAGTTAATAAGAGAAATAGGATGATAGTTCTCAACCGCAGCTGGGTCTTTGCCATCTTTGGGAATAAGAGCTATATCGGCCAATAGCATATCAGGGTGAAGGGTGCTACCATCAGCACAGTAGTTAAATACTGAGGTCAGAGAAGGAACTAGCTCTGCATTAGGGATGTGCATTTAGTTTCGTACCGATTCGTTTTTCTCACGAAACGGGCCGATTCGGTGCTTCGGATCCGTCCAATGTTTTGAACCAGACCGGCAACAAAATACACACCATCCGAAATATTTCCCTATACGAAACGAAAAAATGTCGTTATTTCGTATGGACATGAAATATGTAAAATCGCAAGTCATTTTCGTTCTATTTGCGATTTCGGTTCCGTTTCGGTTAATTTCGGACAACGTATTTTCGTATTGTTTCGGGTCTGTTTCGGTTCCGTTGCTGATTTTGTAATTTCGTATCGTCCGTCACTTTTTTCACTTGTTCCAGAACAAAAATTCCTGGTTTTGTAAAATATATCTTAACCCTTTCACTGCTGAAGAAGTGTGGGGCATGTCCTCATTGATGCACGTTACATGCTGAGGACGTGCCCCACACGTCATCAGCTGTGCGGGACCCCCGGCGGAGATACTCACCTCTCTGTCCGGGGTCCCGCGGCATTCTGACTTCAGCGTCCTCAGACGCTGAAGTCAAGCTCCTCCCGGCGTAAATGACGTCATCGCGCCAAGCGCGATGACGTAATTTCCAGGCGACCCCCCGGCAATGCCGGGAGATAGCCTGGAAGGGAGGGGGGATCCGTTCGGATCCCTCTCCCTCCCGATCGGAAAGGAGCAGCGCCAAAAGCCAGGCACTGCTTAAAAGGGGAGAGTCTCCCCTTTTAAGCGGTGCCTGGCTTTAACCCCTCAAGCGCCAGGTTGCACTTCAGCGCCTTGCGGTGCTGAAGTGCAGCCTAGCTCCGGTGGGGGCCACCATCTTGGATGGCGGCTCCACCCCCGGGTCTCCCCTCGCTGCCTGATGTCATCATGCATAGCGTGATGACGTCAGATAGCCGGGGAACCCCTAGCTGCCGGGGTGAACCCCGATATCTCCAGAACCGTGGCAGCTAGGGGGTCATGGAGGGTGTCATTTGAAAGGCCTGAGCATGGCCTTTTGAATGATACCCAACATGACTAGGTACAAAGTAAAAGAAAATAATAAAAAATTATAATAAAAATAATAAATAAATTTAAAAAAAATAATGTTGTTTTTATTAATGCAGCAATATTGTTCACATTTCAATTATAATGTGAACAATGATGCTGCACTAATGATTTTTTTCTATGGGGTGCGTTTGCAAAAAATTACGTAATTCCCCCCACAAAATGTAACAAGTCCCCATTTCAAATTTTTGTACAAGCGCACCCCATAGAAAACATAACTGCAAACGCTCATGTGATAAAATGTGAAAAAAAACACTTTACACACTGCAGATGATTAAAAATTCAATTTTTATTGTATTTTTTGTTATAATATACAGACAGGACATGACATATACATATAAAAATGATATATTATGAATCTGCGGAGTCTGCCGGAAAGAACGATATATAATATGTCTGGGTCGTATAAAAAAATGTGACTTCAAATCGCGTTTAAACATGATGAGCGAAAGCGGTAAAAATGAGCTCAGCACACAGCGGTGAAATGCCTCAGCAGTGAAGGGGTTAAAGCATTTATTTTTTTCACTTACAGCAAGAAGTGTCTGCATTTACTTATTTGTAAGGATTATTTTTGAATTTTTGGGGAATTTTTGGGTTAATATTTAGGGTTCTACGTCTTCCTAACTTATTTTAAATGTATAACAAGGTCTGTTTTTTTCTTTGCAGATGCAGAACACATAACAGCTGGATTATCTTCTCACAGTCCATCCGTCTGTGTTCTGTTCGGCAATGAATTTTTATATACAATTCATTTGGTCAGTATCAGTACCATGGATAGTAACAAGCCTGTCGTTATCCATGGTGCTGATATTAAGAAATAGATCGATAATATGTGTTTCTCCATCGGCGACTGTCCATGGTTCTGATCTGAGTCAGAACCATGGACAGTCGCCGATGGAGAAACACATATTATCGATCTATTTCTTAATATCAGCACCATGGATAGCGACAGGCTTGTTACTATCCATGGTACTGATACTGACAAAATGTATTGTATCAAAAGTCATTGTTGGACAGACTGTGAGAAGATAATCCAGCTGTATGTGTTGTGCAAAGAAAAAAACAGACCTTGTTATACATTTATAGTAAGTTAGGAAGAACCCTAAATATTAACCCAAAAATTCCTGAAAAATTCAAACATAATCCTAAAAAATAAATAAATCGCTGTTTGCTGCAATTGTAAATAATAAACAGTTTTAGAAATATTTAATAAACCCTTAAAAACGGGGATTTGTTTTAACATTTAATGTCATTTATTCATAGGAAAAAAAGGATCTTTCATAAAAAACGAGACGTCAGAAGGAACGAATCGGCAGGATTACCGTATCGACGAAATAGCGGAGCATCCGAAATACCATACGTCTAAAGCCAAAACAAAAATCCGAGGATGGACCCTTTGAAACGAAGAGAACAGACGATCCGAAAGACGGAAATTCCCCGATTTCAAGAAAAAAACCCAATACAAAACACCGAGCCAAAACAAAACGAGCAGAAACGAAATAGGCCGAAACGATCTGAAACGAAAAAAAAAAGGGCCAAAAAACCCCGAACTGAACAGAAAAAAAACGGTGTGCACATCCCTACTCCGCATGAGAAAGGACCATTTTTAAATTAATTTCTACATTGTTAACGTGGCTTATATAAAACAATGCAAACCTCTAACAAGTATTTTTTATATTAACCTCCCTGGCGGTCCAATTCTGACATATTTTATACGTCAGAATTGGTCCAATTTATTTTGGCTCCCTAGCGGTATAAGTGTGGCTCGGGGGTTAACTTTAAATACTGAAAGCGGTATCCCCGAGCCACACTCGGGCCGATACTTACATGTCCTGCGCTCCCTCGCTGTCCCCGCAGTCACACTACAGCCGATTGCAATGTCACACTTCCTGGTTTCACTCCTCACAAGAAGAGATCCAGGCAGTGTGACGTCGCGAGCGGCTGGAGGAGACTGCGGGGATCAGCGAGGGGATATCGCTTTCGGTACAAAAAGTTAACCCCGAGCCACACTCAGGAATACCGTCAGGGAGGTTAAATATTTAGGGCTATATTACAATGTTGGTGCTAACTTAACCAGAGCTGTTGTAAACTTACCAGAGCCATTATAGCCTATGGAGCTGTTAAGTTAACAACAGCTCTGGTTAAGTTAGCACCAACTTTGTAATACTGCCCTTTAACAGATGAGCGCTATATAGACCAGGACCTTCAAGCTCGCCCCCCTCCCCTGCCAAAGTCACATGTAACAAAACTATTTCCACAATTTGGAGAATTTTGCTTAGATTTTGGGATAACGTGGGGCAAGAAATACTTTTGGTTTAGGCATACTTATTTAATCCTACAGATGTCATAAACATAACTACTGACATTTGTGTAGCTTAGTTAGGGGTACACATTGTAGTCCCTCTAATGACACGGCCATGTATGAAGGGAGATACTATCTTTTTATGAGTTTAATGATGCTAAGGCCCCCGGCACACGAGCGTATTTATGGCTCAAATGCGCCCGCACTTCCCTGCGTCCGTGGGTTTTTGACGGGGAAGGCCATCCACCGGACGTGAAAAAGCCCTCCCCGTCAAAAAGCTAAACGGACGCTAAAAGGATACAAAGCGCGATTCTCCATAGGAGGATCGCGCTTTGTACGCTGAGCGCAGAGAGTGGAAGGAACGTCCACTTTCACGGACGTTCCTTCCTCTGCTCGTGTGCCGCCAGCCTTATACTTTGAAATCCCTGATTGCTAATTAGTTGAAGCTATCAAGAATATACACAGTATACTGCCATTGAGCCAAGAAAAAAATAAAAAGTGTCAGGCACAATGTTATAATGTTAATAATGTACAATGTTATAATGTTAATAATGTACTGTTCACCTAATTCTCAATGTTATGTAAAATATTACATTTTAACTTCCTTGTTGTGCTTCTTGCATGATCTTTTCACCGAGTATATCATTAAGCTATGTGATTCTTGAAGGTATTCGACTGGGAAAACCCACTGCTGGTTATCCCCTCGTTCCTTACCTTAAAATATTTCATGTTGTAGTTTAAAAAAAAAAAAGTTCCTTGATGCTACAAGAACAAAACAAAGCTAACACTTGTACCAGTGAGCCTTGAGAACAACTTTATAGGTGTAGTCCCCTGCGTGGTTTTATCGTAGATTAAAAAAACCAAAAAAAACACATTTTGATTCATGAATGCAGGTCCAGTCTCTTCATCTCATACCAAGGAAATTATTCCTACTTGCCATTATTCTGTCATTCTCCCTAATATTGTATATAATCTGTGTTTTCTTCAAAAGTCTATAGCAGTCAGTGGTTCCCAACCTCCCAACCCTGGTCCTCACGACCCACTAACAGACCAGATTTTAAAGATTACCCTTTGGGGAAATGCAGACTGAATCCTGCAATCACTGAGCAGAAAATCATATCACCTGTGCTGTGCTTCAGATATCTGCAAACCTGGTCTGCTAGGGGACGTGAGTACAAGTTCATTGGTCAGAACCTCAAGGAACTGTTCCTTAGGAACCCATGAATTGTAAGGGTGGTTTTGGCTCATAGTTTAGTACATGTCTATTTAGTATTGTATGCATTCCTCTTGAATTCTCACATGCCTGCCTGAAGTGGTTGGTTAACGCAGATTGACTGTATTTTTTCCACTATTCATCCATAGTATAAGATATTGTAATAAGATTTACTTTTAACTTGGGGTACATGGATCTAGAGATGCATTTGTGAGATGCAGGCCTGATGTTTTATATTGTTTCCCTGCCCTCTACTATGTTGAAGTCACCATGTGCCTACAATTCTAGGTGCAGGGTGTTTGTGTTTTCTGTGTTGTGTGAATACTGTTGAATAATGAATGAATGAATAATGATGAATAATATGATTACTGTGTGGGTCACTGTAACCATTTCCAACTCCCCCTATCTAGAATGTGTTTACGTTTGTTAAAGTTTTGAGTGGTCTTTGTTTGTCTGTTTTGTTTGGCAAACATTGTCCCATTATCAGATACTGTAATATCTGAATCCCCGTTTATCCCCACAATCTACTATTGTTCTGCTTTATTGCAATATTGCGCAAAATGTCTTGGTGTTCATTAAAGGCTCAGTTCCTGTCTCACTGTGCCAAAATCTGCATTCTGCCTCATTTCTGGGGATTGCTATGTCCGCGCTTTCAGTTTATCCTTCCTTAAGCCTCTGCTAAGGGCTGGAGAAAGGCACGAAAGACTGCTGGTGGGAGAACGGGGGTCCAGAAAGGGAGCGGGTTTAACAGATGTGACCCAGTTGGGGTACGGAGATCTGTTACAGAGCTAGCATAAAATCATCTGTATTAATTTGTCCAAGAAAAATTATAAAAGAGACCTTTTACATTTAAAATTGGCAACCTCAATTTTACACAAACGCATTTAAAACAGCCGGCACACTTTATGCAAGTGGCTACTCTTCTGAGGTGTTGTAAGGATGTGTGCTATGTCTCTGTAGTAGGCTTGTCACAGAAAGGTGACACAAGCGCTTGACCAGCTAATGGTGCCTGAAAGCTGGTATCACTGAATTCATCCAATTGCAGACCACAGAACACCATATAATGCATCCTCAGGGAGTTGAAACAGCACACCAGTAAATTGGGTAGGGCTTGTGACATTAACATGTTTTGCAAATTCCTATTGGCTTTCTGAAAACTGTATAACTGTAAAATTATAGATTGTTGATTTCAATGGACTCTGCGTATTCAATATCCATCATTAAAATGTGTTTATGCCATATCACATCAGAAGTCTACTTTAAAAATATATATATAAAAGTTTATATAATATATAACCTGATACGGCGCAAATAATGCTCTCTGGGGTCCTGGAATCTCACATATGCATGGGAGAAACAATAAAAAATTTATTAAAACAAAGCTAAAACATACTCCAAAACGCGTTTCACCGCATGGAATGGCGGCTTCATCAGCTGGTATGGTTGTGCTGGTCCTACAAGTCCTTATATAGTGTCCATAAGTGTTTAATTGTCCCCATATGTCCTGTCCAGTGCCTTGATTGATCCTTCCGTTTTCGCCTCGATCATCTAGCATGAGCGCCGCCAATTTGCGCATGCGTGGTTTATTTCCGCGTTCCACTGTGTTCCAACCGCCATTCATTCACTTCCAGTCGATATTTTTTGGACCGCCGGTGAAAATTCAAATCCATCTGGAGTATCCGACATCCCCGAAGCCTCTGCCTTATCAGCTTCGCTTCATGATGTATCTCAAATCAAGGGACACACATGTTTAAAATACAAAAAAGATTCCCATTCGGTAGCATCGCAGTGCATCTCGCCGGATCTCTTACTAACGTAATACTTAGATTATGATTATATAAATTTCCCCTGTGCTCCAACTTATAAACTAAAATTTATGCAAAATGTTAAAGTAGATTCATTTTAAATCAATCAGCATCTTTATATATACTTGCTGAATATTATAAACACAATGTGTTATAAGCAATACAATTATTGGTAAAGTTAGATCTATTTTGTTATAACTGTGTATAATTTCTAAGTGTAAACAGACATGTGTTTTAAACACTACTGTTTATTGGTGAAAAATTGTGAACGTTCCTATTAAAAATTATATGTGGTTGCAAAGTGCCTTATTACTTGAAGTGAATAAATTGATTGTTATGATGAAGTATGGCCCACTGTTATGTATAATTTAAGTGCTACAATATATGTAATAATAATAACTGTGATAAATATAAAGGGATAACATGATCAGTGGATGTTATTTTGTAATTACTAGTATATAATGCAATAATTAATGTGGTATTATAAGTAATAAGGCACTTTCCAACCACATCTAATTTTTAATAAGAACTTTCACAATTTTTCACCAATAAACAGTAGTGTTTAAAACACATGTATGTTTACACTTAGAGCTAACTTTACCAATAATTGTATTGCGTATAACACATTGTGTTTATAATATTCAGCAAGTATATATAAAGATGTTGATTGATTTAATATGAATCTACTTTAACATTTCGTATAAATTTTAGTTTATAAGTTGGAGCACAGGTGAAATTTATATAATCAGAATCTAAGTATTAAGTTAGTAAGAGATCCGGCGAGATGCACTGCGATGCTACCGAATAGGAATCTTTTTTGTATTTTAAACATGTGTGTCCCTTGATTTGAGATACATCATTAAGAGAAGCTGATAAGGCAGAGGCTTCTGGGACGTCAGATACTCCAGATGGATTTGAATTTTCACCGGCGGTCCAAAAAATATCGACCGGAAGTGAATGAACGGCAGTTGGAACGCAGTGGAGCGTGGAAATAAACGGCGCATGCGCAAAATGGCGGCACCCGCGCTAGATGATTGAAGCGAAAACGGAAGGATCGATCAAGGCACCGGACAGGAAATATGGGGACAATTAAACACTTATGGACACTATATAAGGACTTGTAGGTCCAGCACAACCATACCAGCTGATGAAGCCGCCATTCCATGCAGCGAAACGCGTTCTGGAGTATGTTTTAGCTAGGTTTTAATAAATTTTTACTTTTTTCATCTCCATTCCTGTCTATGCTGTGCCATCTTTTGGATCCTTGGTGGTTTTCTTCTGGGTTTCCCAATCTGAAAAAACCCATGGGCATTCATCCAAGAGCTATGTGAGCTCCTTGAAATGTGAGTAAAAAACCATCAGTATATCAAGTTGTGAATTTAGCAGATCTGCGCAAGGAGTTTCGTTTTCTACTTTCCCTTACATGATCTTGGATGGAATATTCCCAAAAAGGTGGGGGTCACCTGAGAAATCTGAAGGCAATTTACCCGCACGTGTGGACCCACTCAGAGCCAGTGTCTGGGCTCTTCACTTGTGAGTGCGACATTATTTGAATATTATTTAATATCTCCAACACCAACTGTACAGCACCATTATTGTTTTATTGTTTCTCCCATGCATATGCGAGATTCCAGGAACCCAGAGAGCATTATTTGCGCCGAATCAGGTTATATATTCTATATTCTGTGTGTACTGGTATAGGGGAAACCACTATATCCTGATATTGGCCATCTGGGGTGCCGTGGTGGTGGATGCATGTTGTGTGGCGCTGCACCATTTCTTGTATATAAAAAAGTTTATTCAGATTTAAATAATTTAGAGCATATAAATTAATTTTTCTACAATCTAGCATCCAGACCTTTGTGATATTCTGTTAGGTATGCCTCAAAGGTTGCCTCAAGGCTCTGTTGTGGGCCCCCTACTCGACTCAATCTATACTGCCTTTCTGGGCAACCTCATTTCTTCCTACGGGCTCCAATATCATCTCTATGCGACAACACACAAATCTACCTTTCTTCCCCCGATCGCTCTCCTTCTGTGTTGGACTGTGTTACAGCCTGCCTATCGGCTGTCTCTGACTGGATGACCTCCCGTTTCTTAAAGCGTAACCTCTCCAAAACTGAACTTCTCGTCTTCCCTCCGTTCGAATTCTCCATTCTTGCCCCCATCTCTCTTCTGGTGAATGGTGCCACCCTTACTTCTATCTCTCAGGCTCTCTGCCTTGGGATCCTCTTGGACTCCGATCTATCCTTTACTCCTCACATTCAGTCACTCACCAAATCTTGCTACTTCCACCTAAAAAGCATTGCACACGTACGTCCCTTTCTTAATCAAGACTCTACAGTCTCTACTCTACTAATCTCCCTCTGCAGTCTGTTATGAAAGCCTGTGCCAGACTCATATACCTCACATCCCGCAACTCTCACACTACTCCCCTTTGCCAATCTTTACACTGGCTCTCTATTTACTTTAGAATCCACTTTAAAATACTTGTCCTCACATACAAAGCTCTCAATAACCGCGCCACGACTACATTTCCTCCCTTATTAGCAAGTACATCCCATCCCAACCACTTCGCTCTGCCAATGATCTGACGCTATTGGTTCCTCGTACCCACACCCTCAACTCGCGCCTTTAAGACTTCTCCCAAGCTGTCCCATTCTATGGAACTTCCTCTGCCGCAACATCAGACTCTCATCTCTCCAGTCCTTCAAGAAGTCTCTGAAACACAATACTTTAGAGAAGCCCATCGGCTCACTCCATAATCCCTCATGGTTCTTTTCCTTCTCTATCTTCCCACACAGCCCACATGCGCCCCAATACTTCATGCCCTCTACTCACCCTCACCTAGCCTGTCACCCCTCTCCTCTTAGATTGTAAGCTCTCAAGTAGAGTCCTCTCTCCTAATGTTCTGTCAGATTCTTGCTCACGGAGGGAGCCAGTAATGGCCAGTTCAAAACAAACACAATATGAAAGGCTAATTAATATGCACAGCACTTTCACAATTGTAGGAGTGGTGTCAGGCTAGGAGTTGGATCCAGGAATTGCAGCATAGTAGCAATAGTTAAGTAAACGGTCTGGTACTTATTAGCCTGGGTATATGATAAGCAAAGTCCAGCAATAGGTATTCAGTATAGATGTAGTTTAAATAGCAAGCAGAGTTCGGTAGCAGGTATTCAGCATAAACGTGGTCAAATAGCAAGCAGGGTTCAGCAACAAGTATTCAGCATAAACGTGGTCAAATAGAAAGCAGGGTTTGGTAGCAGGTATTCAGCATAAACGTGTGTAGCGATGGTTTTAATTCCCTGTCGTGGTAGTACTTATTTTTGGCCACAAGAGGGAGACAAGCGCGATGTGAGACACTGAACATTGGGACTACATCTCCCGGCATGCTTTGGGAGCGGACACAGGAAGTGGGTGGGAGACAGACGCTGACATCCTGAGCCTCGTGGAGAGAGCTGGCAGAGCGCGCCAGGGAGTGAGAGAAGCAAGACACAGTGCTGCAGAATGTGACAGTGACCAGGCCGGAGCGCAGCTGGGGCCTGACAGAGATAAAGACTGGGTTATTCAGCCAGAGAAGAGGAAGACCCAGTGATTCACCAGAATACCCACGCTGATATCGAGTGAGCTGGAAGACCCCGAGTTAGGAGCACCGCAGATCGATCGGACAGGGAGTGCAGGCGGTGAGCTGGACATCTTGCGGCAGCTACAGAAAAGCAAGACAGCGGATCCGGTAACCCATAAAATCCCAGTCAAAATCGAGCGGAGAGACGTCCTGGGTCGAGCAGAGCACCAAGTATCGGGCGGATGGGTGAGAGGCCTTCCAGGCCATTGTGAAAATAGAAAGCACGCTGCTGTTTGTTTCAAAACCCACAGGGCCCCAACTTGACTAGTCGAAGATACCTCATAAATAACTCACTGGCCAGTTGAATATTGTACCCGGGTACCATCACACACACACACACCTACATCCTTGGGACATAACCTGTACGGGACTCACTCCCCAACCACAAAGGGGGTTACAGATATATTTTTCCTTCTTTTCCGCTGCGCGTTTCTCGAATTACGAAGCCTTGTATTTTCTTTTCCGCTGCGCGTTTCTCGAATTACTAAGCATTGTATTTTTTTTCCGCTGCGCATTTCCCGCATTACGAAGTACTGTAAATATATATACGTATACCGTGTTATTCATTATATGCCATTTATTCTAGTAAACTATATAATTTATAAAATCCACGACGGTGCTGGAGTATATTTATTCCCTAGTGCGGGGAGACTGACCCGAGGTTCAATTTCAGCGGCTCCTCCGGGAGTGAGCGCTACACGTGGGGGCTCGTTTCCGGGATCCAGTCTCTGGAAAAACCGCATTTAAAGGGTTATATATGGATCCAGACACTGCTGCCAAATGGTGTGAGGAGCACAGTAGTCAGATAGAATTATGTATAGTTATGGATATTCCTGCAGACCCTTGGGCCGAAGATCATATTCGCCAGGCCGTGGCCGCGCTGACACCAGATAATCGGGGGTTAATCCTGGACATTAGAGCGAACCCAGATACCCCTCACACGTATGTTCTTTTTGAGTGGAGAAAGGGTGTTCCAGTGTGATTTCAGGGCGCGAGTATGAAGCTGACCGACGATGTGGAAGTTCGACTGGTCCAGCCAAGTGCGCCACGTGGTGATCACGTGAATGTTCCCGATGTTACCCCCACTACAAGGTTCCCTCCTGCTACATTTTTTACCACTATGGGGAACCTGGTGGAAACACTAGCCAAAAACTCTGCTGCGTCTCCAAATTACGGATATCGCAAGTTACGGTTTTATTCTGGTAAGGTCCCTGTGCCAACTGGAGAAGAGGACTTTGAGACTTGGATAGATCAGGCAGTGCAAGCAGTGGAAGAATGGGAAGTTGCTGACACCGTGAAGAGACAAAGGTTGATCGAGAGCCTAAGAGGTCCTGCTTCAGATGTCATTCGAAATCTAAAAAGGGACAAGCCCGGCTGCACTGCTGCAGAGTATCTAGAAGCTTTACAGGAAAATTTCGGGGGAGTGGAGGATTGCGCCGAGCTTATCCACAAGTTCTCTCACACCTATCAAAAGGAAGGAGAAGAATTGTCCACATATGTCTGGCGGCTGGATAAAATCATCCATCAGGTCATTCTTAAAGGGGGCATGGAACCGAGTCATGCAAGCAAAGCTTTGATGGACCAAATTTTCAAAGGAGCACTCCCACTGGATCCCATAATGTTGAAATGTCAGACTAGATACCAGAGCACGAGACTGACCTATTCCAAACTGATCAAAGCTATCCGAGAAGAAGAGGCCTTGATTAAGGCTAAAAAGGTTGCAAATGCTTCGCACACAGCTTTCACCATAGAAGTAGGAACTCTCTGTGTGGCAGACATACAGACTGAAGTGCTGGCTTTAAAAACTCAGATGTTGCAAATGATGGAGTTAATGACGTTGCTGTCGGCTAAGGACACCAGAACTGAAGGGGTTGCTGTAGCCTCGAACAGGGGGTCTCCAAGTGAACCGCAAGAAGGAAATATGCTCACACTCCCGAGAAAGAAATGTTTTGGCTCCGGGGAAATCGGCCATTTCAGGGCTCAATGCCCACAAGGGAGGGATGAAAAGAAACCTGTCGAAGAACTCCTAAAAGCTGTGGAGAAACTGTTGTCCGCCCTGCAGGCGGGAAACTCCAGAGGGTCCTGGTAAGGGAGCAAACCAGGTGACCGAAGGTTGAAACCCGCTCCAAAAATCAAGCCAGGACTAAGAGGTCGAGAAGGCCCAAAGTCTGGCCAACTGCCGAGCCTGCCAGGACTGAAAGAGTCACTCCCTTAGCATCTGGACCTACGTCATGGGGAAGCAATGCACACCCAAAACCTACAAGGGCCAAGAAGAAGGCCAGGGTACAACAAACTGGGTCTAAACTTCCTGTTACTATAACCAAGTTTCCTGACCAGCTGATAGGTCCTTCCCCTATTGTGCCAATCCAAGTGGAGGGAGTCTACACTAAAGCTCTGTTGGACTCAGGGGCTCAAGTGACATTGATTTACAGAGATTTCTATGAGAAACACTTGAAGCACATACCTCTACAGAAATTGAAGGATCTGGAAATCTGGGGTATCGGAACTGAGAAACTCCCCTATGACGGGTATCTACAGGTGAAGTTGGAGATCGGATCCGAAGTCATCGGACAGTCTTGAGGTTGTGATGCATTGGCCATTGTGTGTCCTCGGCCTCCAGGGGCAAACAGGAGTTCCATGATAGTGGGGACGAATACTGATTTGGTGCGACGTCTCCTGACAGCTATCGTGCTGGAAGAAGGTTCTACTAAAGGAGTACACCCAATGTTACGTTCAGAGAATGGTCGAAGAACAGAAGGCGCCTGCTGAAGTGGGGCGCCTGTGGAGATTGGAAAGAACAGATAAGGTTCTGCAAGCAGGAGAAGTAACGAGTTTCCGGGCTTCAGTCAAGTTGAACGGATCGCAACCAGGTCCCTATGTGGTACTGGAAACCGATTTTAATCACGGGAGTGAAGCCGGAGTAGAAGTAATCCCTGAAATAATCTCCACTAAAGCTTTGAAAAGAACACGAGGAAGAGTCTCAGTCAGCGTGTGCAATGTATCTGATTCTCCAGTAGTCCATAAAGCACGAATGCCTATCGGGCAAGTAGCGTCCGCTACTCCCCTCTCTACCGATTTAGGAGGGGGAGTGGATAAAGAGATTCCAGATGAAAGATTCTACCCCAAGGACGCTTCCATTTCACCTGAATGGAAGAAACGTCTTCAGTCCCAAGTTCTAAAGTGGAGAGACTTGTTCTCGAAAGATGAGTTTGACGTGGGCCTAGCTAAAACTACTGAGCACCGCATTCGTTTACAAGAGGACAAGTCGTTTCGTGAAAGGTCAAGACGAATTCCGCTGGGAGACTTGGATGATCTACGAGAACAGCTGAATGAACTGCAAAGAACCAAGGTGATCCAAGAGTCCAGGAGTCCATATGCATCTCCAATAGTAATGGTCCGGAAGAAGAATGGTTCTGTCTGCCTATGCATAGACTATCGCACGCTGAATCGGAGAACCATCCCAGATCAATATGCTACTCCTCGGATAGAAGATGCCTTACAGTGTTTGTCTGGAGCAAAGTGGTTTAGTGTACTAGACCTGCGAAGTGGGTATCACCAGATACCAATGCATCCTGAAGACAAAGAGAGGACTGCGTTCATCTGTCCATTGGGGTTCTTTGAATTCAACAGAATGCCTCAAGGCCTTACGGGGGCTCCAGCCACGTTCCAACGGTTAATGGAGAAGACAGTCGGGGACATGAATCTGATCGAAGTATTAGTGTACCTGGATGACATAATTGTGTTCGGGAAGACTCTGGAAGAACATGAGCAATGTTTGGAGAAGGTCTTGAAGAGGCTCCATGAAGAGGGATTGAAACTGTCTCTGGAGAAATGTCAATTCTGTTTACCGTCTGTTACGTATCTGGGACATGTGGTCTCAGCAGAAGGCGTTTCGACAGATCCTCGGAAGTTGGAGGCCGTAGCTTCTTGGCCTAGACCCCGCAACGTCACTGAACTTAGATCTTTATTGGGGTTCTGTTCCTATTATCAAAGATTTGTAGGAGGATTCGCAAAAATAGCTCAACCACTGAACAAGCTCCTACAGAAGGAAAGCACAGAAGAAGGCCACAAGGTCTCCGACCGAAATCCGTCAGCTCCAGGGCCGAGGAAAGCTCGAGAGTCCATCCAGGGAGAGTGGACCAGTCAGTGTGAAGGTGCTTTTACGAAGCTGAAAGAGAATTTAACTCGAGCTCCTGTCTTGGCCTATGCGGATCCTCACAAGCCGTACGAGCTACATGTGGATGCCAGCAGAGAAGGTCTGGGAGGAGTCCTGTATCAAGAGTATGGTGGATTGCTGAGGCCTGTAGCGTATGTGAGCCGGAGCCTTACGCCTTCCGAAAAGAACTATCCTACCCACAAGTTGGAGTTCCTAGCCTTAAAGTGGGCAGTGGTAGACAAGCTAAAGGACTATCTGTATGGAGCAGAGTTTTGGATAAAGACGGATAACAATCCTCTTACTTACATCCTTACTACTGCGAAACTGGACCCAACGGGACATCGGTGGTTGGCAGCTCTGACAGGGTTTCGGTTCAGCCTGAAGTATCACCCTGGGGTGAATAATCGAGATGCTGATGCTTTGTCGAGAAGACCCTACACTACAGAATGGACTCAGTTAACTCCAGACGGGGTACAAGCTTTGTGTCAAGGAGCAGAGCGTCGGGTCAAGGGAGGGGTTGAAGCGGAGGCCATAGGAGTCATGGCTGCGGCTGTTCCGGAGTTCTACTGCAACCCTACACAGTTGAGGGATGAAAGTCTGCCTACCTTGTCAAAACAGGACCTGAAAGCTGATCAGGCTAGAGACCCCTTGATTGCGTTAACCATAAAGGCCCTAACTGCGAACCAGCGGGAAATTCTGTTGACCAATTCCCCAGATGGAGCCAGATTGGTCTACAAAGAGTGGGAACGGTTGAAGATGTTGGATGGGGTGGTCTACCGAAGGGGCCCCTCAACCAATGCTGAAGAGACCCAACAGTTGTTCCTTCCCACTAAACATAGGGAGAGTGTACTGCGATCGCTACATGATGAGCATGGACATTTGGGCGCAGAAAGGACTTTTAAGCTGGTGCGAGACAGGTTCTATTGGCCTTGCATGAGAGCTGAAGTGGAAAGTTACTGCCATTCATGTCTGAGGTGTATTCAAAGGAAGACCCTACCGACCCGAACTGCTCCAATGAGCCATCTGCAAAGTCAGGGACCCATGGATTTGGTGTGCATTGACTTCCTGTGCTTAGAGCCGGATGCTAGTGGGCAGGGAAATATTCTAATAGTGACTGATCACTTCACACGTTACGCCCAAGCCTTTTCTACGAAAGACCAACGTGCTCCGACAGTGGCAAAGGTTCTGATGGAAAAGTTCTTTGTTCATTACGGCCTACCAAGGAGAATACACTCTGATCAGGGTAGAGACTTTGAAATGCCGACTTGTTGGGCAATTGCTGGAACTGTTGGGAATCCAAAAGACCCGAACTACACCATATCACCCTCAAGGTGATGCTCAGCCTGAAAGGTTCAATCGCACGCTTCTAAATATGCTGGGGACGTTGTCAAACACAGAGAAGCAGAGCTGGAGTCGTCACATAGCTACGCTAGTACATGCATATAACAGTACGGAGAGTGACGCCACTGGATACTCACCGTACCGTCTTATGTTCGGAAGAGAAGCTCGACTGCCGGTTGATTTGGCGTTTGGACTATCTCTGGACCAGACGTCGGTAGCTTCCCATAGAAATTATGTGGATAGACTTCGAAAGAATCTGGCCTCTGCGTTTGAACAGGCCCGTTTGACCTCAGGAAACAGAGAGCAAAGGAACAAACGGAACTATGACTTGAAAGTTCGGATACAGGATCTACAACCCAGTGATAGGGTTTTGTTGAAGAACTTGGGTGCTGCTGCGAGGCACAAGTTGGCGGATAGATGGAGCTCTCAAGTCTACATTGTCTGCAAGCAACTGCCGGGTCTGCCGGTGTATCAAATCCGGCCGGATGGAAAGGCTGGGCCTCTTAAGAACTGGCACCGGAATCATTTGTTACCTTTGAGAGAGGCTGTGAGGATACCAGTTGGGGACGAACTTTCTCTGCCGAATCCGCCTGCTCCACGTTTGCCTCCCGTTACTCGGTCTCAGCAGACCCAGGCTGTCGAAGAGAGCGAAAGGGACAGTGAGGAAGAAAATTTTTGTCTGGACTGGAGCCTGAAGCCTGAAGAGGTTATCTCGGTTCCTGATCGGTGGGAAAGTAATTTGAGGCCTGAGGCTCCTGAATTTCAGTTAGAAGTCCCCGAGACTATTGAAATCCCTGTAGCTCCTGAAGTCGAATCTTATGACTACAGTTCTATGCCTTCACTGGAAGGATCATACTCCGAAGAGATGTCTGCTCCAGTGGTAGAAAGAAGGACTGAACCAGCGCCTATAGTACTTCCACCTGAAGAGGAACTGATTGAGCCAGAACCAAAACGCTCTGTTCGACCGCCCCAGCGACTCACCTACGACTCACCAGGACATAGCACTGAAGAGGCCGTCACCACAGTGCGAAGGTTGCCCGAAGTGTCTGCTATGTTAGCTGAGGTAGCCCAAAGCATGAGTCAACTTGAGGAAGTGTATCTAACCCATTGCATGCTTGCTGCTGAGCCTGTATATGTTACCTAAAATGTGTTGGAATGTAATGCAAATGTTGTACCTCCTTGGAGAGACCCAAGAGTTCTAGGAGGGGGAGAGTGTAGCGATGGTTTTAATTCCCTGTCGTGGTAGTACTTATTTTTGGCCACAAGAGGGAGACAAGCGCGATGTGAGACACTGAACATTGGGACTACATCTCCCGGCATGCTTTGGGAGCGGACACAGGAAGTGGGTGGGAGACAGACGCTGACATCCGGAGCCTCGTGGAGAGAGCTGGCAGAGCGCGCCAGGGAGTGAGAGAAGCAAGACACAGTGCTGCAGAACGTGACAGTGACCAGCAGCTGGGGCCTGACAGAGATAAAGACCGGGTTATTCAGCCAGAGAAGAGGAAGACCCAGTGATTCACCAGAATACCCACGCTGATATCGAGTGAGCTGGAAGACCCGAGTTAAGAGCACCGCAGGACAGGGAGTGCAGGCGGTGAGCTGGACATCTTGCGGCAGCTACAGAAAAGCAAGACAGCGGATCCGGTAACCCATAAAATCCCAGTCAAAATCGAGCGGAGAGACGTCCTGGGTCGAGCAGAGCACCAAGTATCGGGCGGATGGGTGAGAGGCCTTCCAGGCCATTGTGAAAATAGAAAGCACGCTGCTGTTTGTTTCAAAACCCACAGGGCCCCAACTAGACTAGTCGAAGATATCTCATAAATAACTCACTGGCCAGTTGAATATTGTACCCGGGTACCATCACACACACACACCTACATCCTTGGGACATAACCTGTACGGGACTCACTCCCCAACCACAAAGGGGGTTACAGATATATTTTTCCTTCTTTTCCGCTGCGCGTTTCTCGAATTACGAAGCCTTGTATTTTCTTTTCCGCTGCGCGTTTCTCGAATTACGAAGCATTGTATTTTTTTTCCGCTGCGCGTTTCCCGCATTACGAAGTACTGTAAATATATATACATATACCGTGTTATTCATTATATGCCATTTATTCTAGTAAACTATATAATTTATAAAATCCACGACGGTGCTGGAGTATATTTATTCCCTAGTGCGGGGAGACTGACCCGAGGTTCAATTTCAGCGGCTCCTCCGGGAGTGAGCGCTACACGTGGTCAAATAGAAAGCAGAGTTCAGTAGCAGGTATTCAGCATAAACGTGGTCAAATAGAAAGCAGGGTTCAGCAACAGATATTAAGTAAAAGTATTCAGGGATAAGAGGGTAGACAGCTCAAGTAGAAGATAACATTAAACGAGCTCTAACTCACTGGGCTTCAGTGCTTTTATGCTGGACTGCTTCAATCAATCTGGAATCTGAAGCCAGTGTGCTGCCCATCAGCTGAGCGCCGGACGAGAGTGCAGGATGATGATGTCATTAGTGGCGACGCGGCAGCGTGCGCATGCCCAGTACACTCCGTGACACGATCGCCATGAGACAGGACGCTCCATGCCATACAACAACCGGTAGGCTCTGTTAGGTGTGGTGGAGATAAAGAGGACCAGTCAACAAGCCTAGTTTGAGGAAAAACCAAGGTAGCACCATGTCATGTTCTGTGTGTAATGTGTATGCATATTTGTTATTCTTTCTCTCCCATTGTACAACGCTACGGAACTTGTTGGCACTTTATAAATGCTTGTAACTTTTAAATTGTCAGAAATGGAGAAAATGTTACTAAGCAGTTTTAACCAAATTATTAAAAAACACGAAACAGTTTTCTGTATTGCGGCACTTTGCGTTTCATGCATAAAAATAGTTTAGTAACGTATAAAATGCTGAACTTGGAATTACCATTTGGAAAACTACGCAAAACCAAAGGCGGCTTAATTCATTTTGTCTGCTTTATATCTCTAATAAAAAATGGAAATAAGGCTTGGAGATTTGTTTTACACAAACCTATTTACTTATCCTATTCCTTGTATCCTATTCTCCTCCTTTTTTATTGAAAAAAAAAAGAGAGAAAAAAATATTACATAGATCTAGCTGTCTTGAAAGAAAATAATGTCCTAGGTAATCACCTTAGACACAGTTTGGAGGTCTAATGTACACCTTAAGCAAACTCAATATTAGAAAAAACATTCTCATGCATTTTTTTTAAAAGAAGGCTTATTTGCATTTAAAAAGCTTTAAAGGTCTATTCAAAGAAAGGTGAAACTCAGGAGAATGACTGGAGAAGTGAAAATTCTAGGACAAATAAGCCAAACCAGAAACATTCTCTAATTTATCTCACTTTCCAAATCAGCTATATGGTCTAGATTGTTCTCTTCTCCGGCAATTCTCCCGAGTTTCACCTTTCTTTGAATAGACCTGTTAGTTGCTGTTCTGTTTTAGCCTCTAGCGCTTGAAACCTGGTAAAATTTGAATGCTGTCTTTTTTGTATTTTGCTGCACAGCTCCAGTCCTCTAGAGTACAATTAGATTTCATTTTGTTGGATTGAGTTACCCTACATAGGGCTAGAAGCTCCAGTTTGCATCTTACACAGCCTTAAGTTAAAAAAAAAATGCATTTTTAATGGGAATAATCATGTATTATTTTGTAGTTGTCGAAATACACATATATTATCGTAAGGAACACCTGGTTCAATGATCTATTTTGTCCCGTATTTCCCATTTATCCACAATGTGGGAATTGCGCTGAACTTAGTAAGGTATGTGATCCTCCTTCTAGTAAGAATGAGCCTGACAATTATTCACACTATAATGAAAAAGCTCACTGGGCCATATTCCAAGCGAGATGTTATAGTTATGGAGTTAGCTATTAACCCGCTAACTACCAAGTGCTGTATTACAATCTTACTGCTAAAACGGGGACTTTAAGGTGGAAAAGGCACCTGCAAGGTTCCTCTTAGCATCCCCGTTTTAGCACCCTATGATGGGGCAGGCGCTGATTCGGCAACATGTCCCGAATGCAGCGCTAAGCCTCTGGATACTTGCGGCAGCACAAACGCTCAACCTCGAGTATCACCTCCTGGAGTCCATAGGACTCCATGGAGGCGTGTGCTGCCGGATCACATGACCTGCAGGATCTTGCTCTCGCGAGATCGTGCAGGCCCACGGAGTGATCGTGGAAGGAGACCGGGGACTATTTGTCTCCAGTCTTACTCAGCTCCCGTTGGCCAGAAGCGGTGGATTGATCCACCGTTCACACCGCGGGATGACAGGTGAGTACCTGATTTTGCACAGGGGAGGGGGGTTTCAGCAGATGCTGACTGATTCCGCTGAAACCGACTCAGGACCAGCTTCTAGATGTGTTAACTTTTCAGTTAGTCTCAGTGGTGCAGTAATTAGCAATACGACTGTGTAATCCTAACACTAATTACTCTTTGAGCTCCCCATGTTAAGCATAGGGAGCACAAAGTACAGTAAACTCGCGGAAGTGAGAGCTTTCCCTGATGTGCTAAAGTGTTTTTACATTGCATGTTTGTCTACCTACTGTACCTGCATACTGAAACCCACACGAATATGCAAGGAAATAAATTACATTGTTAGTATAACATGTCATAAATTCCTCGATGGGTAATTCTTCCTTATAGTTTGTAGAAAACAAAACGTTCCTTTTCATACTAGTGTTCTTCCAGTTTAACCCCTTCGATGCAGTCATTTCAACCCTGCGTGCTGAACTCCTTTTCACCATTTTTGCTTAGCACTTTCAAAAAAAATATTTGAAATCATATTTTATTGTAAGACCTCAGCAAATTATTATTTTTTTCAGCAGACGTGAGATTCAAAATATATCATTACTGTGTATATGTAACGATACATCAGAATGCCTTAACACAAAAGGCAAAAAAGTGTAACTTTCCACTAAAATTTTACTTATTTACAGTTTTTCAATCTTATTCTTACACTTTTTTCAAGCAAACCTTTTTGGTTATATGTTCTATGGAATGTATAGAATAGAAATATAGTGGTCCAAAGAAACTCTTCCTCTCATTACAGCGGTGCGGCAGTTTCTGTTTTAGATGATAGTGCTTAATTATGCACTGCGTCATCAAAATAAGAAGGTGAGTAATGGCAGCGGCGTTGTTCACTTTAAATTGAAAAATGAACAATGACTGTGCCCTAGAACAAATAAGGAAATTGTGTTTTTAATTTTTTTTATACATTACACAGTTATGTATGGTATTGTGGAAAAGATCAGACTCTGGCCTGTGCATTGATATCTTACTTGACCTTTTGGGGTGTAAGATACAGGGGTCAAATTGGCTAAGATATGTATTTGAATCACAGTATATTTATATATTCATACAGGAAATTAAAAATGATCTAACAGGAACAGGTTGACAAGTGGCAGATGAGATTTAATATAGATAATTGTAAAGTTATGCAATTTAACCCCTTCACACCCAAAATCAAGTTCTATCGATTTTGTATGGTAATGCATTGAAAAGCACTCATTAGTATATCAATAGACCATTTTCACACCTTTTTAAAGCAGGATTAGTGTGCCCCCTGTGGAGAAATGAAATCCTTTGTTTTAAGTTTGTCCAAGCACCCCGGAGAGTGTCACATGCAGACTGATTTATGCAGCAGGTGGGGTTGTGAGCCCAGGATGCAGTGAAATAGGCAGGTTGCAGGGTAAATAAAGAGTTTATATTAGCATAAACACATAAGAACATAAGAGACATGAACTAAACAAGGAGACCAGAACTAGAGACACTGGAAGAGCCTGGGCATGATGGGGAATAGATTAGGGAAGGAGAGGAGATGCAAGAAAAGGAGGTTGAGTCAAGAGGGATGGCTGAGAGTAGTGGGAAGGGAGGTTAAGGAGAACTGAATATGGGAGCGGTTAGGAAGCAAGAGAAATAAGGGATAGCAAAATGGGAATGAGATATTAGAGAGTGAGATCGGAAATAGAAACAAGAGGAATCTACGAATAACATATGGGGAGACTCTGAATAAACAATAACACACTAAACAGATATATACATAAACACGGTATCGGGCAGGGAACAGGCAATAAGAATGGTCTAGAGTCTAAGCAATGGGTCTGGTACACGGGATCCTAGATGGGGTCAGATGGGAGCAGGATGAGGGGGTACCGGTATGATGAGTGAAATGAATGTCCCGATATCAACAGAGGGTCCTTAGAGTCTTTGGTGGTTCAATCAGATGGTTGTTAGGAAGTTCAGGGAGCTTTCAGAAACAGGTATTCACAGACTGGGACTTCAATGTGGAAGTGGTCTGGGGAGGGCGTAGCTTCCTTATAGGCTGGTTTAATCAAGGGAAGGTGAGCTCAGGTGGGGCTCCAGGGCTAGGATGCAGTTCTGTCAAATAAGTCCAGGAACCTGTATAGGCCAAAATTAGCAGGGTCTAACGTGGGTGCCAGGGGCCAGAGCGTGGTGACCCTGACAGAGAGATATAAAACCAGCTGCAAATAGCAACACTAAACTTCCCTGTAACAAAAAGTTCAAATAGATTACTGCTTTATTACATCTGCAGGGAGAGGTGGGAATACAGGGAGAGCTCTGGAGTCACTCACTGCTGTACAGGGATACAATTCTGGGGGTTGTAATGAGTGAAAATCCATGTACAGCACAGATACAAGAGGTTACTGTGATTTCCATATTATGCCAGATACAGATATTATTTTTATATTCTGTTGGTATTTTTTGGAAGCTGCATTGCTAATAATCTTAGTACGATCACTACAGATCCCAAAAAGCAGGAAATCTGAACACTTTTATTATTTTTATTTATCACAGATATTGATTCTAACACAAAGGTCTTTTTTGCCTGCATGATAATAATGCAGACCCCATTTGAAATTGTGTAAGATAAAGGACACCATCTAGAGCTCACATAATCTTACATTTCAACAACATTTGTGTAAATGTTGCACATATGCTGAAAGTATGGTCAAAAATTCCAATGTGCGAAGGGAGCGGGCTGAGTGAAACCAGAAGTGCTTTATTTAAACGTTTTCTGCAACACACAAAGCATTACTTCAGTTCTGGTAGGAGTGTACTTTGAATACTTGTTCCTTATACACCAATACACATTTAGATATATACAGCAACATTCACCTGTCAAGCCAGCTCTAGGAGCCTGCCTGTATACACTAAGCTTGCTGTTGCTCCTTTCCTGCATTCCTCTCAGGGGTTAATCCCTGTGCCCATTCCTGAGTGTTTGCATATAACCTGATCACGCCCTCCTAGCCTCTCTCTTCCATTTTGGTTCATTTACCTTCCTGTTCAGAGGTCCTGAGAGCCCCCTCTTGTTATTGTATGTCTCCTGATTCCTCTGCTCTGCCGTGTATACCAGTATATTCCATCCTAGATATGTTTGCATTACCTGGCTCCTGCTTGCTGGACTATCCACTGTGTCGCCTACTATCCAGTGGGTCTAGAGACTCTCAGGTGGCTTCTAGCCCTCAAGCTCTCTCCAAGGAGGTTAACCTTCAATCGGGTACTGTTGCCAAAGGCTCCTGCTTCTCCTCAAGTGGATCTAGAGAGAGACTATGTGGCCCACCATCCTCTTGCCTGTGTTTTTGTGTTACGACCTGTATTGTGCTAAGACTGTTTGCTGTGAACCATATCTACAATACAAACTTTATTGTGCATATACAGCCTCCATTGTCTTTCTGCCTGCTTACCCCCAGCGCTTGGGACTATAACATCACACAGAGGCCGTGCCATGGCTCCTTCCTGGCACGAACCTGACATAATGGAAGAGCCAAAAACCAGGCCCGTGGGGGTCCAAGCTGCACTGGGTGACATTCTGTATCAGCTGCTCGTTGTAGTAGATGATGTGTGGAATCTAATGGACTCTTTTCCCACCACACCTGGCCCGGTTAGGCCTTCACCAGTGAGCAGAGCATCGCAGCAACCAGCTGAGTTTATTAGCTCTCCACCTCTATGCAGAGCACAGGCACCTTATGTGGAGACTCAGAAGGAAAGGCGTAGGAGGCTCAATCTATGCTTCTACTGCGGATCGGAACAGCACAGAATCGACTTCTGTCCCTTCAGACCTCCCATTCCCCGCCAGACTCCAGCCGCTGCCAGTTCGCTCAAGCCTCCAGCCCCTGCCAGTTCGCTCAAGCCTCCAGCCCCTGCCAGTTCACTCAAGCCTCCAGTCGGTGCCAGTTCGCTCAAGCCTCTAGCCGCTGCCAGTTCTCGCAAGCCTCCTGCCGCTGCTGCTGCCAGTTCTCGAAGCCTCCAGCCGCTGCCAGTTCGCTCAAGCCTCCAGTCGCTGCTGGTCCGCTCAAGCCTCCAGCCACTGCCGGTTCTCACAAGCCTCCAGCCACTGCCAGTTCTCGCAAGCCTCCAGACACTGCCAGTTCTCGCAAGCCTCCAGCTGCTGCCAGGTCTCGCAAGCCTCCAGCTGCTGCCAGTTCTCACAAGCCTCCAGCTGCTGCCAGGCCTCGCCAGGTCCCTGTACCCAAGAGTGATGTCTCCTCGGAAGAGGAGAGTACTGCGGAGGACTCCATTGATGAGCACATGGAGACCCTGGCTAATGAGCCCCCTGAAGCAGAACCTATGGGTGTGGAGTCTGCCTTACCCACAGACCAAGAATCTCTGGAACCCATCGAGGCTGCTTCAATCCTGGTAGCCCCTACTATGACCCTCCAGTCTGCCAAACATCCCCATGGTGGTCCTGGGCGACAAATTGGGGCCCTGCTCAAGAGACCTCCAGTCGATTCAAGGTTCTATGGCTGTCACAACCTACCTTCTGAGACTCAACCAAGCCCACCAGACCAAATCCAGACTCTGTCCATAGCCTCTGATGGCTTCACTGTGCCAGACTCTGACCTTGCTGCATACGAACAGTGCCTGGCAGCCAAGGAGCCAGTTTCAACACCCGTCATTGTGGGAGTCGCCACCTGCAGTCCCCTCACACCTGTGCCACCCCTTGACAGACCCACACCTGAGGGCTGCATCTGGGCATCCAACGGGACATTAGTCCGGAAAGAGGACTTGGAGGTCTTTGAGAGGGCACTGCTTACCCATGGAGACATCTACAGTGATCCTGACTCTGACTCCGATGGTTGGTGGTGATCTCCTGCTGCTCTTCTGGCCTGGAAGCCGATGCCCTAGGTGCCCAGAGTGCACCTTGTAAGGAGGGAGGTACTGTCATGCCAGCTCTAGGAGCCTGCCTGTATACACTAAGCTTGCTGTTGCTCCTTACCTGCATTCCTCTCAGGGGTTAATTCCTGTGCCCATTCCTGAGTGTTTTCATATAACCTGATCACACTCTCCTAGTCTTGCTCTTCCATGTTGGTTCATTTACCTTCCTGTTCAGAGGTCTTGAGAGCCCCCTCTTGTTATTGTATGTCTCCTGATTGATCTGCTTTGCCGTGTATACCAGTATATTCCATCCTAGCTGTGTTTGCATTACCTGGTACCTGCTTGCTGGACTATTCACTGCGTGGCCTACTATCCAGTGGGTCTAGAGACTCTCAGGTGGCTTCTAGCCCTCAAGCTCTCTCCAAGGAGATTAACCTTCAATCAGGTACTGTTGCCAAAGGCTCCTGCTTCTCCTCAAGTGGATCTAGAGAGAGACTACGTGGCCCACCATCCTCTTGCCTGTGTTTTTGTGTTACGACCTGTATTGTGCTAAGACTGTTTGCTGTGAACCATATCTAAAATACAAACTTTATTGTGCATATACAGTCTCGATTGTCTTTCTGCCTGCTCACCCCCAGCGCTTGGGACTATAACATCACACAGAGGCCATGCCATGGCTCCTTCCTGGCATGAACCTGACATCACCTATGCAGGACTAATGTTCTTTTAGAAAATAATAAACAATCAAACATGTACAGATATATGATTACTCAATCTACATTATAGTAGGCTAATAGTGCAATATAATCAATACAGTATAACATGAGATCCTATAGTCATCACATTCCCTGTATGCTGGTGCTCTATAACGCATCAGCACAACCCATTGACATCTGTATAGTGTTTTATCTAATTCCCAGCAGCCTTTTCTAATCACAGGGATGTGAACTGAATCACTTTGCCCTGTTTATAACCCTGAATATGCACCGTCTTACCTGCAACACATAAAGCATGACTTCAGTTCTGGTAGGTTTTGTACTTTGAATATTTGGTTCCTACCAGAAACGGAAGGTCTGCTTTTTAGTTCCTCCCCGCTAAGGGAAACATCTTGCATGAACACGTGCTCATCATTCAGGCTTTTCACTCTGCTGCCATCTACTGGTGGTTTAATAAAAATGCCATTAGATTACTTTATCAGAGGTTTATTTTAATGGGGTACCTGATTTTGACATACCTTACATAAAGGATCATCAAATACGGGATAGTCTCCGTCACCAATTTGAAGAAACAGTTCTAAGAACAACACATCGCAAATGAACCCTCATGTTCTTATTGAGGGATTGTTTTTTTGTATAACTGGACATAAATTGGATGATTTTATGCATGCCTTTGGTTCATCAGTTCCTCTAGGCACTACAGGCAAAGACTGGTGAAAGTCCCTAGCCACTGCCAGTAGCACAATGACACCTCCCATCACCCCATTGTTTCCCCTGATAACTAAAAGAGTTCTGCTTAAAGCCTCACAATCTCCCTTATGCACCCATAGTGCTCCCATCCCAAACAATGAGTTTGCAATCTCCAAGTACTTGGGCCATGTTCCTTTTTTTTTTAAATATTGCACAGAGGAGTTTGTGTGTGTATTAGGTTAAGAGACAGCTTAAAGACATGACCTGCTTATAGACAGCAAGTTGATAATTTCCCAAGGAGCCTCCGTTGGTCAAGACTTCTTGTGCTAACAATTTTCATATCATAACTGGTCTCCCTTAAATAGTCTCTGTTAGCCAAATCTCCTCCAAACCTTGACGGATGAGGCAGACTGTACTGTGATTACCCTTGCCCTCTGTCACGGTGGGCACCAACTTGGGCCATCGTAGAAACTTGAAACAAGGAAGAGTTTAGCCTTTGAGGCAGGTTAGCTGCTGGTTTAATACAAGACAGATAAATAATACAGATTCCGGGGCAAGAAATGAACCAGACTGAAACACAAGGGACAGGAGGGTAAAGATGAAAACTAAAGGGATCCCTTTAAAAAGATCCTTTAATGGTCTTTCTATCTATGGAAGCCTCACAAAGGATGATAGAGCCAGAGGAGGAGGAGGTAGGGTAAGGGTAAACAAAACAGAAGAGGAACACTAAACTGGAGAGGTCCTTCTGAAGTTCTCTAATCAATACTGACTGAAACAAACCAAACACATACAACTTGAAACATATAGGAATAGTCAGGACTTGATACAGGGATATAGAGTCAGAGAATCGTTACACAGGCAGAGGTTGGCAACAGATCAAAATACAATATACAAGGAGCAGGCAGAAATGGATAGTCAGGAAAACAAGCCGAGGTCATAACCAAATAAATTATGCATGGATACAAAGCAGCAACACTGGAAACAGGAACCAGGATCAGGACCAGGACACACACAGGACAGTAGCCACCATGAGAACTCATATCAGGTCACTGAACCTCTGTGCTGCTGGCAGTTATATAGGGAGCAGGTCTGTGTGATTGGACCATGTGACTCCAGACCAGAACAGCACAGCAGAACCCTGGAGCAGCTTAAGGCAGCATCGCCAACTACAGAAAGGGAAGACTTGACGTGAATGCCTCTCACCACCAGGGGTTATGGCTGAAAACAGAGGAAACATGACACCCTCCCAAAGCTAATACCACGTCCTCAATCATTAACAGGCACCTGTTATATACCACATCCATCATATGCAGCACATTGTCTTGTAACTCTTTCACTACCTGCTGTGTAATGCCTTCAGCAAAATGTTTTTTAAACTTCTCCTAAAGACTTAAGGGATTGGGCAGTTGACAATTTGGATTTTCTGAAAATGGTGAAGTATGTTTTTAAATTTTCAAGAAGATTGTAAATACCAATTTTCATGCCTGTAACATCTTTGGTTTTTGAAATCTAGGTATATTGATAAATGTATTCACCTCTGTCATATCCTCAGCCCCTGCTGTGCTGCCTGGGGGGTCTGGGCAAGATCCTGTGCCAAGAGCTGGCCAACTGCCAGCACTGGGGAATGGCAGAGTGAAGTCCGAGGGGGCGGGGCCTGGCATGGTCACGAGGAGCCACCGGGTTTAAAACAGGGCGCGAGGAGTTGCCTTGTCACCCTGTCGTGGAGTTCTGTTCCCGCATCGCTAACTTACTCTGTGTATTGATTTTTTTTTGTTGCCAACTTGTTTTCTGGATACGATCCCTGCTCCTGCTTTTGACCCGGCTTGTTTTGTCCATTCTATTGCTGCTCGATTACGATCGTCTGTGTGGTGCTTTGGTGGTGTAACCCCATGCTTGCCGCTGGGGTGTTTACACATTACTGGGGTGTTGTCCCTTCTAAGTTGTGGGTATCGTCTGTGGCCTTATTAGGTTCCTATACCCAACCCAGTGCTCATGTTTTCTTGCTACACATGTCTATAAGAACTGCGATCGAAAGGTACTGTTTATATGCGGCTCATGTTCAGTGTGCTCTCACCGCCGAATATCCTCGATACTATACCAATGATAGACCCCGATGTGTATGTGTTGCCACTGAATATCATACAGTACCGCTGACCTGCTCCCGATTGTCAGAAAACGTTAAAGTGGCACATTTCCTGACTGCCCTGCAGTCCGCGCAATTCACCAACTGTCTAACGTATTTTTGTGTTTCTGAACGTGCTCTAAGTGGTCTATCGGTCTCGAAACCTTTAGTGCTTAGTAGCAACTCAGTGGTTTGCTCATCCTCCCTGCCTCAAGCGTATAAGTCTGAAAATACCAAGCAGTGTTTAAACATCAAGAAGATTTATCAGTCCTTAAGGATCTCAACTGCGCTACTCTCTAGTGGGCGCTACTCCCCCCCCCCGTTACAACCTCCTATTCAACCCCCTTAGGGGCAGAATTTCCAAAAATCCTTCCTTAGTGGGTGCCTAAGTCATAAAAATGTACCTTCAAAATTTCACATTCCTTGCGAAACAGTTTGAGCTGGGCGTTGAGGAGTCAATCAGTCAGGACTTTTCATAGATATAGACTGAAGGAAAATCACTTATAAAATCCCTGCCTTCTAACATCACAATATCTGAATCCAAAATACGTGTCATTTTCACCTTTATGCATCTTGGCATTCATATACTGTACGTAGAAGACCATGGGGACAGTGTCTTTCTAGGTTCCAGAAACAGGTAGCAATGAATAATTATTAAAAAAACAACAACTTTTACATATGGCAAACACGTTGGATTCACACTTGATTACATAAAATGCCTTCTGTTGTGCCAATTCTTCTATATTAATTAGTACATGCCTCATAGCAATATGTGTCCTTTTATCATTCATTTGCACATAATGTGAATGTGCTAAAAGCCTTATATGGCTGTCAACCCTGAAGAGACCTGGTTCCTGCTTGCCTCCTTTGGGCCATCACCACATCCTAATTCGGTGGTCCATGGTCCAGACGACGCACTCTGATCCAGGATGAACTTTTCTTTCCTTCGATAATAATCATAGGTTTTAATTTTTATATTTTCTTAGTTGTTTTTGTTCGGAGATAATGCTGTTACCACTATCGTCTCAAGGTGCCAAGAAGTGATTCCTTGTTTTTCCTGTTTGACTTGTCTTAGACGTTACGGAGCAGAACAGTCATTGACTACTGCTTTTTTTGAGACGATCTGGACTCTCACACACAGGGTTATTCAGAGAGCGTGAAAAGCAGGAGAATGACTGGAGAATGACTGGAGAATGAAAAATTCTAGGTCAAAATAGCCGATTTGGAAAGTGAGATGAAAGGGAGAATTTTTCTGGTTTGGCTATTTTGACCTAGAATTTTTCATTCTCCAGTCATTCTCCTGCTTTTCACGCTCTCTGAATAACCCTGACAGGTCAGTTTTAATCACACCTTTTTCCCTTTCACAGACTTCCCTCTACCCCCCAGAATAGATACGTTTCATACGCACCCACCCTATGAATCATAACCTTTGGTCCCTCGCGAATGGTTTTCACAAAGATGCGTTTTGGTTCTTTGGCCATTATACAGTGGCAAGAAAAAGTATGTGAACCCTTTGGGATTACGTGGAGTTTTGCATGAATTGGTCATAAAATGTGCTCTGATCTTCATCTAAGTCACGACAATTTGAAAAACACAGTCTGCTTAAAATAATACAACACAAACATTATCTGTTTTCATGTGTTTATTGAACAGAACATGTAAACATTCACAGTGCAGGGTGGGAAAAGTATGTGAACCCCTAGCCTAATGACTTCTCCAAGAGTTAATTGGAGCCAGAAGTGAGCCAACCTTGAGTCCAGTCAGTGTGATATTATTGGATGTGTTGCTGAAAGCTGTCCTGCCCTTTAAAAACACACACCAGTTTTGGGTTTACTGGTTTCAAGAAGCACTGCCTGATGTGAACCATGCCTCGCAGAAAAGAGCTCTCAGAAGACCTACAATCAAGAATTGTTGACTTGCATGAAGCTGGAAAGGGTTACAAAAGTATCTCCAAAAGCCTTGATGTTCATGTGTCCACGGTAAGATAGACTGTCTACAAATGGAGAAAGTTCAGCACTGCTGTGCTGTTACAGTTATATTCATATTCATTTAGATGGGGATTTATACTGTATAGATAGCCCTTATGCTGCCTTATGCTGCCACCTAGTGGTCTTTCTGTATTGTACATGCTTTTCTCTGTTCCCTCGCTTTATTGATGATGCGCTTCCTGTGTCTGTGAAGTCCCACCCTTTTTGTAAGAGCTGTAGCATGGTGTAGTTATCTAGCAGCGTATGTCTCTTCATTATCGCAAGCTAAGGACAGTATCATCTTTTGACCGCATAAAACATATCATTCCATCATCTGCTGTATCCTGTGATCTGCTGTGACCTGATGTACGGAATAAAGCAAGTCGTGGAAAGAAACAGTGTTTTGGTGAGTTCAGCTATCTGATAAGGATTGTCCTCGGTGATTGCATCTACTTATACGGGCCAGGCATAGAGGTCTCTGCAAGGGATAAATCGCTATACAACGATCGGAGTCAGAATAACTGCTGCTACTCTCCCTAGGCGTGGTCGTCCTGTAAAGATGACTGCAAGAGCACAGCGCAGAATGCTTAATGAGGTAAAAGAAGAATCCTAGAGTGTCCGCTAAAGACTTACAGAAATCTCTGGCACATGCTAACATTTTTGTTGACACACAGAAGAGAAAATAGCTCAGTCAGTAAAAAAGGGGGACAAAACATTTTTTAGATACATAAACGAGAAAAGAAAAGTAAAACAAGGATTAGTTAGATTAAAAACAAAGGAAGGAAGGTATGTAGAAGAGGATAAAAGTCTCGCTGACTGCCTCAATGAATATTTTTGTTCAGTCTTTGCAGAAGAAAAGGAAGGAAAGGGACCTGAGTTAGGAGGAAACATGAAAGAGACATTTACATATGCGTTTACAGAGGAGGAGGTTCTATAGCAGCTGTCTAAAGTAAAGACAAATAAGTCAATGGGGCCTGATGGGATCCACCCTAAATTATTAAAAGAGCTCAGTGATGTAATAGCAAAACCGTTAACAAGGATTAGTTAAATAAATCTGTTAACGGGAGTCGTCCCAGAAGACTGGAAATTAGCAAATGTTGTGCCCATTTACAAGAAGGGTAGTAGGGAGGAATCGGGGAACTATAGGCCAGTTAGTCTTACGTCAGTAGTGGGGAAATTAATGGAAACCATGTTAAAGGAAAGGATTGTTGAACATCTAAAAACACATAGATTACAGGATCAGAAACAACATGGGTTTACCTCAGGGAGATCATGCCAAACTAATCTTATTGATTTTTTTGATTGGGTAACAAAAATAATAGATGATAATGATGGGTGGTGCAGTAGACATTGCTTATTTAGATTTCAGTAAGGCTTACAGACTGTCTACAAATGGAGAAAGTTCAGCACTGTTGCTACTCTCCCTAGGCATGGTCATCCTGTAAAGATGACTGCAAGAGCACAGCACAGAATGCTTAATGAGGTAAAGAAGAATCCTAGAGTGTCAGCTAAAGACTTACAGAAATCCCTGGCACATGCTAACATTTTTGTTGACACATCTACAATAAAGAAAACATTAAACAAGAATGGAGTACATGGGAGGACACCACGGAGGAAGCCATTGCTGTCCAAAAAGAATATTGCAGCACGTTTCAAGTTTGCAAAAGAGCATCTGGATGTTCCACAGCACTACTAGTAATTCAACAAAAGAATGGTTTCAACAAAACAAAATACGCCTTCTGGAGTGGCCCAGTCAGAGTCCTGACCTCAACCCGATTGAAATGCTGTGGCATGACCGTAAGAGAGCGATTCACAACAGACATCCCAAGAATATTGCTACACTGAAACAGTTTTGTGAAGAGGAGTGGTCCAAAATTACTCCAGATCGTTGTGCAGGTCTGATCTGCAACTACAGGAAACGTTTGGTTGAGGTTATTGCTGTCAAAGGAGGGTCAACCAGTTATTAAGTCCAAAGGTTCACATACTTTTTCCACCCTGCACTGTGACTGTTTACATGTTCTGTTCAATAAACACAGGAAAACATATGTTTGTGTTGTATTATTTTAAGCAGACTGTGTTTTTCAAATTGTTGTGACTTGAAGATCACAGCACATTCATGCAAAACTCCACATAATCCCGAAGGGTTCACATACTTTTTCTTGCCACTGTACGTCTGTTATGTGAAATATTCTGCTAATTTGTTTCATGGCTGTATATTTTATGTTAAAAATAAAAGACTCCAAGGTAATAAGGGAGAAATCTGGGGACTTTCCCATTCGTGTTTTTTAACATCTTCACAAATCGCGCAGTGAGTGTTTACAAATGTATTGTTGTCAGGTATTTGTTCGAAAGTGAGTAACCCCAAAGACATCCTCGTACTATTTACAATAATCTTGCAGTGTGTAACTATATTCATAGTTGGCATGGAGATCATTCTTTATTCTTTATCATCCATGTCATGAAATGAGTTTAAAGTTAGAGTCACTGAATACATATTTGAAACAGTAAAACAAGTTTTGCCCTCTTTTGTTCACGAAATATCTGCTAAAAAGAAACCAAGCATTCACCTTTGAAAATGACTTTTATAATTCTTTGTCAATTGCCCACACTCCAGAGTTTAGCTATGAACCCTCCTAATGTATTGTAATCCATAACCACATTTTGAATCTGATATATCATAAAATATTTACAGTCTGTGTGGGTGAAATTATATTTATCAATATAAATGAACTCTGAATCATCTCTCACGGCAAGTTGCATAGTATTGCACAGCAGAATCAGACATCAGTGCAGAGTATCAGCTGGTAAGTAATGCCCCAGAATTAACTCACTGAATGAAACGAGTGCTCTCTCGTTCCGCAGATTTCTGGGGATCAAACTTCCCGACCCTACGGAGAATTCAGCATTCACCACAGGATCCCCGAGGTAAAGGGAAAATCCATCAAAAAAACACTGCAAAACCGATCGCAAACATTGGATCAATCCGATAAGCTGCCGAAAACGCGTCCGAAAAAAGCCGATGACACGCCAAACACAGCCCCGACCACCCGCCAGAAAAAGCCGACAAGCCGACAAATGGGGTAAAGAATAATATATAAAATAGAAAAGCCTGTGTCTCGGGCGCCAACTAGAGGTGGTTTCTATAACCAGTATCAGCTGTTAGTAATATATGAACCATATATGGAACGTCTGCAATTGTTGAACCAAATGTTCACAACAGAGTTTGTATGTCGAATCAGCAGCTGAGTCTCTCAATTGGTGGCATATCCAAACCCACCAGAAATATGGAAACAATGGAAATGGTTGACAGATTCAGCGCTTTTTCCGACGACGGTGACCCTTTCCTTTCGATTTACTTCTAATTTTCATGTGTCTAAATCAGACACCAGATGTATGCAGCAGCCGGCAGCATTAAAGGGAGCGCCGGATCTCCCACCAAGTCTGCAGAAAACCTTTTTGCTCCGATCAAATTCAGGATTCCAAGGATTGGTTTAAGGCTCATTTAATAAATAAATGAATAAAAACAAACGAAACACCCAAACGCGTTTCGCAATTAGTATCGCTTCTTCAGTAGTATTTTTTTGAGCAATGTATATATATATACAGTTGCAAGAAAAAGTATGTGAACCCTTTGGGATTATGTGGAGTTTTGCATGAATTGGTCATAAAATGTGCTCTGATCTTCATCTAAGTCACAACAATTTGAAAAACACAGCCTGCTTAAAATAATACAACACAAACATTATATGTTTTCATGTTTTTATTGAACAGAACATGTAAACATTCACAGTGCAGAGTGGAAAAAGTATGTGAACCTTTGGACTTAATAACTGGTTGACCCTCCTTTGGCAGCAATAACCTCAACCAAACGTTTCCTGTAGTTGCAGATCAGACCTGCACAACAATCTGGAGTAATTTTGGACCACTCCTCTTCACAAAACTGTTTCAGTGTAGCAATATTCTTGGGATGTCTGGTGTGAATCGCTCTCTTAAGGTCATGCCACAGCATTTCAATCGGGTTGAGGTCAGGACTCTGACTGGGCCACTCCAGAAGGCGTATTTTGTTTTGTTGAAGCCATTCTTTTGTTGAATTACTTGTATGCTTTGGGTCATTGTCCTGTTGCATCACCCATCCTCTGCGGAGCTTCAGTTGGCGGACAGATGGTCTTACGTTTTCCTGCAAAATGTCTTGATAAACTCTGGAATTCATTTTTCCAATGACAACAATTTTTCCAATGGCCAAGCAAAGATTGAAGCTCACGAAGACGAAGCTTGGGGATGACAAAGCCCGCGCCAACATCGCTTCCAAGGCAGTAATCTTACCCTGAGGCAGCCGAAAAAACAGAGCCACTGAGTCAATTTCAATGCCCAGAAAGGATAACCGCTGACAAGGACTCTCTGTCTTGCCACTTGCCGCAGCAAGTCCCCACAAACAGAAGACGCGGTCGGCCCCACAAAAAGAAAGTCGTCCAAATAATGAACGATGGAGGACAGCCCCGCCCGATCACTAACTACCCACTCCAGAAACGTGGCAAACGACTCAAAATAATAACAAGAAATAGAACACTCCATAGGAAGGCATCTATCAAAATAAAACTTATGTCGAAAAGCGCAGCCCAACAAGTGAAAACAGTCCAGATTAATCAGCAAAAGTCGAAATGCAGACTCTACATCCGCCTTTGCCAACAAACATCCCGGGCCCGCCTCCCTAACCAACACCAGAGCCTCATCAAAAGATGAGTAACGCACCCTACTGTCCTCAGGACCAATGCCTTCGTTAACCGACGATCCTGCAGGATAGGACAAATGATGGATCATTCGAAAAGGTGCCCGGCTCTTTCTTGGGGACCACACCCAACGGGGAAACCCAAAAATTGGGAAAGGGCAATCCATCGAATGGACCCACCATCCGTCCCAAGCGCACCTCCATCTCCAATTTGTCAGCAACTACTGCCTCATGCTGCTGAGCTGACACCAAATTAGAGGCAAAGACAGGAAAGTCAGAAGGAACGAAGGGAATACGAAAACCCACGGAAAATCCATCCACCAAAACACGAGCTGCCCTCTTATTGGGGTAACAGTCGAGCCATGGGAGCATCTTTAGAACGTTCACAGGGGTAAGTCCTGACACCGGAACCCTCCCGAACCGCCCCCATCCCAAAGACACCCAACCTTTTTGCAGGCACCAGAAGGCGGGATGCACACCCCGCATTGAGAACACTCATGCCGGAATCGGCATGAACTTGCCCAACGACAATGCGACTCATTGTACACCCAGCAAAATCCCCTCCGGGCTGCCGCTGATGTACCAGGGGAAGTACCGGCAGCGGATCCGAGAAAGGGAGAAACCACCGGACGAGTAGGTGTCATCAATAATAACCAAAGGTTGGCATCCTGCTCATCGAATCGCATGGTAGGACGGACAGCCATTTTCTGCCGGAATTGTTGGTCATAACGGTACCAACACTGTTCCCCATAAGCCTTGTACGCCCCCCAAATAAGGTCCAGATAGGAGAACAGTGCAACACAACGTTCCGGATAACGCTCACAGAGAATAGCGCTAAAGGCCAGAAAGCCCTGAAGCCAGTTCCCAAATGTATGGGGTAAGCTCTTAACCTTATCCTTGTCCTTTTCTTTATTCATGTCCAACTCAGACCGCCTAGCACGGGCCACCATCTCCCTATCTACAGATACCAAAGAAAGAACGACCACGTATTCGCCTCTCCAAATCTTTTCTTTGACATCAGCAGAAAGGTGCATATCCAGCGGAGACAACGCATACCCAGAAAGCTGCGGAACTGCAGGTACCGGACCAGAAACCCCTCCAGCCACAGGAGCAGAGGAAACAATCGCAGCAGGCATCTCCCCACCGGACGGCACCGGTACCATCAAACCACGAGGAGCAGGATCAGACAGTAAGGGCGCTTGGGACTCCAGACCCGACATGCACTGCCACTGCTGAAGTGCAGACATCAGCATGGACACCAAAGCTAAGGGTCCCGCACCCCCAGGGGTTGCAGCCTGCGCACTCCCGCTGACCCCGGGCGCTCGCTCAGCAGCAGATAGCAAATCATACCCACATGCGGACAGCAGCGTCAAAGGATCTACCAGGTGCTGGGCAGGCTGGCAGCCGCATCAGGAACCACACTGCGTAAAGGCACAGCTGGGCGTTCATCCTCCTCGAGTCCAGGAACAGCCACCAGGTGAGGCTTCTGACGTGCAGACGTGGGGGCGCCGCAAGATAGGGCCGCCCAACAGCCAGGTAACCAGCAGCAGGCAAGCGAACAGCTCGCTCCCCGGTATCAGACGAGCCGGCAGTCACAGTATCCTGTAGTGGAAAAGCTCCCTGGGGCTGAGAACTAAGGGCAACAGGAAGCCGGGATCCACCATCCTGAGGAAGGGCAGCCAGACGCCCACGTGACATGCCCCCACCTCGACGCGTGCGTGAGCCCCGGGGGGCGGAGCCGGTGGTCCGGGAGCGAGGAGCTGCAGACCGTGGGGCCATGGCCACAGAAGCACGTGGGCTGCGTGAACGCCCTTCCCGACATCCCACATGCTAAGGACCAGAAGAAACAGGAGCCACAGAGGGAGAAACAGCACTGAAGGCAGCTGCACAGCGTCGTGGACGCGCTCAGCGAGCAACAGAGCCGCTCGTGACACGGAATCCCAGCCAGCCTGCACAGTAGCAGAAAGCGCCAGTGTGGAACGAGGGGAACCAGGACCAAGCCGCACAGGGACAGTAACGGGAAGCTCCCTCCTCCATCCTCGGGGGCCCCCCTCCTCCTCCTCAGGGGAATCATGTCTCACCGGCTCAGCAGAGTGAAACAAGTCCTCAAGAGTCAGACCGGAGCCAGCAGCATAGTCCTGTAAGCGGTAGAGGAGCAGAGCAATATCCTCATGCTGTGCAGCCAGAGCCATAATCGTCTCTTTGATGAAATTGCGGAGAGCAACGCAGAAAGCAGGACCCATGAAAATGCAGGGAATGAAGCAGCGTGCAGCACGTGCAGCCTCTTCTAAATCACCAGCTCATGGAACAGGTGTTGAACACCTGTGTATATAGGACCCCACCTCATTTGCATAATTTATCCTGACCAATGACCCTGCACACACCTTGATTGACCGTTCCAAGCCAGCATGTTCCAGAATGTTCCAGGGGGTTGCTTTCTTGTTTAATGTTTTCCTTATTGTAGATGTGTCATAGAGACATAGAAAATATCTGCAGATAAGAACCTTTCGGCCCATCTAGTCTGCCCAATTACATGGATACTTTACCTGGATGTATCTTTTGTTTAGGATAGCCTTATGCCTATCCCATGCCTGCTTAAATTCAATTACTGTTTTGGCCTCTACCACTTCAACTGGAAGGCTGTTCCATGTATCCACCACCCTCTCAGTAAAATAATGCTTCCTGATGTTACTTTTAAACCTTTGCCCCTCTAATCTAAGACTATGTCCTCTTGTTTTGCTACTTTGTTTCCTTTTAAATATACTCCCTTCCTCTACCTTGTGGATTCCCTTTACGTATTTAAATGTTTCTATCATATCTCCTCTGTCTCGTCTATTTCCAAGCTGTACATGTTAAGATCATTAAGCCTTTCCTGGTAACTTTTCTCCTTCAAGCCGTACACCATTTTAGTAGCCCTTCTCTGAACTCTCTCTAAGATGTCTTTCTTTATCCTTCTGGAGATACGGTCTCCAGTACTGCACACAGTACTCCAAGTGAGGTCTCACCAGTGCTCTGTACAGTGGCATGAGCACTTCCCTTTTCCTACTGCTAATACCTCTCCCTACACAACCAAGCATTCTGCTAGCATTTCCTGCTGCTCTATTACATTGACTACTTACCCTTAGATCCTCTGAAATAATAACCCCTAAATCCCTTTCCTCAGATGTTGAGGTTAGGACTGTATCAAATATTCTATATTCAGCCCTTGGGTTTTTACGCCCTAGGTGCATTATCTTGCACTTATCCACATTAAAACTCAATTGCCACAGCTCCGACCATAATTTTAGTTTACCTAAATCATTTGTCATTTGGCTGATCCCTCCAGGAACGTCAACCCTGTTGCAAATCTTTGTGTCATCAGCAAAAAGACATACTTTTCCATTTAATACCTTCTGCAATATCACTAATAAAAATATTAAAGAGAATGGGTCCAAGTACTGACCCCTGAGGTACCCCACTGGTAACAAGACCTTGCGCCGAATAAACTCCATTTACCACAACCCTCTGTTGCCTGTCACTCAGCCACTGCCTAATCCATTCAACAATATTGGAATCCAAGCTCAAAGATTGCAATTTATTGATAAGCCTTCTATGCGGAACAGTATCAAAAGCCTTTCTGAAATCTAAATAAGCAATGTCTACTGCACCACCCAGCGTCTATTATTTTTGTTACCCAATCAAAAAAATCAATAAGATTAGTTTGGCATGATCTCCCTGAGGTAAACCCATGTTATTTCTGATCCTGTAATCTATGTGTTTTTAGATGTTCAACAATCCTTTCCTTTAACATGGTTTCCATTAATTTCCCCACTACTGACGTAAGACTAACTGGCCTATAGTTCCCCGATTCCTCCCTACTACCCTTCTTGTAAATGGGCACAACATTTGCTAATTTCCAGTCTTCTGGGACGACTCCCGTTAACAAGGATTAGTTAAATAAATCTGTTAACGGTTTTGCTATTACACCACTGAGCTCTTTTAATAATTTAGGGTGGATCCCATCAGGCCCCATTGACTTATTTGTCTTTACTTTAGACAGCTGCTGTAGAACCTCCTCCTCTGTAAACTCATATGTAAATGTCTCTTTCATGTTTCCTCCTAACTCAGGTCCCTTTCCTTCCTTTTCTTCTGCAAAGACTGAACAAAAATATTCATTGAGGCAGTCAGCGAGACTTTTATCCTCTTCCACATACCTTCCTTCCTTTGTTTTTAATCTAACTAATCCTTGTTTTACTTTTCTTTTCTCATTTATGTATCTAAAAAATGTTTTGTTCCCCTTTTTTACTGACTGAGCTATTTTCTCTTCTGCGTGTCATCAAAAATGTTAGCATGTGCCAGAGATTTCTGTAAGTCTTTAGCTGACACTCTAGGATTCTTCTTTTACCTCATTAAGCATTCTGCGCTGTGCTCTTGCAGTCATCTTTACAGGATGACCAAGCCTAGGGAGAGTAGCAGCAGTGCTGAACTTTCTCCATTTGTAGACAGTCTGTCTTACCGTGGACACATGAACATCAAGGCTTTTGGAGATACTTTTGTAACCCTTTCCAGCTTCATGCAAGTCAACAATTCTTGATTGTAGGTCTTTTGAGAGCTCTTTTCTATGAGGCATGGTTCTTGAAACCAGTAAACCCAAAACTGGTGTGTGTTTATAAAGGGCAGGACAGCTTTCAGCAACACATCCAATAATATCACACTGATTGGACTCAAGGTTGGCTCACTTCTGGCTCCAATTAACTCTTGGAGAAGTCATTAGGCTAGGGGTTCACATACTTTTTTCACCCTGCACTGTGAATGTTTACATGTTATGTTCAATAAACACATGAAAACATATAATGTTTGTGTTGTATTATTTTAAGCAGACTGTGTTTTTCAAATTGTCGTGACTTAGATGAAGATCAGAGCACATTTTATGACCAATTCATGCAAAACTCCACGTAATCCCAAAGGGTTCACATACTTTTTCTTGCAACTGTATATATATATATATATACTACTTACAACAGTTTTGGTGGAGGACAAAAAGTGAGATAAAAAGCCTCCACACTATAATGGTTATTTTTATTATTGCAGAAGCCAACTGCACATCACAGCAATTCAAAGAACTGCATCCCAGAGCCCCTGAGCTGCATTCCCCATATGCAGCAAGGAACTCTGGGTAGGATATGCAAATGACCCCTGTCTCACTTTTATTGCATCCTTTGTCTGTTTTACAAAGAACCCTTAAATCAATGCCATGCCATACTATGGCTTTTCTTAGCAGAGATCAGATTTATGCAACTGGTCAAAGCCACTCCTAGGACAGCGCTGTTTCGGGTTTATTGGACCCTCATTAGCAGTAGGGATGAGCTGTTCGGTTCGATCGGTTCGGAGTTCGATTCGAACATTGGCCGTTCGAAAGTTTGCGAACTTCGAACTTTTTGGGACAATCGGCAAAAGTTCTAAAAAATTTTTTTTAAAAATACTATAAAAAATACTTAAAAAATACAAAAAAATCTAGAAATAAAGAGACTCTTTACTGCAGAATATTATAAGCAACGGTTTATTAGATATTGAATTAAAATGGGAATATTTTTAACATTGAAGCCTATGGGATAAAACATTCTTGTTGCTAAAACATCAGGCAGACACGGCCCTCTAATCAGGCACTGTAGAGGGCAGCCTTGGGGCCTCCCAAGGATCCCCTTGAGGAGCATGCGGCCACCGGATGACAGAGTTGCGACTGTGCGGGTTAGTGTCACGTCTCGGCCTTGCCCCCTGGTGATGAAGGGTCTTCATGTTTGTTTTTCCCCTATGGTGGGTCTGGCTGTGCTGTTTAGTGCTGATCTGGGGTTCTGTTGTGATCTCCTGGTCTGGGGTCACATGGCCCAATCACACAGACCCACTCCCTATATATTCCCAGCAGCACAGAGCCTCATTGACTGTTTGTGGAGTTTGATGGTGGTTCTGTCTGGTTCGTGTTTCCTGAGTTGCTGCAAAGCATTCCTGTTCAAGTGTTTTCTGGTTCTGACCTCGGCTTTATTTTTGACTATCCCTTCTACTCCCCCCTGGTACCGTATATTTCTGATCTGTTGCCAACCTCTGCCTGATTGACGATTCTTGTATGTTTCATGTTTTATGTACCTTGTCTGTCTTAGTTTAGTATTATATTCAGAAGCCGCTTATGAGGACCTCTTTTAGTATAGTCTGTCTGTTTTGTTTACTGTCCTGCAGCTTGCTCACTTCACGGATTGTCAAGTGTATCTTTGTGTTTCTGAGTGTCCTAAGTTGTCTGTTGGTCTTGAAGCCTTCGGAGCTTAGTGGCAATTCTGTTCTGTTTTTTGGTGCTCCTTGGTTTTGGAGAAATCCGTCTGTCCTTGTGTGCAGTCAGTTACTCACCTGCCTTAAGGGCTTCATCTCATGTTCCAATCCACCACGATGGCCCAAGCAGGGGCTAACCGTTACATTACAAACAGTCCATTAATGCCTGCAGGTGAGCTTACTGTGTTAAATTCTGTGCTTCAGATGGTTTTTGATCTGCTGACAGAGCTGAAGAGGTTAATGCTGTCTCTCAGTGTGCTTAATTATGCGGTTCCTCCCAGCAGAGTCTGAGTAGCGGAATCCGTCACACCCTACATTTACTTACTTTCTGTTTCACCTTCTCAAAGCATCCTAGTTGCTATTTGCACAGGTGGGGCAGTTAATGATGCCAGGCTCTTTATAATCACTTCAAATTATAATCAGCAAGGAAAGAGAAAAAGGAAGGGAGCTGTATTTAATTTGGCATAGTGCCTAAGGTTTTCTTTATTTATTTATATTTTTTATTTATAAAGTATTGTACCAGGAAGGATACATTGAGATTTCTCTCGTTTTTCAAGTATGTCCTGGGTTCAAGAACATTGAATTGTTACAGTTGTTACAGAAATACAAAGTAATAAAATGCAAGATATTAAAAAACAACACAAATATACAGATTGACTGTCCATATTTAAATTATTCTAATCCATTCAGGGATATCCGTGCAACCTCATTGGATACAATTAGTAGGAGCAGTACATAAGCAGTAAATGCCTATTCCTTCACAATAGCTTTTATATCAAAACCCATCTCTTCAGATTAGCGTACCACATTACTGATGCAACTCATTCCACTCCTCACCTACCTCCACATCATGATTGAGGCCACTTCCATAGCCCCCACCATCCCTGAACCACTGGCACTAGTGATCCTGACAACCAATAACACTCCTCTCACCTACCTCCACCCCAATCCCTCTAGATCAGTGTTTCCCAAACCTGTCCTCAGGACCTGCTGACAGGTCAGGTTTTCCAGATATCTGAAGCACAGCACAGGTGATATGATTTGCTGCTCAATCAGGGGTGTCGCTAGGGGGGTGGGGGGGTGGCCCGCACCGGGTGACACCACCTCTTTTGTTTTTTTACACAAAAATATTTTACCAGGAAAGATAAATTGCGAATTTGCTCATTTTCAAGTATGTCCTGGGTAGGCAAGGCCTAGGCTGGCACTTTCCAGGGGGTGGCAGAAAAAACACCACAAAGAGGATATTCACAGAGCACCGAAATGATGCACAGGGTTATTCAAAGAGAATCGAAAAGTCACCGCACGTTCAGTGACTTTTCGTTCTCTTCAATTCCATGCGATTTGGTGATCCCATTTTGGCGACCCTGCGGTGTATTCAGCAAGCACCGCAGGGCCGTCGTAGTGCAGGGAAAACCCACCAAAAACTCACCGGAAAACACAGGCGAATGCACACCGAAACCTGCAAAAACATCTGGATTAATCCCGCCAAAGACGTCAGAGAAACCCCAGCAGGGGTCGATCATAGTGCAGAGCAGCCGCCGGAAAAACCTGACACCACAGATGAATGGAGTGGAAAAAAAAAGTACGCTTGAATGTTTGAAAAGTGAAACACTGTTTGCAAACAAACTACTGAACGAAAATGTCTGAAATTTACATATGAGGTCCAATGAATGATAATAAAAAGGGCTGTTACAGAAAAAAGAAAAAACGATTAAAAAAAATTAAAAAAAATGTTTGCATAAAAATGTCAAAAAGGTCCTAAAAAAATCTAAAAATAAAGAAACTTTTTACTGCAGAATATTATAATGAACAGTTTATTAGATATTGAATTAAAACGGGAATATTTTTAACATTGAAGCCTTTGAGATTCGCCTGAATAAACCTGCCGAATTAAACCACCGAACAGCAGGGCAATTCAGCAACTTTTCACTGCTGGGTTTTGTTCTATGAATAGCTGAAGCATTGCTTCTCTATGGGGATTTCACTGCACTCGACCAGGCACCGTATGTGCAGGCAATTCACCAGGATTTGAGCATATCATAGAACTCCACAGCAATAAACCACACAGTAATGTGCGCCATGTATTATGAGCATTCAGTGTTATATGGGAGTACTGACTTGACTTATGAGTAAAAGTAGTTCGAAAAAACCCCGTAAAACTCAGGGGGGGTGACACCATAAGTTACCGCACCAGGTGACACCAACCCTAATGACGCCATTGGGCTCAGTGATTGCAGGATTCAGTCTTCATTTCCCCAAGGTAATCCTTAAAATCTGGCCTGTTAGAGGGTCCTGAGGACAGGTTTGGGAAACACTGCTCTAGATTGCAAGCTCCTATGAGCAGGTCCCTCTACACCTCTTCTCTCCATCCTATGTTTGCTTATTTGTGTCTTGTTCCATTTGGTTATTGTAAAGCGCTGCGGAAACTGTTAGCGCTATATACTGTAAATGATGACGATAGTAATAATGTTGTTGTCTTTCTTGTTAGTTGCGAAGTCGTGTCCGACCCGTCGCCACCCCATGGACAGCATTCCTCCAGGCCTTCCTGTCCTCTACCATCTTCAGGAGTCCATTTGAGCTCAAGCCTACTGCTTCAGTGACTCCATCCATCCCCCTCATTCTCTGTCGTCTCCTTCTTCTTCTAATAATAATAATAATAATAATAATTTAAACTTGAATTACAATAATGTCCTACGGGATCCAACTCAAAAACAAGCCACTGTAACTTAATACCTGTGCTCTATTAACGTAAGTGATTTTAATAAAAAAAAAAAACCGTCAAAAAACAGTGATTTTTTTGGAAAATTGGTTTTAATTAATTATACATTGAAAAATGTTTGGCAATATTCCCAACGCATACCATACTGTAATAACCGATTTGTCAAAAGTAGCTACTGCAGTTGCGTGCTCATTGCGGGATCCGCTGGAGAAAAGTCCATCAGAAACATGCCAAGCCGGGTTTTTTTTTTTTTTCTATTATTTAAAATTTTTATTACGAAAAACTGCCATCATCACAAAAGTAGCCAGAGAAGAAGACCACACAGGGCCAGGCAACAGGGGTTCAGAGGCACATATCAGTAAACAGTACAAATATGTATAAATAAGCATCGTAGTCAACAAAAGAGAGAAAACAGTGGGGAGAAACAAAAAGGGCGGGGAATCGTGAAAACAACAAAAATTGGGGAGCGCTATATTTGAAGGAATTTTTCGTTTTTATTTTTAACCCTTATTTCATGGAAAACTCACTGTCCCTTTAAAAATGTTTTTTTTTAAAAATTTTGTCCTTGTTTCCTGTCCCCCAGGGCACTACCCGGACCCCCATACACCTTTTATGGCAAATATCTAGCATATATGCCCTCTCGGAGGGCACTCTAAAAACCGAATTTTCAGCCTCATTGACTTGTATTGAGTTCGAGTTCGGGTTCGGGTTCGGATTCGAACATTTGGAAAGTTTGAGTTCAGATCCGAACCAAACTCGGGGGGTGTTCAGCTCATCCCTAATCAAGACGAGAGAAGAGAGAAAGAGAGAGAAGACGAGAGAAGAGAGAGTAAATAACCTATTTGGCCAGTAGATGGCACCATCTACTGCCAAACTGAGTTAGAGAGGTTTGAGCAGGAGATCTTTTTTTCTTTCTCCCTGCATCAGCTGCTGTTAGCCCGCTATTTCAGAGCATTCAGCCGATTTTACAGTTTTAGCTCTTTGGGCATTATGCCCACAGGGCTAAATCTTTGGGGGTACCTTCTGCAGCCCAAAAGCAAATGAAATTTGTTTGCAGCAAACAAACTTCATTAGATTGTGAGCTGCAGATTAGTAGATTGAGAGATCTCCATATGGGGGGACCAGATGGTGCCTTTGAAGCCCAAGATATCTCAATCTCTTTAGTGAAGGGGTTAAAAAGTGTGAGCATCTCAGGCATCATATCCACGTGCTAAACCTTTGGAGACATGTTTTGGAGCCCAAATGCAAATGAAGTTTGTTTTACCAGTACTGTTTTCGTGGTTCAGCGTAGCTTGGGAACCGTGTGAGTGATCCTCTTTTACGATATGATTTTAACCAACCAGGAAGTTGGCATTATATTTATCCACATTGTTGTATTTTCAATAAGGCACAACACAAGATAATATACCACACAAAGAAATAACAAGGCACCAAAGTCAGCTATAGCATGTATATCAATCACATGAATACATATCTTAACCCCTTTTCTCCCAAAGTCGAATTATCTCCTTTATGCATTATAATACTTAGAAAAGGAGGAGTTTCTGCCCTGCTGGTAGGTGCCGGTACTGAGTACCAGCAGAAAAAAAGTCCTGACTGTAGTTATTTATAGTGCAAATTTCTTTTCAGCTGGATCAAAGAAAGTATTTACACTTGGAAATTCTGAGATAGTTGAGCAGACCTCGAGGTGATTTTACATTCTAAAAATATTTTTAGTAGTTTGTGTAGTTTAACAAAAATATAGAGCAAGTGTGAAAGAAGAGACGTCTCAGGTAGTGATGGGCCGAACACCCCCGTGTTCGGTTCGCATTCGAACATGAACATTTTAAAAAGTTCGAATTCGAACGCCAACACGATTCGAACTCAATGCAAGTCAATGGGACTCGAACGTTCAATTTTTAGAGTGCCCTCCAAGAGGGCATATATGCAAGATATTTGCCATAAAAGGTTTATGGGGGTCCGGGTAATGCCCTGGGGGACAGGAAACAAGGACAAAAAGTAAAAAAAACGTTTTTAAAGGAACAGCAATTTTTCCATGACATAAAGGTTAAGAATAAAAACAAAAAATTCCTTCAAATATCGTGCCTAGGAGGTCCCCATAACCTGCCCGTGAAGTGGTGGATTTGTAGGATGTATAGAAACATTTAAAATGAAAAATTGACATTTTAAATTACGGTAAATGGTTTTCCCTTAGTCTATTCATAAACAACTGCTTGGGGTGGCAGCCTGTATGAAAAGAGGAGACGTTTTAGGACACGCAGAACAAGTTTAGTGATTTTTTGGCTTATTTATGGTGAAACCTATGCAGGCTTTGGATGAAAGTAACAGGTGCATTAAAATTGGTCCTTTGGTGCCAGCTAGTGCCTTCACACCGTAACCCCTCTAAGGTATTGTGGAAGAGTTCCGGGGTGGACCCTGCCGTCAAATATTAAAATGATATGAATCTGGTACAGGTGTCAGTGCACCCAAATATTGGGCCTTTGGTGCCAGCTAGTGCCTTCACAACATAACCCCTCTGAGGTATTGTGGAAGAGTGCAGTGGTGGAGGTTTGGGGAATGCAGAAGAGATCCCCGATCTATTCAGTTACATCAGCATCAGGGGAGTTATAGCTGCTGATCCAGGACTGATTCATTTTTATAAATGTCAGCCGGTCTACAGAGTCGGTGGACAGACGCACTCTTTTGTCTGTGACAAAACCTCCAGCGGTCCTTTCAGAAAGCACGTTGGATGAAGGGCAACCAAGTAGCTGCATAGCATATTGGCTAAGTTCTGGCCAGTGATCCAATCTCAACACCCAGTAAGCCAGTGGATCATCTGCTGTAAAGATATCCAGGTCTGCCCTTGCCCCTAGGTAGTCCTGCACCATATGGTGAAGACGCTTGCAATGGGTGCCTACATTTGACGTCCCTGGGCGTCGTGGACTAAAAAAATTGCAAAAGGCATCAGTCCAGCGGCCCTCTTCACCGCTCTTCCTCTGATAAACCGCAGCCTCAGAAGCACCTGTGTCATCACTTGGTAACCTACCAGTGCCTGGAAAGGTGTTACACAAGTGTCGCTTTAGAGCGTCCTTAAGTTGATTCATCCTGTCCTCCCTCTGTGAGGGTAGGATGAGCTCTGCAACCTTACTCTTGTATTGTGGATCAAGAAGGGTTGCCAACCAGTAAGGCTTTGGTCAGACTAATGCATTTTTAATGTGCGTTTAGGCACACTTAATCACGGCCGCAGTAGCAGCAAATGACAGGCAATGACGGCCAATATACGAAGTACAGCCGCACGAAAGTCCGGCCGCCCAGCGCAAGTGGAAAATGAATGCATTTTTTCGAGAACGTAAAATCGCTAGTACTGACATACAGAGTGCAGCATAGCGGCGTGTGTGCGTGAATAGGATATGTCAGACGCTGCTAATGTCCAGCCTACATAACGTCCAGACTCAAGAAGTGTTTTATTGATGATCCGTAAAAAATCACGTACGAAAATGCGCGTTGTCTGTCCGTTTTTTGCGCATTCCGTGAAAAAATACGTCAATGCGTTCGGACGCACCTTTTGACGGTTGCTGCAAATAATGCTTTCGTTTGACCCTAGCCTTATGATCCCTCTCCTTGATAGCACGAATCCTGGGGTTCTTTAGCAGGCTTTGCAGGATAAGGGAGCCCATGCAGCGTAGGTTGGAGGTGGCATTAGCTTCCGAGTGTTCCTGGTCGCTGAGGAAGACCCTATCATGCACTACCTCCTCCCAGCCATGTACTAGTCCTTGGGTTTATGGGGACACAAAACCCTCCCTTGAGGAATCCCCACCTTCAATGCCCCCACAACTTAAATATTCCTCCTCATCCTCATCCTCCTCCTTTCTGATCTGCGGACCCGCAGGAATGCTGTCTGCATAAAGACTGGGGCCTTGAGAGCTAGGGAAGTCCTCCTCTACCTCCCGCTGCTCTGCCTCTAGTGCCACATATATAATTCCCCGCAGAGTGCGATCCAGCAGGAACACTAAAGGAATTGTGTCACTGATGCATGCACTGTCCCTGCTCGCCATCCTTGCTGCCTCCTCAAATGGTGACAGTACAGTGCATGCATCCTTGATCATCAGCCACTGCGGGGGGAAAAAAAACAAGTTGACCTGAACCTGTCCTTGTGCCATACTCACACAGGTACTCATTGATGGCCCTCTGCTGCTTGTGCAGACGCTGCAGCATTGCTAATGTCGAGTTCCACCTGGTGGGCATGTCACAGATCAGACGGTTTGTGGGAAGGTGGAATTCTCTTTGAATTTCTGCCAGGCGAACACTTGCTGGGAATGACCGTCTGAAGTGGCTGCAGACTTTTCTGGTCTGGCTGAGAAGCTCTGCCAGCCTGGGTACCTGGTTAATAAACGCTGTACCACCAGATTTAGGACGTGTGCTAGGCATGGTACATGCGTCAACTTACCCAGGTGTAGGGCAGAGAGAAGGTTGCTGCCATTATCACAGACGACCATTCCCAACTCAAGCTGGCGTGGTGTTAACCATCTCTGCATCTGCCCCTGCAGGGCTGACAGAATTTCTGGCCCGGTGTGGCTCCTGTCCCATAAACAAACCAGCTCAAGCACAGTATGGCATCTTTTTGCTTGAGCCATTGCGTAGCAGCTGCCACACGTTGGTTTAACTGCCACTTCGCCAGAGACAGAGAAGGAGGAGGAGGAAGAGGTGGTGGAGCTGATAGACCTCATACAAGCAGCTTTCTGGAGGCGTGGTGGATGAACAAGCTTCAGCATAGAGCCCCGTCCTGGATTCCTCCCAGCTGCAAGCAGAGTTACCCAGTGTGCCGTGAAGAAAATGTAACGGCTCTGTCCATGCTTGCTAGACCATGTGTCTAAAGTAATGTGCACGTTGCTGCTGACTGCCTTTCCCAATGACTCCATAACATTGTCTTCCACGTGCTGGTATAGTGCTGGAATGGCCTTCCGTGAAAAGAACTGGCGTTTTGGAACCTGCCACTGTGGTACAGCACATTCGGCAAATTCACGGAAGGAGGCAGAGTCCACCAGCTGGAAAGGCAGCAGCTGTAATGCGAGTAATTTTTCCAAGCTGGCATTTAGACGCTGTGCAAGGGGATGGTTAGGACTATATTTTTTCTTACGCTGCAGCAGCTGGGGCAACAAAATCTGACTGCGTAAATCTGCAACTGATGGGATGCTGTCACATTCTGAGGAAGGACCTGGTACACCCATTACTGTAGCATCATCCCTGTCAGTGGAGGTTGTAGGCAATGACATGGCAGGACATATAGTGGGGTTAGAGACAGATGAGGAGGAGGACCTATGCAAAGTGTTGTGCCAACGGGATGCGTGGCAGGTGGTCATATGTCGCTTCAAGCACGTGGTACCCAAGCGTCTGATGTTTTTCCCACGCTTGATCCAAAAAACTTTTTTTGAGCCATTTCACTGCTGTGTGCTGAGCTAATTTTTACCACTTTTGCTCATGTTTAAATGCGATTTGAAGCCATGGGAAATGTTTGAGCAACAACGAGTGGGAAAAATTACGATCTTAACGCAAACATTAACGCTCACTTGCATGAGCATTAACATTTGCTGCGGCGTTCACTGCATATTTGTAACGATTCCCCAGGACAGACCTGGTAGGATCCCTGGTAACAGACCTCTAACTCTCCGATCCTTAGGATGGTCGGGACTCGGGACCACTAAACCTAACCTCTAGCAGCCACACAGGCCAGGGAGTTCAGCACCAACAATATACACCACAGACTGAGATCAATATATGTTTGTACTGCGCTATAGTATATGGCAGGATGGAAGCGCACCAGCAGTAACAAGCAGCAGAATATACCAGACAGGGGCGCAGAGCGAGAGTAGTTGTTATAACAAAACTGGGTCAGCAACGTTTAGGCACTTGTACTGCGCTACTGTATATGGTGAGAATCAGCGCACACCCATAGCAACAGGAGGCAAACAGAACAGGTAGGGAGTACACAGAGAGAATAGTCAATTGGCAGGCAAAGCCGGCAACAGATCGGGTCCTCAGAACAAGCAGGGTCAGTAACAAGTATACAAACTGATTCGGTAAGCTAGCGATGCGGGAATGAAACTCCATGACAAGGCGAGGTGTAAACGCATGCTCCTGATTTAAAGGTCCCGGCGGCTCCGTGTTATCACGCCGCGCCCTGCACCCTGATCACTCACAGTTGCGCCGGGTGCCACCAGAGCTCCTGACATTCGACCAGCTGCGGCACCATGCGTCCGGGACCCCCTCGATCGCCACTCGGGGCCCTGGATGTCACAATATTACAATCCAAATGCAAACGGTTAAGTAACCAAATTTGTAAGAAGTATAATTAATGCAGCATATGAATCTTCACACTGCCGCGCAGCACCTCTACAGTCTGATGCTAGCTTTAACCGGCGCGCTGTGTGCAGCTTCTGAGAAGATACGCTTAGTGTAGTGAGGAAGCCGGCTGCGCATTTTTGAATTGCTCCCTCTACACTTATAGCGTATCTTCTCAGAAGCTGCACACAGCGCGCCACTGTATGCAGCATCTAACAGCGTGGGAGACGGGAGGCTGCGCTTGTAGGTGGATCCAGGAATCAGGTGAGTATTAGAAAGAAAGAAAAAAAAGGTTTGATTTTATCTTCCTTGGGACATTTAAAAATGTCTTCGGATTTTATTTTTTTTAGAAATGTTTCGCCTTACCTTAGCCTGGTGGTCAGTCAGTGAAGGCTCCCTGGATCCTGGTTGTGTGAGAGGGTCTGCCGTGGCTGCAGGTGCAGTGGCACCCTCCCTGCGCTGCCTGTCTCTGCCACATGCACCCGGCTGGCGTGCCCGCACAGTCGCAGCTCTGACATCCGGCGGCCACATGCTCCTCATGGATCCATGGGAGGCCCTGGCGGGCTGCCCTCTACAGTGCCTGATTAGAGGGCCTCGTCTGCCTGATGTTTTAGCAACAAAAAATAGTAATGAACAAGAGAACATTGGGGTTAATCACACTAGTGTCTACAAACGGGCATCACCCAGTATAACTTTGAAGAAAATATATAGCAATGGTAGACACCAGCTACCTAATCATACTTTATTTGGTGTACATAAACAAAAAACAACCGACCGTATAAAAACATATACTTGAAAAATATATCACCCAGAGGATGATGATTGACCAAACCGTGGATAGGTAACCAATTGCTTGTCATACGTGGTATAATACCAATATTGAGAAAATTGGCAAATAGCAATTAGATTACCCTGAATGTGATATGGAGCATGTGATGCAATATTCCAAAGGGCACAACGTGATGGTTTTACTCTAATGTTGTACACAGCAATAATTGGAGACAATTGAACGGCGCGGGTTCCCACAGATTCCCACAGATTGCCACAATGGCACAATGACAGCTACACCCTCATTGATAGGGACAAAATCACAAAATTTAAGAGTGGGTAACCAAAACCCAAGCAGCCGTCCAGCTATAAATATATACTCCTATACTACAATTGCAAGTGCAGCAATAATGAGCCAGTCCATTTTGAAGTGTGAAGATTGCAACAATCTTATGTTCAAATAGACCATGCCAATGTCACATTAATCATAATTGGAGTGATGACCACTGCGCCCTCATTGATAGGGGCGAATAACAGTGATACACGGTTGGTAATGGGAACATACAACTGTTAGAACACCTTACTTCTCGACATGTTTCGCCGCCTAAACAACTGCGGCATTTTCAAGAGATGAGACCCCGCTGGCTTCTCCTCCTTAAATAGTTGCAACCAGATTGTTGTGTCAAAGGTCAATTAAATACTACCATTCACTCGGCATCTGACGTCAGTGGATCCGCCTCCCTTCATTAATTCCACCTCTTACAACATGTGAAAATTAATTAAGTCTTGGTGAAAAAGAAATGGGAGCTGACATATAATGTAGCAGTGTACAATCCACAGGCTCGTTATTGTGCATTATTGTGCATAGAAGTGGCGTGTGCAGATACAAAAAGGGAGCAATTGCCATATATACACGCTTGTATTGCGAGCATTATTGTGCATAGAAGTGGCGTGTGCAGATACAAAAAGGGAGCAATTGCCATATATACACGCTTCTTTTGCGTTCACATAGATTGCAGTGCCCTAATGGAAAGTAGTGATTGGCGATCTTACAGACTAAAAGGTGGAATAAAGAGAAAGTTGTTAGGCTGAAAGAGCCCTGCAAGGGTTCCCCATAGTAAAGATGTCTCAAAACAGACATCCTCTTTACATCATGCTGTCCCACCTGAAGCCCATAGTTGCTGCTACACATAAAGCACCAATTGGCTTCCATATAATAATAATATTAAAGCTGGTATGCCCCCCAATGCGCAGGACGTAAAATTGTTTGTGTGCGTTTATTTATTTTGTAATGTAAAGATGCCAACAACCTCACTATTGTGCATAGATATTAAGTATACAGGTAAAACGGCTTCCTTCAAGAAAAGGGCGGGGGGGGAATAAAAAAAAAAAAAAAAGTAACAATCATTATATATACCTGCTTATATTGCGTTCTCATAATTTACCAGTACCCTAATGGGAAGTTTTAATAGCAGTCTTGCGGGCTATATGGAGGAATGAGAAAAATATAAAAGGATATATATTAAACTAACAGGGCCCTACAACAGAATCCCCATAGTGGGGATGTTAAACATCCCATGTTCATGATACTGGCCCACCTAAGCCCATAGCGGCTGCCACGCATATGACGCCAATTGTCTTCCGTAGAAAAATAGAAATAATATACCCCCCTAATGAGCAGGGCATTGCATTATTGGTATAATAACAAAAAACGAAGGGAGTATATGATGCAAGAAAAAAACAACAAAAAACGCACACAATTGATGTTTCGTATGTTAACGTCAATTGTTGGATTAGTAAACGGAATTGCCACCTCAATCTTAAGGGCACTGTAAGTGTATCACTATATACTGGGGGCAATTAACCGAAGGTCAAAGCGCAGTATCTAGAGACTAAACAGCCATTCATATGGGGGGGGAATGATAATAGGGCTTGTCAAATCTTAACGAGCCGTCATACGTTAGTGAAGAGGGTAGTATCGACTAATAGAATTAAATCGCAAAAATAACCAGAGGTGCCGGGATCAAAGCTAAGGTTAATTAAAATAATAATGCAGCAATATTTCAATGGTCTGAAATGAAAGGAGTGAAGGTAAATCCCTCATTTAATCCTTCAGGATACAATGTACATAATTCATAAATCCAAAACGCCTCTCTTCGGCGTAGTTTTAAATCAAAATTTCCACGGCGTGGACCAATTATTAATTGTTCAATCACTTGGAATCTCAAGACGTCCGCATTCCCCCCATGTTCCGTTTTGAGGTGTCGTGCCACTGGAGTGTCGCGGATATACCTAACGGATCTAGCATGTTCCAAGATCCTTTGGCGTAGTGGCCTAAGGCTAGGGTCAGACTGAGGCAGTGCGAACGCGCGTTCTGGCGCACATAATCACGGCCGCACTAGCAGCAGATGACGGGCAATGACGGCCAATATACGAAGTACGGTCGCACAAAAGTCCGGCCGCGCAACGCAAGTGGAAAATGAACGCATTTTTTCGAGAACGTTAAACCGCTGGTACTGACGTACAGAGTGCGCTGCGGCCGCATAGCAGCGTGTGTGCGTGATTAGGAGATGTCAGACGCTGCTAGTGTGCGGCCAACATAACGTTCAAACAGCCGGATTTCCCTAGACTTCTTTTTACCCCATCGTCATGAAATACGTCCAGAATTGCGCATCGTCTGACCACTTAAGCGTATTCTGTGAAAAAATGCGTGCGCACGCATCGACGTACATTTTGACGGTGGCCGCAGAAAATGCGCTCATCTGTCCCTAGCCTAATAGTTTTGCCAACATAGCATTTCCCGCATGTACACGTCATTAAATATACAACACCTTTTGAGCTACAATTAAAAAATTGTTTTGCTCGATACTCTTTTCCGTTGGGGTTGGACCATACTCCACTGCTATGTATGATGTACTTGCAGGCCTTACAACGACCGCAACGATAGGTCCCTTTTAGAGTAGTAGTCAACTAAGTTTCACAAAAAGAAAAAATGGACAGGCGCCCAAACTTGTACCGCCACCAATCAACCAATGCCAACCAGAAAATTTAGTGGTTTCCGCCAAACCAGTGAAAATGACAAAGATAATGGTACGTATCTGGTGGCGCGATGGCAGTCGCTAACTGGTAGCTGATGGTTCCCTTAGTTGATTTTGTCCATACGGAGCGTATAAAAAGAAATAAACAATATATAGTGCAGATGGTTTTAACACATTAGATGTAAACTGTTGTATATTATTCCCACTCACAAATTAAAGAGCCCCAACACTGGCTCTAAGTGGATCAAGGCTCTTGGGTGCTTAGCTTCTCCACTTCTAAAGGTGACCCACACCTTATAATTATTGAAGTTTGGCTCATGTAGAATGGACATGAAAAGAAAACAAGATAGCCTCCTTGTGTAGATCTTCCACAAATTCAATAGCATAAATAGAATGTAGCTGGTCAACTCACATTTGCTGGAGCTATAAACCAAGCTCTTGGTGTGTGCGCCTCAGGACTTATTTCAAGGTAAAGCCCAAACAACCTCTTTGGAATCCAGAACACCGGGGGGGGGATTTAAAATTATTTATTTAAAACATAAAATAAACAGTATACTGGCACAGCCAGAAGACCAGGACGCGTTTCGCCAGATGTGCTGGCTTCCTCAGCTGGTTTACAGACTGGCTTCCATCTCTCTCTTATATAGTCTGATGTATAAAAAGTCCCCACATGTTCTGAATTCCGCAATTAGCGTGCATTCCTTGCCCCAAACCACACCATAATCAGTGTGGGACAGGAGCCGCCATCTTGTGCATGCGCTCTATCGTCCTATGCGTTCCATCTTGCGTGTCACGCCAAATTCCGGAAGTTATATGCGTTCCACTCTGTGAATCGTTCCGCATCTTCGATCGCGTTGGTGTCTTTGCTTCCAATCTCCTTATCTATACTATAATAGAATAAGCCTAAAAACGTCCGTCGCCAAAACCCTACTGCGCATGCGCGACGGACATTTGAAAGCGGCCGTTAGAACACACAGGTAGCTGCGCGTGCCGGCCGCGTGAAAAAAAAAAAAAAAACGGCACGAGCCGCGCGCAGCTACCCGTGTGTTTACACGGCCAGATGCCCCGATCCTCCAGCGGTGACCGTCCTCCGGCTGCCGGCGGGCCTCCAGGCTCAGGCGAGCCCCCGGCTCGGTTTGGGCCTACAGGCCCAAGCCGAGCCGGGGACTCGCCTAAGCCTAGAGGCCCGCCGAGCACCCAGCGGCAGCCGGAGGTGGTCACCGCTGGAGGATCGGGGCCGAAGTTCCCAAACAAACACCCCAAAATCGGCCCTGAGCTCCAGCGGAGACCTCCTCCGGCTGCCGCTGGCTGCTCGGCGGCCCTCTAGGCTTAGGCGAGCCCCCGGCTCGGTTTGGGCCTACAGGCCCAGCCGAGCCGGGGACTCGCCTAAGCCTAGAGGCCCGCCGAGCAGCCGGAGAAGGTCACCGCTGTGGATCGGGGCCGAAGTTCCCAAACAAACACCCCAAAATCGGCCCTGAGCTCCAGCGGAGACCTCCTCTGGCTGCCGCTGGCTGCTCGGCGGCCCTCTAGGCTTAGGCGAGCCCCCGGCTCGGTTTGGGCCTACAGGCCAGCCGAGCCGGGGACTCGCCTAAGCCTAGAGGCCCGCCGAGCAGCCAGCGGCAGCCGGAGAAGGTCACCGCTGGAGGATCGGGGCCGAAGTTCCCAAACAAACACACCCCAAAATCGGCCCTGAGCTCCAGCGGAGACCTCCTCCGGCTGCCGCTGGCTGCTCGGCGGCCCTCTAGGCTTAGGCGAGCCCCCGGCTCGGTTTGGGCCTACAGGCCCAGCCGAGCCGGGGACTCGCCTAAGCCTAGAGGCCCGCCGAGCAGCCAGCGGCAGCCGGAGAAGGTCACCGCTGGAGGATCGGGGCCGAAGTTCCCAACAAACACACCCCAAAATCGGCCCTGAGCTCCAGCGGAGACCTCCTCCAGCTGCCGCTGGCTGCTCGGCGGGCCTCTAGGCTTAGGCGAGCCCCCGGCTTGGCTTGGGCCTACAGGCCCAGCCGAGCCGGGGACTCGCCTAAGCGTAGAGGCCGGCCGAGCAGCCTGCTCGGCCGGAGAGGTCACCGCTGGAGCTCAGGGCCGATGTTGCCTAACACATACTCACCGACATCGGCCTTGGCTCCTCCAGCGATGGCGGTCCCGCTTGCAGCATCCTCTCTCCGTTGCTCGCCGGAATGACGTCACGAAAGCCTTTGACCCCGGGGGTCAAAGGCTTTCGTGACGTCATCCTGGCGAGCAACGGAGGGAGGATGCTGCAAGCGGGACCGCCATCGCTGGAGGAGCCAAGGGCCGATGTCGGTGAGTATGTGTGGAACCGGTGGAGGACTCGAGGCCGATGTAGGTGAGTATGTGCTCTACACACACACACACACACCCTGCTTGCTCGGCGGTATTCAAGCTTAGGCGAGCCCCCGGCTTGGCTTGGGCCTAGAGGCCCTGCCGAGCCGGGGACTCGCCTGAGCATGGAGGCCGGTCGAGTTGCATGCTCGGGCGTCCTCCAGGCTCAGGCGAGTCCCCGGCTCGGCTGGCCTCTAGGCCCACGCCAAGCCGGGGGCTCGCCTAAGCTTGGTCGGCATCCAGGCTCAGGCGAGCCCCCGGCTTGGCTTGGGCCTAGAGCCCAGCCGAGCCAGGGACTCACCTGAGCCTGGAGGACGGCCGAGCATGCAACTCGACCGGCCTCCATGCTCAGGCGAGTCCCCGGCTCTGCTGGGCCTCTAGGCCCAAGCCGGGGGCTCGCCTAAGCTTGGATACCGGCCGAGTAAGCAGGGTGGGTGTGGAGAGCACATACTCACCTACATTAGCCCTGAGCTCCAGCGGTGACTGTCCTCCGGCTGTCGCAGGCTGCTCGGCCGGCCTCCAGGCTCAGGCGAGCCCCCGGCTTGGCTTGGGCTACAGGCCCAGCCGAGCCGAGCCGGGGGCTCGCCTAAGCCTGAAGGCCGGCCGAGCAGCCTACGACAGCCACCGCTGAGGCTCCGGGCCAATGTAGGGGGACACATACACCTACATCGGCCCTTAGCTCCTCCAGCGATGGCGGTCCCGCTTCCAGCGTCCTCTCTCGCTCCGTTGTTCGCCGGAATGACGTCACGAAAGCCTTTGACCCCGGGGGGTCAAAGGCTTTCGTGACGTCATCCCGGCGACCAACGGAGCGAGAGAGGACGCTGGAAGCGGGACGCGGGACCGCCATCGCTGGAGGGCCGATGTAGGTGAGTATATCCACGAGCGGGGGGGCCATATCCACGAGCGGGGGGCCATATCCACGAGCGGGGGGGGCGATATCCACGAGCGGGGGGGGCGATATCCACGAGCGGGGGGGCGATATCCACGAGCGGGGGGGGCGATATCCACGAGGGGGGGCCATATCCACGAGCGGGGGGGGCGATATCCACGAGCGGGGGGGGCCATATCCACGAGCGGGGGGGCGATATCCACGTGCTGGGTCAATATCCACGTGCTGGGGCAGTATCAATCCACGTGCTGGGGCAATATCCACGTGCTGGGCAGTATCAATCCATGTGCTGGGGCAGTATCCACGTGCTGGGGCAGTATCCACGAGCTGGGCCAATATCCACGAGTGCTGGGCAGTATCCACGTGCTGGGTCAATATCCACGTGCTGGGGCAGTATCAATCCACGTGCTGGGGCGATATCCACGAGCGGGGGGGGCGATATCCACGAGCGGGGGGGCGATATCCACGAGCGGGGGGGCCATATCCACGAGCGGGGGGGCGATATCCACGAGCGGGGGGGCCATATCCACGAGCGGGGGGGGCGATATCCACGTGCTGGGTCAATATCCACGTGCTGGGCAGTATCAATCCACGTGCTGGGGCAATATCCACGTGCTGGGGCAGTATCAATCCACGTGCTGGGGCAGTATCCACGTGCTGGGGCAGTATCCACGAGCTGGGCCAATCCACGAGCTGGGGCAGTATCCACGTGCTGGGTCAATATCCACGTGCTGGGGCAGTATCAATCCACGTGCTGGGGCAATATCCACGTGCTGGGGCAGTATCATCCACGTGCTGGGGCAGTATCAATCCACGTGCTGGGGCAGTATCCACGAGCTGGGGGCAGTATCCACGTGCTGGGCCAATATCCACGTGCTGGGGCAGTATCAATCCACGTGCTGGGGCAATATCCACGTGCTGGGGCAGTATCAATCCACGTGCTGGGGCAGTATCAATCCACGTGCTGGGGCAGTATCCACGTGCTGGGGCAGTATCACGAGCTGGGCCAATATCCACGAGCTGGGGCAGTATCCACGTGCTGGGGCTATCCACGCCAGTGCCACTGCTGGGGCAGTCCGTGCCAGTATCCACGTGCTGGGCAGTATCCACGTGCTGGGGCAATATCCACGTGCTGGGCAGTATCAATCCACGTGCTGGGCCAATATCCACGTGCTGGGGCAGTATCAATCCACGTGCTGGGGCAATATCCACGTGCTGGGGCAGTATCAATCCACGTGCTGGGGCAGTATCAATCCACGTGCTGGGGCAGTATCCACGTGCTGGGGCAGTATCCACGAGCTGGGCCAATATCCACGAGCTGGGGGCAGTATCCACGTGCTGGGGGCAGTATCCACGTGCTGGGGCAATATCCACGTGCTGGGGCAGTATCAATCCACGTGCTGGGGCAGTATCCACGAGCTGGGGCAGTATCCACGTGCTGGGGCAGTATCCACATGCTGGGGCAATATCCACGTGCTGGGGCAGTATCAATCCACGGGCTGGGGCAATATCCACGTGCTGGGGCAGTATCAATCCACGTGCTGGGGCAGTATCAATCCACGTGCTGGGCCAATATCCACGTGCTGGGGCAGTATCAATCCACGTGCTGGGGCAGTATCAATCCACGTGCTGGGGCAGTATCCACGTGCTGGGGCAGTATCCACGAGCTGGGCCAATATCCACGAGCTGGGGGCAGTATCCACGTGCTGGGGCAGTATCCACGTGCTGGGGCAGTATCCACGTGCTGGGGCAATATCCACGTGCTGGGGCAGTATCAATCCACGTGCTGGGGCAGTATCCACGAGCTGGGGCAGTATCCATGTGCTGGGTCAATATCCACGTGCTGGGGCAGTATCCACGTGCTGGGTCAATATCCACGTGCTGGGGCAGTATCAATCCACGTGCTGGGGCAATATCCACGTGCTGGGGCAGTATCAATCCACGTGCTGGGGCAGTATCAATCCACGTGCTGGGGCAGTATCCACGAGCTGGGGGCAGTATCCACGTGCTGGGCCAATATCCACGTGCTGGGGCAGTATCAATCCACGTGCTGGGGCAATATCCACGTGCTGGGGCAGTATCAATCCACTTGCTGGGGCAGTATCAATCCACGTGCTGGGGCAGTATCCACGTGCTGGGGCAGTATCCACGAGCTGGGCCATATCCACGAGCTGGGGGCAGTATCCACGTGCTGGGGGCAGTATCCACGTGCTGGGGCAGTATCCACGTGCTGGGGCAATATCCACGTGCTGGGGCAGTATCAATCCACGTGCTGGGGCAGTATCCACGAGCTGGGGCAGTATCCACGTGCTGGGGCAGTATCCACGTGCTGGGGCAATATCCACGTGCTGGGGCAGTATCCACGTGCTGGGGCAATATCCATGTGCTGGGGCAGTATCCACGTGCTGGGCAGTATCCACGTGCTGGGTCAATATCCACGTGCTGGGCAGTATCAATCCACGTGCTGGGGCAGTATCCACGAGCTGGGGCAGTATCCACGAGCTGGGGCAGTATCCACGTGCTGCGGCAATATCCACGTGCTGGGGCAATATCCACGTGCTGGGGCAGTATCCACGTGCTGGGGCAGTATCCACGTGCTGGGGCAATATCCACGTGCTGGGGCAATATCCACGTGCTGGGGCAGTATCCACGTGCTGGGGCAATATCCACGTGCTGGGGCAGTATCCACGTGCTGGGGCAGTATCCACGTGCTGGGGCAGTATCCACGTTCTGGGGCAGTATCCACGTGCTGGGGCAGTATCCACGTGCTGGGGCAGTATCCACGTGCTGGGGCATATCCACGAGCTGGGGCAATATCCACAAGCTGGGGCAGTATACATGAGCAGGGGCAGTATATCCACAATAGACTGCCCTCTGGGCAGGCTTTACAACTAGTAAACTTATATATGGTTACCCTCAGTCATCATCGGTCAAAAATAAAACCAGAAGGAGCATATTGTTAGGACACAAACTATTAATCAATTACATCATCTTCCACAACTCTATCTCATAAAGGGAGTATTATAGCTTTCATGTATATCCTTAAGGTCAGATGTGATTTCTATAATACCAAATGGATGATCTATAAGACTATTGAGGTTGATGAATATACCAATCCCCTATATAGAGTAATTATAAATCCCTATAATAGAGGTGAAAGGTTCGGAATTTAATGGTTATATTAATTTGAAATAATTATTATTAATTGAAAACAAAGCAGTTCATTATAATTAAATGGCTTAGATTACCACAATAATTACCTATTAAGAATTATGTTTTTTATCAAAAATTCTCCTTCAACTTCCATTGTAATAAAAGTGATAATTTAAAGTGTCTCATTTAAAGTGCTATTATTAAATATCCGTGCAAAATAATGCCATATAATAATTTATATATTTATAAAGTGCTAATATCAAATATTCTCATTTTATATATCCGTATTGTTAGCCAACACTTCCTCCATAAATATCACTACTAAATAAACAAACCTAGTGTAGTATTTTGTATCGTTATATTAATAAAGTGCTTGTGTCTATTATTAAAAAACTATCTATAATGGGTGACTAACCTAAAATATATATTAATACCTATATGTGCGTGTCATAATTAACTACAACACTATGTATAAATATTTTAATATTTTTATTACGTGTAGATATACAGTATTATAATAATATATATTATAATTTATATATCAAATTTAGTGAATTATTGCAATAATTTTAGAGTACTCCTCTATTATTTATAAAGGGCTACATGATGTTAAAGTGTTGTAAATAAATAACTCCTTACCATTTAAAATTGTGAAATTACAAATCACATCTAAAGTGCTATGAGTGTCTAATTTTATAGTATGTGAAATGATGTATTATGAATAACAGATGGGAGATTTTTCTCCCAATGTTTTAAT